>CM019182.2:64233519-64768112 GCA_009739505.2 Apolygus lucorum
CTCTTCGTGTTTTCTCCCTCTTGTACAAACGTACAATGTTTTTTCCATTGTACGTGTAGGGCCAGGAATTCTCCTGAGTAATCTCTCTAGGAAGAATTATGATAGTACACTTGTACGACTGAATCTAATTCTCAATCTACACTGCACTTCCTCTTCTGATTCATAATTACCCTCATAATCTACAACAAATTTATAATCTTTACGAATGCATACTCTAGAAACATGTCCGCTTGATTTCTGGGTATTTGTAAAATTTTGATTTATTTCATGCTTTCCTTGAAGTCTTTATATCATCTGAGAATTATCGCGGTTTGGTGGTAACCATCTGTCCACCCCATCTTCAAGAGACTGTGTATTCTGTGTTGTAATGTCATACATCTATGTTCGTTAGTTCTCCAATAAGGTGAGGTGTAGGAAAACCCATAGTGGCATGAGCCATCACCAACACAAATGAGGTGAGGAAGGGAAAGAACACGTCATTTGACGTCACCTCTTTTCCACTCTCCCCTCACCATAATAGCTAGAGTATAAAAACCGCACTCAGGGGTCTTCCTACATGCATTCGTACCTCGTCTATCCGACTTATCATTTCTTGTCTTACCTACAGCCCAGTTCCTCAGAGGGAACGGTTTTGCCCCATAAAGGCGCCGAACCTCTAGCTCCCCTTAGGGACCTCTTCAGAACACTAGGCTTCATTAGGTAAATGTTCCGCCTCCCGCCGGTAGGTCTGGGTCCAGACGCCGAGGTTAGCAGATAGATCTTATAGGCACTTATCTGGACAGTTGGCCGCGAGGCGCCGCGGATGTAGTGCTACAGCCTTAGGCTTAGGGATCAATCTCTCCATTGAGTAGGCTAGTTTACAAATCAGCGCATCGAGAGGATCAGCGCCCTCACTAGAGTACACGCAGAACACAACATCTGTTCTAGTGGTTCTTTTACTCCTGTACAGTGTTAGCGAAGGAAACTGCTTAGTAGGTTAAAGTAAAGCTTTTATGGATTTTTAAGCATTAATTTTCATAGCTTGTTCTGAATTACAGAATTGCGACGAGGAAGATGGAGAGAGTGCTCCAGGAGATTTCGAAACTCTCTCGGCCAAATTTCATTTTGTTGACCTTGCCGGTTCCGAACGACTGAAAAGAACTGGTGCAACGGGAGACCGCGCCAAAGAGGGCATTTCTATAAACTGCGGCCTATTAGCATTAGGGAACGTAATATCAGCACTTGGTGATCAAACAAAGCGAGCTCTTCACGTGCCTTACAGAGATTCCAAGCTCACGAGACTTCTACAGGACTCTCTTGGAGGTAAAACGGCAAATAATTTTTATTGATTTTTCGTGCTATTTGCCGAAAAGATTCAAAACTTGATTGGATATCGGTGAGGCTTTATGAATATCCCAATAAATAGTGAATGTTGAATCGTTTCATATTCATATTTCTAATTCCTACTAGCTATGACTTTACAAACTAGTGGTAATCTTCCGTGATAGGCGAATATCATATAGATTAACAATTTCATGTCTATAAAATGGTCCATTGTGATCTTCATATCAAATTATTTCTTGATGCCCCAGCAATCCATCAAACATGTTTTCTAAAATAACTTGCAGGCAATTCTCGTACTCTGATGATAGCTTGCGTGTCTCCAAGTGATCGGGACTTCATGGAAACGTTGAACACTCTCAATTACGCCAACAGAGCGAGGAACATTCAGAATAAAGTAGTCATCAACCAGGACAAATCTTCACGCACGATATCACTTTTAAAGAAACAGATTCAAGAACTGCAGTTGGAGTTATTGGAATATAAACAGGTATGAATTAAAACAAATGATTTGATATATCTTGGGTTAGTTAATCAAATGATCTTGTTTCTTGTCTGTTATTGTCTAAGTTGAAATAACGGTGGTCAAGCTAATGACGTTCCCAACGTTTGAATGTTTATACCACTTTTTTAGAGTACATATCCAAAATAGAGAGTTTTAGCTAGCTAGTAATGGATGTTGAGTGGAGCCCAGGAGAGCGAGTTTTAAGGATATTACCATCGTTTGGACTGGGGGCCAAAAGTGCTAAACTCCTCCTGGTGGTGGGCAATTGTATTAATTTGCCATCACCCTTACTTTTAATCGTCTTCCTCGGACTTTGGCTTTATAGTATCCATGGAGACGGTATCGACTCACCTCGGTATTATTGGGTTACTTGGACTCTAATAACTTCTATTTTGCTGATGGTGAATGTCAAGTTATGCGATATTGACTAACATGAAATGATAACTATAAGTTCATACGATAGAATGAAATATCTGTATTCTCAATATTAGAGGTGTGTCGGTCAGGAGTAAACGTATTGAAAAGACCTTATCTTAAAAGTGACCTTGTCAGAACTGAACGGGTTACCAAAATGAACACGGTCATTCGTTCATCAACCCACCAATCGAGTTTTCTGGTTAAATTACGAGAACAATAGCAGAAGGCCAACAAAATAAATTAATTGCCCCAATATGGATGTAGAATGTATATTTATATACATGCATGTTTGTACATGGATTATTAATGTGTGAAAATGATAAGGAAGTAGGTATCAGCAGAAAGAAGTAGATGGAAGTGGTTTTCTACACAAAACCATCCATCATCCAAGTGAAGAATTACGTTCGAATGAACTTAGGACTAAAAAGACAAAACACACAAAAAAGACTGATTCATACGATTCGAATCGATCTTTAATTTGTTTTTCTCTTTTAGCTCATTCGATTCATTCAAATCGCCTACTCATTGTAACCTATTCCGACTCATTCGGTTTACAGACTCGCTCGTTTTTGTGACTTCTGACCGGTTGGTTGTTTGTCTTTTGTGTGAACATAATGATCGAGTGAACCGATTCAAAAGACCTGGTCTCTGTAATGAGCGACCGTTTGGGATTCAAATCCGCCAAATGACCTTGTCTTACACACCTCTACTCAATATACTAGGGATGGGTATCGATACTCGATATTTCAAAATATCGATACTTTTGTACCGATACTCGATATTTTAGTATCGTTACTGCACTATCCGATATTTTTGGATATCTTTTGGATATTTTTGGATCCGATATTTCTAAATATCGAATATCGATACTGTTCTCGCGGAAAATTCAACTTAATGGCTAAAAAATGAAGAGGATAGAGAGGCTTTTGGGTCATTACTCCTTTGGTTGCACAAATAACGTTTATATCATGGAAAAAATCACTCTGCTTGGACTCTTAATAGCGAAAAATGAATAAAAGTTGTTATAAAATTATTTTTCTTGAGAAAATTGTATGATATTGATAGTTTGTGACACTAAAGTATCGATACTCGATATTTTAAAATATCGATACTCATGCCCTACGATACTTGGGATATCGATACTCGGATACAATACTATATCGATACAAAATATCGATACTTTTATAACGATACCCATCCTTACAATATACATTAGAAATCAAGTTGAATGAATGTTATTAAATCAAGATTGTCGAAAGTCGAATTGATAATTTCGATGGACACGAGCTGTGGCGCCTGGAGTTGAGTGTAGGTAGCGCGACTGAAGCTGTAGTACCTAACTCATGTCAGTGGAGTGAAAGCTCACTATGAGAGAGATTGAAGAAGAAAGATGAAAATCCGGTTAATGTAAAATTTTATTCTTTGGGATACTTTACACAAACCATAGTATCTAGGGGCTTTTAGTGCAGCAGTCTCGTTCCAAGGTTCCCCACAGAATGGAGGAAAATCTTCAGTGCAGATTGATACTCTGGAATCACGTGCTCGGACTATTTTATTCTATTGTACAATCTATTTTCAGGGTAAACGAGTCATCAGTGAAGACGGAGTCGTGGCTGTCAACGACATGTTCCACGAAAACACCTTGCTTTCAACTGAACTTGAATGCCTTCGAACACGAGTCAAAGCTATGCAGCAAACCATCGACCAGCTGAACTCTAAAAATATCGAGCTCTTGTCTGATCGCACCATGGCTGGTTTAAATCAAGGTAAAATCAGTGGTTGTATATTTATGTCACTCTGGATTGATGAATCTTAATGCTGGCGGTACATTGGGCCAATCCTTGCGAATTAGCATTTTGTAAGAAGACTTCTTGAAATTCCTGGTGAGGTCTCTGAAATGAGAGTCTAGCCCCCAGCAATCCTTGTCGGGTTTCAGCGCTACCTTCTGCCACTTTAACGAACTACCATTCCTGATTACCATGACTACCATTCTAAAGATAGTTGTCTCGAAATCATTTTCGTTCCTCTTATTGTTTTCTCTCTGAACAGTTATGGAAGTGAAAATGATGCCAAGTGTCGTTTTATGTTGCCAAACGACAAAGTCATTCAATTTCAAACCTGATCACCAAAATCGTCACTGGTTCATGATATAGAAATATGAGAAACGAAAACGATTACGAGACAACAATCTTTAGAATGGTAGTCATGGTAATCAGGGTTGGTAGTTCGATGAAGTGGCGGGAGGTAGCGCTGAAACCCGACAAGGGTTGCTGGGGGCTAGACTCTCATGTCTCTGAAGACCCCAATTCCTTTCTTGATACGTGTGTGTTTCATTTTACGATATGATGGTTTCCAATCCTCACACAACAGATTTTGATACATCCCTCATCCCAGAGGAGACTCAAACCTATTTCGTTGGTTTGATGGAATGATTGATTAATTATTATTCGCTTTATTTTACAGATGGTGATAATAAGAATGACGATATGTCCCAAATGATCAAAAGTTACCTGACTGAAATAGAGAATTTACGTGCCAAATTGATGGAGTCTGAATCTATGTGCGCTGAACTTCGCAAGGCAGCCGCTAGGAACAGGAGAACGATTTCAAACAGAGCTAATGAAGGTTTGTATTTACCTTACCACCTCAAGTCTTATAAATGTTTTCAATACATGATACATCATTTACATCACATTACGTGATTTCATACCAGTATTTTCGTTCCATAAATGACGCCCACTATCGTTTACATCTGTATAATTTTATTTACAATTGTATGTTATTCTATTCATATGACGTCCTATTGTTTTCATTCTAGTGGATTCGGACGTAGATAATATAATAGATCTTGCCAGGAAAGAAGTTGAACGAGAAATTAACAAAGTATCGTCCAAGAGAGATGATCAATCCGATGATTCTGAAGGAGGTAAATTTCAATTTATTATTATTCAATTTATTAAATTTAAGTAAATCCTCAATTTGCTACCTCCTGACTTCTACTAAACTAGTATGTAATTGCTTCATCACGTCTTTTTGTGTTCGTAGTGTTACGAGTTTCTTAGGGTCGTAAATGTTTTACGGTTTCCTAGTAACTACGGGATTCTGAATTTCGAATAAATTGTGCTTTTTTCGTTGAGACTAATCTGACATACAGGGTTGAAGGGGGTTGAATGTTGTTTGTCAAGACGAATCTGACGTACTCGTTTTGGTTTAATATTTTCAATAATGAACCTTTGGAATCGACCAAGAAAAAAAATGTCTTCCCCCCCTCAAAATTTATTGGTTAACGTTTCGAGGTACGTAAAATCCGAAAATCGAATAGGAATTTTTCCGTCCATACGCCGTACGCGGCACTTTCCTTAGTTCCCATGGACCGATTTTGATGAATTTTGGTATATGGGCTCCATTTGGGGTCTAATGGGGTATTTCGGTGGGAAATTCAGGTTTTTGACCTCAAATTTGGATTCAGCACCCTTGAAAACCCATATACTCCAACTTTAAGCCAAATGATACTATAACATGTGGTAGAAAAATTAATTAAAGAGATCACACGTTTGAAAAAAAGGCGGGCCTCCCTTAACGCACACACACTACGCCGTGCACGTGTGTGAGTAGTCTTTTGTAGTATCCAAGAGGTCCTCCTAGGGTTTCATCTCTTCTCTGTGCATGGATACTTTTTTCAAAGAGTTTTGGCTAGCTACGTCACGATTGGCTAGCTACGTCACACCATTCAAATCTTCAACTTTCCTTAGCTTCTCTGATTTTTTTAAAAACATTTTCTCGGCGAACAGACCCGATTACCGTTAATCCTGAGCCATACTCTTTTGAAAAAAAAAATTAATAAACTTGACTGAAATACCCCATTGTGTCAAGAAGCTTTTCGTTGATGTCGGTCCCTTCTAAGGGTTGAAATTTTGAAAACGCCCTAGCTCAACAAATTTCAATATAAAGGTATTGTTTTTCCATCAATTTAAGAGAGTATTGAATTTTTAGAGACCACGCGGAGCTCAGTAGGACAAATTATTGCTCCTTACGAAACTTAAGGGTTGTGCTTACGATAAATCAGAAATACGAGTGTGTTGTGTTCTGCGTGTTGTCGAGTGAGGGTGATGGTCCTCTCGATGCGCTGATTAGTTCCTAGCCTGAATCCTACTCAACGGAGAGATTCCCTAAAAGCCTAGGGCTTCAGCACTCCATCTGTGGCGCCTCGTGGCCGACTGTATTGACGACTACGTCAAGATCTATCCGACAACCTCGGCGTCTGATAACAGACTCACTGGCGGGAGGCGGAACATTTACCTAGTCAGGCCTACTGTTCTGAAGAGGTCCCTAAGGGGAGCTAGAGGTTCGGCGCCTTTATGGGGCAAACCGTTCCCTCAGAAGAACTGGGGCTGAAGGTAAGATAAGAAATGATAAGTCGGATTGACCAGGTACGAATGACTATAGGAAGACCTCTGAGTGCAGTGCGGCTTTTATACTCTAGCTATTATGGTGAGGGGAGAGTGGAAAAGAGGTGACGTCAAGTGACGTGTTTTTTCCCTTCCTCACCTCACCCATGTTGGTGATGGCTCATGCCTGCTTGGGGTTTTCTTACGCATCACTTTATTGGAGAACTACTGACTAGAAATGTATGACATTACAGAGTGTAAATCGCAAAAGAGGCCTAATCTCCGTTCAAATTTTAGCTGATGAAAATGGGATTGCTGTAGGTAGGTACGTGGTAGGCAGTGGCAAAGCCGAGTTCTTTGCAGACGAGTGATCTATACAGGGTGTAACGGTTAAGGTCGTACCACCGGCCAGGGTTCGATTCTAAAACTAATTTGTGACTTTTTTTGTCTCTAGACTTTTTTTTCTTAACCGCCTTAAAATCGGACTTTTTCCACTTTTAAGATTTTTTTCGTATTGTCGACCTTGCGCCATTAAAACAGCCATAACTCCCTTGTTTTTCAATCAAAATTCAAATGTAATTATACCGTTGGAAAGAGCGTTTAATTCTCTATCTCCATAGTGTTAAATAAAACTTTTTAAAGAAGACTAAAATGTTGAAAAAAGGGCACAAATAGTAAAATCTCGAAAAACTCGGAAATTTTTCGTTTTTTCAAACGTTTGTAACACTAACTGAAACTGCCGGTTAAGTTCACACTGTAACTCCAAAAGTTGGCCCAAAATCTCAGCTTTCCAACGGTATGGTCATAAAATTGTTTACAGTAGCCGGATGGTGTAAAACCCTCGTTCCCGTGCCAAAAACCGTGGATCTTCCAGTGTAAATCGACGTTTCGCGAAAATCAGCATTTTTACCCTAAAATGAGTTAGGCAGCCATCTTTTCGTACTTTGTCTCACTGAGTCAAATGATGACACAAGACTTATCGAAAAAGCAGTCACTGATATCTTGTCCAATTCACTTTTCGAAAATTGTCTTAATTTCTGTTAATTTGTATGCCAATTTTTTTTATTACTAGGTCGGCAAGTTAAAGGTTACTACCGTTGACAATAAGGTCGAAGGTATGTTTTTAAACATTTTTTTTGAACATTAAACATGTTTTTAAACAAGCAAGTAATCAAACCACCCTGTTCATAATAACACTCGGTTCCGAACATCAGATTAATTATCTGATCAGTGATCAGTTCGTGACCTGCCTACACATCTACTTGTATCATGGCAACTTTTTCCAATCAAGAGTATGCTGATATGCTGCTGGCGTTTTGGTTTCAAAAACCAAAACGCCAGTGAAGCTGTACGGGAATACCAGCGGCGGTTCCCACACAGGCGCGTAGCCTCCAAAAACGTGTTTTCAAGGGTATGTAACCGGCTGACTCTGCTGTTCATGTTTTGTGTTCTGTGCAAAGGGGATTTATGTCATTTCGCTCACCGGATTTCAACTGTAAGTATTGAATCCTTCTTTCAATTAATAATAATTGTGTCTTCCATCTACTTGAAAGGCTTATCCCATTCATACAGAAAATGAGATTGGTTTTGTTTGTTATTGATATCTTCCAGTTTTATGAACTGCTGCTGCTGCTGCTATTTTGTTTTATACAGGTTATTATGAACAGGGTGGTTTGATTACTTGCGATGACGGGAGGAGGATGGACATTAAAAACATACCTTTGACCTTATTGTCAACGGTAGTAACGTATAACTTGGCCGATCTAGTAATAAAAAAATTGGCAAACAAATTAACAGAAATTAAGACAATTCTCGATAAGTCTTGTGTCATCATTTGACTCAGTGAGACAAAGTACGAAAAGATGGCTGCCTAACTCATTTTTGGATAAAAATGCTGATTTTCGCGAAACGTCGATTTACACTGGAAGATCCACGGTTTTTGGCACGGGAACGAGGATTTTACACCATCCGGCTACTGTAAACAATTTTATGACCATACCGTTGGAAAGCTGAGATTTTGGGCCAACTTTTGGAGTTACAGTGTGAACTTAACCGGCAGTTTCAGTTAGTGTTACAAACGTTTGAAAAAACGAAAAATTTCCGAGTTTTTCGAGATTTTACTATTTGTGCCCTTTTTTCAACATTTTAGTCTTCTTTAAAAAGTTTTATTTAACACTATGGAGATAGAAAATTAAACGCTCTTTCCAACGGTATAAGTACATTTGAATTTTGATTGAAAAACAAGGGATTTATGGCTGTTTTAATGGCGTAAGGTCGACAATACGAAAAAAATCTTGAAAGTGGAAAAAGTCCGATTTTAAGGCGGTTAAGAAAAAAAAGTCAGAGGACAAAAAAAGTCACAAATCAGTTGTAGAATCGAACCCTGGCCGGTGGTACGACCTTAACCGTTACACCCTGTATAGAAAAAATAAACCTTTTTGTAATAATTTGCAGCGTTTTCCTAACTGGGATTTGCTTTTCGTCGAGAGGGTCTGACGTACAGGCCAAGAGCAGAGAAAATAAAAAGAACTATTTTAGTTTTAGCGTGAATGTTAGCCAGCTAACATGTAGAGCAGTTCGGAGATGAATGGTGGTTACCATAGAGGGCAGTGGGCTTATACAGGGTTTTCCCTAAGTCGATGAAATTGAGTCCTTCTTTGCATGGATGTTGGTTCTGCGTTTTTATTGATAACATGTATAAACGAAATTATTATAATTGGTTATGAAAATGCCGATCAATTTGACATAATTTCGTAACAACTGGTTTGTTTCCTATCAGAGAGCGATTCCTCGGATTCTGATGGGGAAGGTGATGACTCCGAGGAGAACAAGAACACAGAATATTCTGCCGAACTCGCTGCACTGAATTCGGAAATCTCGATAAAGCAGCAGCTAATAGACGCTCTTGAGAAGAACCAAAAGAAGCTTCACAACATGAAACAACATTACGAAGAAAAACTTGTCCTCCTTCAAGAAAAAATCCAAGCTACTGTGAAAGAGAGGGACTCCGTTTTAGCGTCATATGGTAAGGAATAGATTTTTCGTTTGAAAAATGCGTTTAGATTTTCGGCTTGATACGTTGATCTTTTGGTTCAAAAATATTCATTGTTTGCAGGAAAGGGGAATAATGAGCCCACTGAGAAAGTCAAGAAAATCAAAGAAGATTACGAGAAGCGTTTAGCGGACATGCAGAGAGAAATGAAATCATTACAAACTGCTAAACGAGAGCACTCTAAACTCCTGAAAAACCAAAGTCTCAATGAGAATCAAATTCGCACTCTCTCCAACGAAATTTCAGAAATGAAAAGAACTAAGGTAACCTTTAGGTGCCGCTAGGTACTTGTGCCATACATCATCTACAGGGTGTCCAAGTAACTACGCTCCCCCACTTATTTTCTCTAAGTGTATGAGAAAAAATGGAACAAACGCTATTCTTCATAATTTTTTGCGTAAAATTCAAAAATGACAAAATCGCGCAGCGCGCAATTGCGCAATCGGGCGCAGCTATGACCAACTTTTTATGAACCCCCATTTTACATAGATTCGAATTCTACGTCAAATTTTGTGAACTTTTTACTTCGACAACTTTTTTTATTTAATGCGCGCGACCCGCTCAGGGAGCGCTCAAAGATGCGCAACCCAGGGATTGCGCCAAAGTTGAGATGAAGGTAAACCTGAAGTGCTGCACAATACTTAGCATTGTTTTTCCAAGCTGAATCGCGTGGTGATGTCCCTTTCTTGATTTGATTTCATTTTACCTCATTTACAGCCGAAAAAGTAACTTTTTGAGGAGGAAATCATCAACTTTACGTGGAATTTTTTTCGAGTATCGCTTCCTTTCCAAATTATTTCTTCTCCGACACAATTTTATAAATCTTACAGTTTTTACACTTCATTGGGATGATTCATTACCCTTCATAAGAAAGTCGATGATTTCCTCCTCAAAAAGTGACTTTTTCGGCTGTAAATGAGGTAAAATGAAATCAAATCAAGAAAGGGACATCACCACGCGATTCAGCGTGGAAAAACAATGCTAAGTGATGTGCCACACTTGAGGTTTACCTTCATCTCAACTATGGCGCAATCTCTGGGCTGCGCATCTTTGAGCGCTCGCTGAGCGGGTTGCGCGCATTAAATTAAAAAGTTGTTGAAGTAAAATGTTCACAAAATTTGACGTAGAATTCGAATCTGCCATGAAAAATGGGGGTTCCCCATTTGAAAAAACAGAGTTGGTCATGGTTGCGCCCGATTGCGCAATTGCGCGCTGCGCAATTTTGTCATTTTTGAATTCTACGCAAAAAAAAAAATGAAAAATAGCGTTTGTCCCATTTTTTCTCACACAATTAGAGAAAATAAGTGGGGGAGCTTAGTTACTTGGACACCCTGTATATCCAATGTTATGGTTCTGTTTATGGTACTGTTTAGTAAAAATAAGAGAATATTCATGAAGTTGGGGTCAATGACACTTCAGGTCAACTCGAAGGCAGATCCTCTCCACGTTCTCTCCTAACATACCTTGAAGAGTTTTTTGTTGCTTTGTACGGTGACATTTTAGTTACTATTCTACTCGTTAATGTTTCAGGTGAAACTAATGAACAAAATGAAGGAAGAGTCTCAAAGGCATAAAGAAGCGGAGACGAGGCGAAATAGGGAAATTGCCGTGTTGAAGAAACAGAGTCGAATCGACGCCAATCGCATCAAGAAGATGGAAGCTGAAAAGAGAGCTAATAGCATAGTCCTGAAAAGGAAACATGAAGAGGTTGCTGCTCTAAGAACAGCTGTCAATAGGAAGCCATGGATGAAATCTAATGGAAGGGCCAAAGGTGACTTGTTTTTCAAGAGTATTCCTGCCTCCATTGAGTGTTTCGTAGTCCTAAGTAACTAATTGTTTTCCTTATTTAGATCGAAAGCAGTCCAAACACAAGTGGGTCTCGTTAGAGAAAAACATTTCTGAAAGTACGATCAACAAGCAAACTATTTCAGCTCTAGAAAAAGAAATGGAACGGTAAGCTAAATTGGCTATTCCTTCTAAAGCTACTTGTTTCACATTCCATTTGATTTGGAGTTACTGAAAATGTAGTGCTTGATTTTTCAGCAACAAGTTTTTAGATTTGATATTATATTCGGTGAGTAGGTCGTTCACGATAAGGAGGCCAGTTTCTCATGTAAGCTCACCTACGCCGAAGGTCCACTTTACCTTCTATTCAACACTTCACGGTCTCCCAAAGAAAGGAATGAAATTAATAGAGCTAATCACCCAGTAGTAGCACAAATATTGGTAAAATTACACGAATTGAATGAACAACCTAAACAAGTAAAATTCATCCGGGTTAAGGCTAAATGTCCCGAGTTTAGTTGTGAAATCTGCCACCACGTGGCAGCACCAAAAGGAAGAAAATTTCGTTTACTCCTCAGTTGAGAACGGATCGAGATATTTTAGTTCCGCAAACGGATTTCTCTTCAAGATCACCGTAGAATTCCGGGTAATTGGTTTAGAAAGTGTGCAAAAATTTTTTGCACACAGTTCCAACAAAAATTTGTTTAAATTTTGAACATTTTCAAAAAGTGGCCTTATAGCCACTTGCAGAACCTTCATCAGAATACGAATCCGTTCGCAGAATTTTTCTAACTTGATCATAGCCGTCGGATTCGCGTTTTTACGATATGGAGGGTGGCGAGGGGGGCGATCAAACGCCCCGCCGCCCGCCCGACCATCACACATTCATGTTTTGCTAGTACGCACTAGGGTTGGGTATCGTTATAAAAGTATCGATATTTTGTATCGATACTGTATCGTATCCGAGTATCGATATTCCAAGTATTGTTGGGCACGAGTATCGATATTTTAAAATATCGAGTATCGATACTATAGTGTCAGAAACTATCCATATTATCCAATATTCTCAAGAAAAATAATTTCTTTAACAATTGAAGAGTCCAGGGGAAGAAGGGTATAAGTCCATTTTTAGCAGTTTCCCAGGAAACGAAAAGTAAAGTTCCACAACTGCTAAACACTGGAAATCAGGGAATAAACAAATAATTTCAAGTCTAACAGTGCAGTAAAAGTAGTTTATTTTGTAATATCAAAAGAACAAATTCAAAATTCTTCAAAATGAACCCAATAATTTAAAAAATTGTAAAACATGTCTGGACTCTGATCCTTCTTCCCGACAATAAGTCCAGATCTCAGTTGTCATCTTCGTCCAGTGGAACTTTATCGATGTATTCATCATCGCTTCCTTGTAAATTTTCGCTTGATTTGAGGTTATCATAAAATTGTACAGATGACGGTTTCTCCAAAAACTGTTTCAATTGTTGAAGATCTTTGTACTTCGCAGCTTTTATGGGGAGTTTGCCGTCGTAGATTCTCTTTAGGGGAATTTCAACTTCTGGTTTAGGTTTTCGCCCTCTTCGTTTTTTGCCAGTTTCTGTCAGTGTTTGGTCTTCTGTTCCAATAGGTTTTCGGACGATGGCAGAATTGTATGCTCCGGCAAAATTACATTTGTGGAACATCATCCTCGAATGGTCCTTTGAAAGTTTCAAGACTCTGATGGGCCTCGTAGGGAAAGGGCAATTTTTGACATAGTAAAAGGACAAATATTCAGTCCAGTTTTGGAATTCTACATTTTTTTCGCAGTCAACTACGGTGAAAGGAGACGGTTTAACCCTCGCGTTACGGAAAACCTCTCTCCATTCGTCTGGTGTTTCCACGTATGCTTTAGAGTTTACAATACTCATATTCCTATCGCATTCCATATAAGAGTGGCCTCTTATTGGGAAAACTGTCCATTACTTGTAAGAATTATGATGCATTAGAGACATAAAGAGGCATTAAAAATTTCAGGCATAAAAAACAATGCAGGAGAAAGAGAAACACTCGCGAGGCATGTGATTCACAGTTGCAAGAGGTTTCAAGATTGCATCATCCAGACAGTGGAGCGGGGGCTTTAATTCGGACTCCAACCTTTCTTCCCTGGTACCGCGTGGACTCAAACTCTTTTTCCCCTGCACGGCAAATCTTTTTCTTCCTATATCTCGTGACTCGAACCCTTCTTGCTTCCAATCGTTTTGCCATTCTGTAGTACACCTAAAACTCTAACAGATGGCACCTCTACCTAACAATCGACCAAAAGTGGACTTATACCCTTCTTCCCCTGGACTCTTCAATTTCTATTCATTTTTTACTATCAAGAGTCCAAGCAGAGTGATTTACTGCTAGATATAAGCGTTATTTGTACAACCAAAGAGTAATGACCGGAAAGCCTCCCCACCTTCTTAATTTTTTATCCATTATGGCGGATTTCCCGCGAGAACTGTATCGATATTCGATATTTAGAAATATCGGATCCAAAGTATCGATATCCAAAAATATCGGATAGTGCAGTATCGATACTAAAATATCGAATATCGGTAAGAAAGTATCGATATTTTGAAATATCGAGTATCGATACCCATCCCTAGTACGCACCCTTTGGTCACTATTCTTTTTCCCGGCCACCTAATAGGTAGCTACCATCAACCTTCCCATTTCCAACTTCTCTGTCTTGAGGTTGATCGAATTGGGCGAAATTTCCATAAAAAGCAAGACACATGAACAAATAACTTATGAGACACATTCTGTGTTAATTTGATTCAGATAATGGTTAGGTATCATAATTATGGTAGAATGTTATTCATATTATTGATTGATACTGGGGCGATGATTTTCATAGGGGATCGTCTAGACGTCAACCCGCATAATATACCTACCTCAAAATTTTTCATCGAAATTGGACATTAATTTCGTATAGTTTCGGGCGTTACAAGGATTTCATGACAGACAGGCAGACACGGAACCAAAATTGTTCGGGAAGGTCTAAAACATATAACTCGAGTAGGAATTTTGATTTTGAGATATTTTTTTAACGTTGAAAAGTGAAAACAATACTTCCGTTACCGTAGTAGACTCGAACACAAAATTATTATTTATGATTAACTAAAAATTGTACAGAGCAAAAATAGATAAGGTGCCTACGCACTTCTTACTTCCGATTACACCAAGGTAGTGGAAGTATTGTTTTAACTTTTCAAGATTGTAGAAAAAAAATATCTCCGAAATCAAAATTTCCCCTCGCGTTCTATGTTTTAGATCTTCTTGAACAATTTTGGTTCCGTGTCTGTCTGCCTTTGATTCTGTCGTGAAATCCTTGTATCGGGCAGAACTACACGAAGTTATTGTCTGATTTCGATAAAATTTTCAGGAATTGTGCGGGTTGGCGAGTAGATGGTCCCCTATGAAAATCACTCCCGGACTGCGGAAGCGAAAACGTGAATTCCTTGTAACAGTCTTAACTTCTTCATTTCCCATCTGAGTTCGATGACATTTTCAGGGATTATGGAGATTACCCCAATCTCCATTTTCGTAGACCATCTACACCCCGTAGATGGTCTACGAAAATCACGGCCTCCAAATTGACATTAGCATCTGCGCATGCGCAAACATTAAATCCTTGAAACAGCTATAACGTTCACATATTTCATAAGAATTAAATGAAATTTGTCAGGATTGTTCAAATTGGCATGTAGATAGTCCCCTACGAAAATCAAGACCCCGGAGCTGATAGTAGCACTTCGCAGATTTTTTCCGTTGATTGTGTCCTCCTTTACCCCAGATTAATCGCATATGGACGCCCAATTCTTACTGTGGGACTTCCTAAAAAACGATGTAGTGATCGCTGTAACAATCGCGGAATATTGAAGGGTAAAATCACCAACGCCGTACCCTAGTACTACCTACTACCTACAGTATTCGAACGTCAACAGTGCCCGATGTACCCGGGATTGCTAGCGAATGAGAAAGGTGTGCGACCTTGAACTCTTCTCGAACTTTTCGAGTAATCCGAAAAGGTAAACATGTAGGGTTGCCATCTGTATGGTATTTACCTTGTAAGACTATCCCTAGTTCTAGGCTATTTATTACAGTGCTCTAACGGTAATTTTGGGACAGTCATATTTGTAATTTAGTAGTATACCTAGTACTACCTCAAAATTCAACACTTCGCTAGTGTTAGGCGATATAATTACATGAAATCAAGAATGACATTTAAAAACAGAGAGAATTGATAATTTAACTCTTAGAAGAGGGAATTCGGGAATAAAAAATACAGACACGGGGGATTTTAGTTTCAAATTTATTTAGATTTATTTTGATATTATTTCAAAGATATTTGAATTTTTGGTAAATAATGAACACTTGTTTTTACCTTTTTTAACACTATTGCAGAGTGAATTAACTACCTACTAATTATTTTTTCATCATCTTTAGCTGTTCACAAAATTTGGAAATCAACGTCAAACGCCAAGAATACCTAATGGTAAGATGGTATGCTCATCAGTGGCGTCTCCTCCAGGCAAACATAGCAAACACTGTTTGCCTTACTACAAATATGCAAAATAAATAAATGAATTTTTGTTGAGATTCTCCTATATTTCCATTTTTTGTAAGTAATATTTAGCTGATTTTGGAAAACTTCTATAATATTTAGGGACTATTTCATTATTATCAAGGGATTTAGATTAAATAAGAGAATGGAATAAGAAAGTACGTATTTTGCCTTGGATACTAGCCCGCAACACACCAGAGACTTGGAGAGGTCGGTAATGTAGATGATTGCGGATGATAAGCGAACTAGCGCGGGGGCTGGTCCTCCTTGCATCGCTGGATGCAAGGCAAGCAGTTCAAAAAAATGAATTTTTCGGGACTGTTTAGAGTGAGAGGCGACGATCGGCGGGCGGCGGGGGGGTCAGCGCGGGGTCTAGTATTGCTATACCCCCACTACCTCACTCTCAGCTGTTGCAAACAGAAGGAAAACTGTTTCGTGACCTTGAATACTTGGAAGATGAGCCATGGATACTAATTAGCTCTCGCATGAAGACATAACACATCCATCCACCCACATTATCTCAAAGAAGGAAAGCAGTTCGTTTTTTCGCCGCCGCAAATATCAGCTGTATGACGTTGACTGGTGTCCCGTTCCCGATTTTACTGTATTTCACTGTACCTAATCGTTTTTCTTTTTGATAGACAGTAGGAAATAATTGAAAAACATTGTAGAATGAAGGTTTCACATCTTATTGGGTCTAAATTCAGAGTCTCCCTTTTTGGTTAATTATTTTCAAGAAAAAAGTTTGACCACCCTCAAATTTGATGGTTTACGTTTGTGGTAGGTACGTGTAGATTTTGAAAATCGAATATAAAAAAAAAAAAAATCCGTCCGTCCGCGGATCTTTCCTTAATTATCATGGACCGATTATGATGAAATTTGGTACTTGCGTCTCGGTGCACCTCCCCGAGGGATTCCGAATGCACTCTGACGGGAGTTTTGTGAATCGGGACTTTGATAACAGTGATAACTGTTTGATTATTAATTTTTGTTGTGTCGTCCGTTTTTGATTTGTTTTGTCCCGTTTCAAATAATTCTGCCTTCCCATTGCTTTATTTCATCCGGCTCGTTCTTTGATTTCTATCTGGCTCGCTGTTCTGTGCAAGTGAAATAAGGGTCACTTATTGCTCGGCATGTCAGAGACACTTTTAGCTCGGCATGAGTCGTAGAATCTGAACTTCAGTCGTAGAATCTCAGTGTCAAGTTACGTGAGTTTAACACCCCGTATAGAAGAGAAAATAGTCAATCGTGCGATAATGTTCACCCTTCTTACATCATGAGTCTACAGTCGAAATTTACTGAATTGATCGAATTTTTAATCAACTAATTTAAATTTTGTGATATTATACTTTGGAGACTACCTAGTAAAATCACTAAAAATAAAGAAACTTTTTTTTATATTGCTTGTGTATTTTTATTATTCGTTTTCGTATTCCTACATTCTTCTAACTGTCGCTTTGCAATAATGTTATTGATGCGCGGGAGCAAATAAGGTTTGGTGTCGATATTTATATTGTCTTGTATCCTATAATACAAGACAGTGGATTGGATATTTTTGTCTTTAATAATTAGGTCTCTTCTAGCAGTAGCTCAGTTAGGAAGAGCTCTCTGAATACATTCTATTGATCTGAATCGGTAATATGAAGTGATAATTAGGCTATTACATCTATTTTAGAACGAGGGAAATAAAGAGACGTTGGGGTTACAGAGAAGAAATTTAGACAAACTTGCAGAAATTTCAAAACATTTTGAAAAGAAGGAAATTAATATTTATGTCGTTTTTGCCGTTACTTTCCACCTACTCTCTTTTTGACGTCTATTTGAGCCAGAATGAATCTTCGTGATCAAATATTAGGACCGGTATTTGAGACCTTGAGTTGGGCTGTTTTTTCTCTACCATTGATAAAATAATGATTGGACTAGGAAATAATCCATTCTTTCGGTGCCTCATGGGAAAAATTTATTCACCTTATTGTAATCACTGCCACAATATTCAAGGGGTAGATGATGTGAACGAAACATTCCCCACAACGGAGAGTATTGCTTGTAGATGATAGAAACCATCCTGAGCCATCTCAAAATCAATTTCGATTGTACCGTAATGGAAAAGCTATGTCAGTTTGCTAAGGATTACCAATTGTCATTCCGACCCCTATCACTCTCAAACCCCTTAAACATTTACACACATCTCATTCCTTTACTCACACCTAGTAATTCCCGCAAATCACAAAAGATTATGATTGATTTTTCTATCACAACTTCTGTATTATTTACGTTGTGATAGAAAAATCAATCATAATCAATCATAGTTGATAAATCAACTTTGACTTTCGCAACATCATCCACTACTTCACCAAAGTAATCATTGAATGTCTGGAATGGCTCCTCCAAAGATATTAAAATTAGAAGAGTTTGAGTTGAGGAAAACTTCCTCGCAGTCCCGCAAGAGTGCATTCGGAATCCCTCAGGGCGGTGCACCGAGACGCAAGTGAAATTTGGTATGTGGGCTCCATTTGGGGTCTAGTTGTGCTTTTGGTTGATGTAAGTCACTTCTAAGCGGTGAAACGGAAGGGCTGAAACTTCCAAAGGCACCCTCTCTCGAAAACTCTCGATATAAAGGTATTGTTCTTTCAGAAATTTAAGATTGTACCATTGAATTTTCGGAATCGAATGAGACTACCCATAGCTTTGTAGGACAAACTGTTCGCTCCCTACGAGAAGTTAGAAAAACGAGTATGAATCGCAAAAGAGGCGTGATCGCCCTTCAAATTTTAGTTAACCAAAATGCTTTCGCCGGTCGTTTCTTTGGGATGTACTCGGTTTTGCTTCCTTAGCAACCAGTGATCAAATTTCTAAACGAAGGAACTCTTTATTTCTTCCAGTAGAGTGTGGAGCGTTTAATTCTTCCAAATAAACTTGATTGTGAAGGTAAAACATGGTTGGTAGGTGGTGACAATGACAAAGCTGAGTTCTTTGCTGGCACGTGATCAATACAGAAAAAATGAACCTTTGTGTAATAATTTGCAGCCTAGCTGTTTGCCTGACGAATATTATCACGCGACGCCCCTGAAGTTCATCAAACCATCTATTACTAGTTGTTCTAGATACCTAACTAGTCCATGTGCAGTGAACTAAAATTGTCACAATTTTAGAACTAACTATTTAGTACTAAAATTGTCGCAATTTTAGAACTAACTATTTAGTAGGTAGTGCAAACCGTTATCTGAGTCAAATTAACACAGAATGTGTCTCATAAGTTATTTGTTCATGTGTCTTGCTTTTTATGGAAATTTCGCCCAATTCGATCAACCTCAAGACAGAGAAGTTGGAAATGGGAAGGTTGATGGTAGCTACCTATTAGGTGGCCGGGAAAAAGAATAGAGACCAAAGGGTGCGTACTAGCAAAACATGAATGTGTGATGGTCGGGCGGGCGGCGGGGCGTTTGATCGCCCCCCTCGCCACCCTCCATATCGTAAAAACGCGAATCCGACGGCTATGATCAAGTTAGAAAAATTCTGCGAACGGATTCGTATTCTGATGAAGGTTCTGCAAGTGGCTATAAGGCCACTTTTTGAAAATGTTCAAAATTTAAATGAATGTTTGTTGGAACTGTGTGCAAAAAATTTTTGCAAAAAATTTTTGCACACTTTCTTAACCAATTACCCGGAATTCTACGGTGATCTTGAAGAGAAATCCGTTTGCAGAACTAAAATATCTCGATCCGTTCTCAACTGAGGAGTAAACGAAATTTGGCCCTGATGGTGCTGCCATCTCTTATTTCAGAATCACTCTAAAACATCGTGACATTTAGCCTTAAAGCCCATGTAGGTTTAACACCAAATAAACGAGTTGATGGCCTTGCGAAGAGAGGAGAGAGAATGGGTTAGAGTTGAAAACGGCCATTCCCAATGACAATTTGGAATCGACCAAGAAAAAAAATTTTTAACACCCCCTCAAAATTTAATGGTTTTCGTTTCAAAGTACGTAGAATCCAAAAATCGAATAAAAATTTGGCCGTTCATCCGCCGTACGCGGCACTTTTGCCACTTAGCATTGACCGATTTAGATGAAATTTGGTTTGTAGGCTCCATTTGGGGTCAAATGGGCTCCCTAACTCAAAAAATGTTGGTATAAAGGTATTGTTTTTCCTTCAATTTAAGATTCTATTGAATTTTTAGAATTTTTTGAGACCACGTGGAGCTCTGTAGGACAAACCGTTCGCTCGCTACGAGAATTTAAGGGTTTTACGTACGATAAATCAGAAACACGAGTGTGAATCGCAAAAGAGGCCTAATCCCCGTTCAAATTTCAGCTGACCGAAATACGATCGATGTTTTTCTTCATGTTGGATGGTTGGTGGCTTTGTAGACGAATGGTCTATGTAGAAAACAGAAACCATTGTGTAATAATTTGCAGCGTTTTTTCTAATCAAATTAAAAGAAAATATTGGCACATGTGGCTAGACGAATTAACTCATTGTGAAAAGGTTCAATTTTGTAAATTCCATCAACCCAAACTCCAAAGAAATCCTTGGTTTCGACGCAGAGGATTGGGAAGGCATTCTATCGTCAAAAGAAATCGCCTGAGATGCAATCATGGGCTCAGTCAGGTGTGAAAATTCAGATTAGGGGTATCCGCAATGTGAAACTGGGTAACAAACCCAATCACTACAACATCTAATATTAGGATGTCCAGAATACAACATTGAACGGAACAGGGTTTTTAACAAAATTATCACACCAATTCAGTTTCATCCATTTCATGTATTGTTGGCTCAAAAAACAACGATATCTACAAGGAACTATAGGTCTACCACAGAAACTTTGCATCCTTGTGGCGCCCCCTAGGTGGTGGATCCGCGAACTATAACGATCGAATCAACCATCCATGGTGAAACCTTGACACGGAAATTGTAGCCCTGAGAAATTTGATGTTCGTATAGTGCCACGGAATTTCAATTTCAGAAATGCTCGAGCTTCAATCTGCAGTAGGAGGGAAATCATGTCACTTTTAATGGGAGAAATTCACGAAAAATTATTGTATGCGCGGGACTTTGCTTGATGATAAGAGACAATTAGTTCTATGTTCTCCAGAAGAATGCGCCAAAGGTATGCAAAGTTTCTGTGGCAGACCTATGGTTGCCTTCATGAGGGATGCCGATATTGAAGAAATTATTATTACCTATCTATTCTACATTACTTCAAGATATTCCTACTTTTTATCAATATTACAGATAATTTACTAGTAGGTATAAACTACTTCAAGATTTAAAAAATGTTATACGAGATAATGATTATAAGAATTATTTATTATGTAATATGGCTAAAAGTTTAATAAACTATGCCAAAAAAAGGTTTCCTAGCCTTAAAATCGTTCAACGGCCTTCTTATTGTGAACGTCCTAGACCAGTTTTCTGTTTTGTAACATCAACTAAGATTTATAGTAGTACTTGTGAATACTAAACGAATGTTTCTTACAGAAAAATCGAAACTAGGGCCGAAGTTCAGGAAGAACTCAAGCAGAAAATGGCTCTACTGTCAGATCCACGGACGTCGCGTGTGATCCGGGAAGAAGTAGAGAACCTCCAAGCGAACTTAGACCACATTCAAACGTCAATTAGGGACCTACAGAACGAGATACTGCAAGTTGAAGAGAACAAGGTAATTTCTTACTGATTAATCATCTCTAAATTTATATCACAGTTGCGAGTATTCGAACTTGCTCTATCTCTCAAGAACCGTCTAAGGACTCCCGTTGATGCTTAAAGGCTCCCTTATAGGAATCGAAGGAAGAATCCGGGGATGTAAATTTCAGTGTTCAGTGGAAAATCACTACTGATTTCGAAGAGAAAGTCCCAAAGCCCTAGGCATGTTAAAACACGGATTCTAGCTCCTTGGCACCATGTTGAAACACTACTTGGCGCCAAGGTAATTCGAATATTAGTTTATCAAAATCGAAGGATATGGTTGCTCTTTGAATATCAAGGCTTCTGACACTAGATTGACTCTTACCTTTAGCACTTTTTCGACTTGTTTACCTCCAGTGTTGTAAGGTTATCAGTCCTCTTCTTCCAGTTTCTCATCTAAAAGCATCCAACTCGTCCATCCCCATTGTAGGCAGCTCTGAGAACCTTTAGATATCACTCGTTAAAGATGATGCAGCTGATACTCAATTAGTCAAAATCGTGATGCTTTGTTGAGTTTAACAAAAATATGCTGGGTTATAATTAAACGTGAGAGTACTGGGAGTTACTCCTTTAACCTTTTAAGCACAAAAATCACTCGGCAAAATTCCTGGGCATAGTGATTGATAGTCGCCTATCCTGGTCAGGACATGTGGAGGCCCTTTTGCCCAGGCTTACTTCTTCATCGTACATGCTGTTCCTACTGCGTAGCGCTGTACTTACCTACAACTCGCTCCGCTCTGTATATTTTGCATACGTTGAGAGCCGTATCAGTTATGGTATTCTTCTGTGGGGAGGCTCGTCGCATACTGAGGCCGTATTCAAGGTACAGAAGAGGATATTGCGCGCAATATTTGGTCTCCATACTAGCGAGTCATGCCGCTCCTACTTTAAAAGGCTTGGGTCATTAACCGTTTACGGCCTTTTTGTATGGCAAGCGCTGCTTCACGTGAGGGAGAGCTTGAATTTATTTGTGACGGGGAATGATGTACTTACTCGTAATTATGGAACTCGAGCCGGGCCTAATATTTGTCCCCCCTTTGTGAGACTGACGAAATCCCTTACTTGTAATCCTGAACAGTTCGGATCCAGGTTTTTCAATGCTCTCCCTCACGATGTTAGGCAGCTGTCTTCAGTGGCATTTCGACGGCGAGTGAAGTGTATTTTGATTGGTGCTGAAATCTACTGTTTCAAGGATTATTTTGGTCTATTTTGATGCCTTGTTCTTTATCACTGTTATTGTTGTTGTATTTATAAATTGTTGTGTGTTCCTGGATTAGTAGTTTATTTGTTTATGTGTTTATCTGACGTTGTTATGCCTATTCTTAGGTTTCCACAATAAAAACTTTGATTGATTGATTGATTGAAAATATTATGTCAACCTATTGTCTGAATAGGTCACCTTTGACAGCGGAGACGTACTCAACACAATCGTTGATCCAAGCGAAGCGTCCTACATCTTGGAGAAACTGTACAATATGGCTCTTCACCAGAGCTGTTTGGCTGCCCATAACGACGCATCAGTCAGAGAACTACAAGCTGAAAACGAACAGGTAATTGTTTCATTCTCTGTCAGTTCAAACTACCTACTAACTCAAAAAAATCAGTTCAAACTTGTAGTTGACCTTTGATTGACACCAAACACCTAATTTTGAATGGAAATTCCTGCTTTTATTGCACTATCCGCCGCGTGACTCGTCTTGAAAGGATAAAATGAAATACCTGTCACTTGAATCTGAGAAAATAACTGCCCGAAAATTGCCAAATTTCCTCAGAACATTGAGAGTTGAGCAGATACCTAACAGGTTTTTAATTCCATTGGTCCTCCCAGTGGGATTTGTTTATTCCTGATAGAAAACAACCTGGCGTAACCTCATGAACTTTAAAAAATACTAAAATCTTGCAACATATTTTCAATCAGTAGGTACTAGCAGTTCAATACGAATACATCCTCAAAAAATATTGTTTTTCAATTGCAAGATATATCATTTAAGATTTTAATGAAGTAGGGAAAAATGGTTATTTTTGACATTTTCATGTCTTTGCTTTGGCACATAAACTGAAAAATCGTCACGAAAACTTGCTCACGCGATACCAATAAATAAAATAGACTCACTGTGTTGCGTAGAGAACAATCAACTGTTTTCTTATTTTGATGCTTGGGTACATGAACCTTACTTTGAACCTTACTGAACCTTACTTCACTCCCTTGTTGTGTAGTGGTTGACATTTTGTTTTGGTTTATTAGTTTCAACCATTTCCGTACTTCTTCCACTTCAAATCGATCAGTGAACAAACGCGAGAGTATCGTGAGCGAAAAAAATTGACAATGGACAAATCCGCTCCGAAATCGGACACCCAACGAAACCGTGAATATCGTGAGCGAAAGAAATTGACGATGACCGAACGAAAACGTAAACAACCGCCTCTTTTGGACAAGGAGAGGGCGCGTCAATATCGTTTACGCAAGAAACTGCGCACGAGTACACCAAACACTGTAAACATCCCTGAAGAAGCAGAAAGTCGCGAAGTAAATCACATATACGCTCCACCGCCTCGTTGTGTCGCCGATATGGAATTTGAGAAACGCTTTACATCAAATCCATTTGGTTTCTCGTGTTCGGTGTGCGATCGACTATGGTTCGAACAAGATTTGCGGTCAGTGCCCGTTCGTGCTTCACCTTTACTACTGAAAGAATTTACAAATTAAACCATCTCTACTTTCCGAACGTGCGACAACTGCTACCGATGCCTGTCAAAAAATAAAAAATAAAAATAAAATACTGCGTTGGTCGCGATTGAATGGATTCCAATATCCGCCGATTCCATCTCACCTACCATCGTTGGATCCTATAACTGAGCGGCTTATCTCGCCGCGTCTCCCGTTTATGCAAATCCGTCGTTTGCGGTTCGTGAAAGGGTCAGAAGCGATCATCGGTCAAGTCATCAACGTTAATCAAATTAGACTAGAGTTTAGTCACTAGACGCCTTATAAAATTAACTTTGCGACTTTTGATTTAATTTACTATTATCCCGGCTAGAGGTGTGTCGGTACAGCTGTACCGGGACTGTGGAACCGAGTATCAGGTTGGAACGGTTCCACGCAGTGACAAAAACTCGACCCTTACCGGTCCAGTTCCACAGACTGATAAGATATCTTGAAATAGCTCTGGACCGGGAAGAGAATCTTTTCCATCGGTCCAGTTCCATCCTCACCAATCACAATGATCTGATCAATCATCTCATCAATCTGATCATTCTGATTGGTGAGGATGGAACTGGACCGGTAAGGATGGAACCGGACCGATAAGATGTCATAGAGAATGGTTCATTGGCTCTGGACCGGTAAGCATGGATCTTGTTCTCAGTTCCGTTCCATGTAGTACCTGGAAGCGCCCTTACTACTTCCATGGACTGAGAATGGTTCATGGAATGGCTCTTGAGCGGGAAGTTATCCTCTGGACTGGTTAGCATGGAAGTTGTCTCCAGTATTATTAATTTATTATTGTCATGTTAAGTTATTAAACTGCAACGTCATTATTCTTTCCTTGAATTGTTTGGTAACTATTATTTATAATAAATTGCCTCTTTTGTAACACTTGTTCAAATTCCTTCCTTTTAGCGAATTGTCAAGGAAAATGATGCTATTGTATTGCATGGAAGAAGGACATTTAGGGATTTGACTGTCTGCTTCATCCATGCCGTGTGATTGGGATTTGATCGCCTGCACTGGTAATGGAACTGTACCGGTAATTTGGAACGGTTACATCTTTGTCACCGTAACCGTTGGAACCGTTCCAGGGAAATACCTGGACCGACACACCCCTAATCCCGGCAACACAAGTGTAACAACAACGCTACTGGGGTAGGTGATGTAGCCTGGCTCGAATTCAATAAAGTACCCACAGGTGTCGGTCGGAACAATGAGCCAACACGATCGCGAATTCAATTAAGTACCCACGGGTGGGCGGTTTCTCTTATGGCCCATTTAATTGATCTGTATGCCCGGTCGTGCAATGCACGGGTGAGATCTGCCTAGTAATAAATACAATATGAAAACACACATGAAAATGTCCCAATGTGTTGCTGACTCGTATGCAAGCATTTACTCAAAACCCTTGGCTCAATTTTATTTCCTTGTTTAGCTCAAAAAAGATAGTGAGATGCAGGAGCAGTTACTGCGCCACCTGCTGGAAAACCGTGAAAAGAGTCACGGACATATGTCTCCTAACGGGAACTCCAGTTCTACCACGTCTTCTAGGTCGACGTCCCCGGTTGACAAGTGAGTCGCACATTTTACTGTTTGATTTGATCGTAATGTGGTTATTCCGATTTCATCTACTTTATCCACCTACAAGATTAAAATTTGGCGTTACTGAAACGTGCCCAATTTTTTTCTCCATCACCTTGTAAACAGCTTCACACTGTTTTTTATTTTCGCTTACAAATTTATGTTTCCTAAGGATGATACACTGGTTGTATTTCACACAACTCTACCAGTTTATTTGTCATTGAGTCACCAACGACTCTGTTCACTTTGGTGACAATTTAGTTCTGTGTCAAGATAGTAACAACTTTATACAATGGGTGATGCGTCATGTCTTCAAAACGAATTCCTTCTATTTCACATTGCAAGTACCTACTCGTTGAGTACAGTTCGTATCGTCAATAAATGAAATCGGTAGGTAGTTGCATGGATGTACAGTTTGTCAAGTCTTTCTCAGTGGCGTCAGGTGAGAATATTCGTCAGGCAAACAGCTTAGAGGAATAAACAATAATGAAAAACGCAGCAAATCATTACACAAAGGTTCATTATTTTTCTGTATAGATCAAGCGCCAGCAAAGAACACAGCTTTGCCGTAGTCACTACCTACCATGTTTTCGCTTCAAAATCGAGTTTATTTAAATGAAATAAACGCCTCATACTCCGTTCGAAGAAATAAAGAATTCCTTCATTACGAAATTTGATTACTGGTTGCTAAGGAAGCGTAAATCATGGCTTAGTATCCATGGCTCATTTTCCAATTTTCTCTGCTTTCAAGGCCACGAAACTGCTCCTCGATTGTTTGCCTTGGCTGATGCGGTTGTAGTGGGGCAATAGCAATACTAGACCCCGCACTGACCCCCCGCCTACCGGCTGATCGTCGCCTGTTATCCAAAACAGTCTCGCAAAATTCTTTTTTTTTAACTGTTTGCCTAGCATTTTAACTGTTTGCCCCACGCTCTTTCGCGTATCATCCGCGATTGTTCTCTGGTGTGTTGCGCGCTAGTATGCTAGGCAAAATTCGTACTTATTCCATTCTCCTATTTCATCAAACTTTCTTGGTTATGATATAAACCCAAAATGTAATAAAAATTTTCCAAAATCGGCTAAATATTATGTACTTGCAAAAAATAAAAATATAGGAGAATCTCAAAAAAAATTAATTTATTAATTTTGCATATTTTTTGTAAGGCAAACAGTGTTTGCTATGTTTGCCTGGAGGAGACGCCACTGGTCTTTCTTGATGTACCTCAACCAGAGAGGCGTCATGGATGCTATTGATTCTGTGTCCATGACTTTTTTATGAGTAGTTAACAGTACTTCGATGCAGCTACCTTCCTATTTCTAAGAGTGATTAGAAATCAACACCTATGGATTCATTCCCCATTTATATTCACTGAATGAGTTCACTTCATACCTAGGTATTACGTTTGAGATTTTTTGGTTTCTAATTTTTAATGTTATAAATTACTTTAATTAATTATTTCTGTGAATCATTCTATATCGATCTGAGTTTTACCTTAAAATTTGAATTTATCACTCATTTGTTTCGGTCTTCCTCCACCTGTCGTTTGCTAGCTAGTTTCTTACCCTAGTTCAAAACCCATGCTTTCTGATTTCTTGTATTTTTCCTTCGGTTTTGGAGAACTAGTTATTAATGCAAGAAAGAAGGTTCTTGTAGAAAGGGAGGAAACGTTGGAAAAAGCAGGTGTAGTTAATGTATCTACTTTAGTAGATTAATAACATGACTATTCGTACAAGAAATTACTCATGGAATGTTACAACAAAAAACTGACAATGGGGTATTTCAGTCAATTTTTTTTTTCAAAAGAGTATGGCTCAGGAATAACAGTAATTGGGTCTGTTCGTCGAGAAAATGTTTTTAAAAAATCAGAGAAGCTAAGGAAAGTTGAAGATTTGAATGGTGCGACTTAGCTAGCCAACTGTCTTTAAAAAAGTATCCATGCACAGAGAAGAGATGAAACCCTTGGAGGACCTCTTGAATACTACAAAATACTACTCACACACATGCGCGGCGTAGTGTGTGTGCATTTATGGCCTTTTTTCAAACGTGTGATCTATTTAATTAATTTTTCTACCACATATAGTATCATTGGGCTTAAAGTTGGAGTATATAGGTTTTCAAGGGCGCTGAATCCAAATTTGAGGTCAAAAACCTGAATTTCCGACCCACCGAAATACCCCATTGAAGTTTTAAAACGTATCAGCGTGTTGTTAACCTGAGAATTCAATTTTGCCTCAGCTTTTCTTTACTCTGCATGTCAAAAACGATGAGGCTGAGAATACGAGCGTCTGGGGACAGATGCATCTTTAGTTCCTTCTATCGCCTCATTCATTTTTATTTCGTTATATTATGCTTACTCCATCCATCAGTAAATGTTGCCGATAAAGAGTGCTGCTATCAGTCCTCTATCAAATAAGGAAATGGTCGACTGAGGCGATAGGTGGGGGTCCAGCGAATGAAGAACCATCTGAACCTTGTGCTCTGATTCCACATTCATCAATTTAGGATGTAGTATTGAATTCCTCTACATTCTTCTGAAGACCACGTTTGAGTTCGAATTGCTTATTTTTCTATTGCTTCAAGTCTAGGTGCTTAGCCCTGTCTAGGTAGATTAGTCTGGCTTTGGAATAGAACGGTTTATCAATCAATCGTTTGAATTCCAACCATCCTCCGTCTACTGCATCCTGATATGTTTTTCATCCTTCCGACGTCTGTTCAGTGGAAGCATCCATAACATGCTGAGGCGGGAAAACGGAAAACAAAGAAAGAAGATGATGGCGCCTCAAGACCTCCTTTTCGAGAATGACTCGTCGGGGCCAGTTAGCCTCACTACAAGCTACCACTCGGGCCACAGCCATTCAGCTGCCACTACCCCAGAGCACCGCCCTACACCTGGCAGTATTCTTGCCCCACCTCCCCTTACACGCTCTCTCACGACCATAAAGTATGTCATCACTTACCACCGTGTTGTTCTGTACCTGTTCTGTGTTCTATTTGTCTTTTATTATCTGTGAGCACGAATAATTTCTAGATTTAGTCAGTAATCATCCAACTGCATGGCTGGAAAATACCAAATTAAGTCATGTTCGATCATGTTTAGGGTGATAATTACTTTAAAACTAAGTAAGTATAATGAGGAAATTGGCAGTGGAATTTTTCAACTAGAATGGGGTATTTCAGTCAATTTTTTAAAATTTTTTTCTCGAAGGAGTGTGGCACAGGAATAACGGTAATTGGGTCTGTTCGTCGAGAAAATGTTTTTAAAAAATCAGAGAAGCTAAGGAAAGTTGAAGATTTGAATGGTGTGACTTAGCTAGCCAATCGTGACGTAGCTAGCCAACTGTCTTTGAAAAAAGATCCATGCACAGAGAAGCGATGAAACCCTTGGAGGACCTCTTGGATACTACAAAATACTACTCACACACGTGCACGGCATAAGTGTGTGTGCGTTAAGGGAGGCCCGCCTTTTTTTCAAACCTGTGATCTCTTTAATTAATTTTTCTACCACATGTTATAGTATCATTGGGCTTAAAGTTGGAGTATATAGGTTTTTCAAGGGTGCTGAATCCAAATTTGAGGTCAAAAACCTGAATTTCCAACCCACCGAAATACCCCATTCTAGGATAAAATTAAATGGGTAAGCTCGTGAAATGTTTTGTTCAATTTCTACTCGTTAGATTGAAGGTACTGCATGACAAGCACGTTTTGTTTCCATGTTTTACTAATTTTATATGTTACGATTCAGGGTCCAGTCCGTTCCAGCTTCCCCTGTAACCCTCCGGAAAGGCCTCACTCTCTCCCCGAGGATCAATCGCAAAACTTACATTATCTCCTCAAACCACCCCTCTATGTAAGTTTACTAATACCTTAACCGATTTTCAGCTTCATTCTTACAATTTGACTAATGCATTTCACTCCAAGAGTTGTTTGCCTTTTCGATTTACGTATTGGGTTGTGTTTCTAGAAGGATAGAATCAAATCCATTCCGGGAATTTTTTCGTACCTGTTTCTTGATTGTGATTTCACATTTTTACCGCTTTGTTTTTTATTAACACCATCATTTATAGTGGCTATGAAGTACATTGAAAAGTTTTTCAATGCAGTGGAGGAAACTTCTGAGTCACATCAACGGTTTATTCAATTATAACTTTCCTGAATGAAATTTATTCTTACTGGTTTGGGTTTATTTGTCTCACCTAACTAAGAAGTGAACTAGCTTATTTCCAAAATATTTGGTTGTTAGGTAGGTACCGTTTTGTCAATATTTGCAATTCTGTTGTTTCTAACCTTCATTGGATTCTTCTTCATTGGACGAGTGTAGGGACTGCTTGCAGGCATGCCAAGTGACTTTCAACTGCCTCGACAGAAATCAATAGTATTGCTGACAATTGTATTCCAGTCACATAAAATTGAAATTTGTAACTTTTCCGAAAGTTCTGTAGTTTCATGAGAACTTAAGACCGCATTGTGTGCATAAAGGCTTGCAGTAGGGAAATGAGTGGCAAAGAGCGTACGACGCTACATTCGTAAACAACGGAAATTTCCACCACAAAGTTTACCCCAGAGTCCGAGTGACCCGATGGTTTAGGAGCTGGGAATGAGGAATTTCACCGAATTCTGTTTGCATTTTTCCTGAACAGCTAATGGTGTGGGATAGATTAAAATCGGGCTGATTTCGGAAAATAAGTCTCCTGTTATTTTTGGGAGACAATCAAAATTTTTGATTTCAAAACTAACCGGGAAAATGGACGTGAAGCGGGAACACTCGCTGATTGGGCTGTTCGGATCCCCATCTCATCCCAGTGTTACCCGATGGTACAACGAAATCGTGTTTTCTAAGAGAAAAGTTATCAAACAAAAACAGGGGAAACCTAATTTTCCCCATCTTGCTTTTTCTATTTTTTTTCTTCAGTTTTTCGATTTCGAATTTTACTGTTCCATGAAATTTTGCATCTGGGGACTATAGATTTCTTGATCTCAGCGCTTCAAGCGGCCATAAATGAACTATTCCAGGATGACATCATTTTCCCGGTTTTTTTAAACATTCGTATTTTCTACACTGTTTTGTTTATTCGTAAAGTAGGAAGTTCGGGCTGAAAGTTTGCCTTAGGGGGTTTTTCGAGGCGCTGAATCCGATTTTGGGGTCAAAAATAGGAAATTCCGACATGGTGAAATTCCTCATTATTATATATGAGCATGGCAAAATGAACAACACGTTATACCTATGCGGAAATGCTCACAACCAATATGACCAATATGAAGTATTAGAAGACGTCGAAAACCTATTTTTGGACTGCTTCATGTATCAAGAGCGTCAGTCACATTCTTGACAAGCAAACACCACTCTGCTCAGTATTCTGGACTCCGTGAATATCGAGTTTCAAGTATATAAAAAAACTATTCAAACTACTTGGCAACATAAGTTGCTATGTTTTTTAGCATGGAACATGTTTAGCCTTGGACTAACCGCCTGAAAAACGTGTGGCGTGAGGGGTGACTCGTGTATGTTATTCTTCACCCGTCCACCTCATCATGATCAAAGCATGTTCCATGTCTTTTGAGTTTTAGCCAAAGCAGTAAGCATCCTGGCAAAGGCCGAGTTTGAGGTAGCAGCCTAACAGGACACGGGTGGTGATACCACGGAGTACACCTACCAAGATGCCCAACTCGCGCAACTCCGTGGCAGTTTTTCTCACTACGCCCTGCCCCATGACAAAATTGCAGCCATCACCCAGTTTTGGTTGGGTGCCACTCGTTTTAGCTCCATCGCTGCTTGCCATGAATCATTTCTGTCATACTTTCTTATCTTAGCCTGCTAAGTCTGCTCCATGTCCAAACTGCCATTGACAATTTGGACATCCAGGATAATGCAAGACTGGTCAGGCTTGACGGCAACTATGTCAGGCTTCTTTCCCTGGTCGCTTGGCATGTGATACAATCTCTCCCTCTCAATATCCCAGCCGCTAGATGACAAGGCACCTGCTACCTGCTTGGCGACCGCATCATGACGTAGAATGAGGCACCCATGAGAAATTGATATTGATTATTGCCATAAATAAATAAAGAAGAAAGAAAGGACCACATTTAGGATAGGAAGAGTGTTTGATTGATTATCAAGTTAATTACTCATTGCTGAGAATATTTCAGTTATCTCTTCACTGACTAGCTAAAGTTGGTATACGCTGTAGTTGCTAAACTATTCCTGTTCGATGCGATTGTTTGATAGGAGAGATGAGTAATCATTGCCCTAGACCTATCTATCATAGTTTGTCTCTACTCGGTGGTCCACAAGCTGAAGAAAACATGTAGAAAGAGAACTTTTGCCATTTGACTGTAGAAATTCTCGGATGAAGTAAAGTAAACCCTAACTTGTAGAATAATTTTTCAATTTAACCACGTGTTACTGATTTCATTGAATGTTCTCAAATTTACTTTTAGTCCGAGCCTGGTAGAGTAATACGCGCTAAAATACCAAATATGTTTATAAATAATGTTTTAAAACCGTAGTTTTTCTGCAATTTTTTGCAATTTGTTCTTGGTTTTGGAGAATATCTTGATAGAGTGTAGGAGTAGAGGTGCTTTCGTCAAGTATTTGTCATTAGACTAAACCTTCCTATGTTGTTAATATTAGTGGTGAGGATATACGATTTTTTTAATCATTATTTTAATCCTCTTGATTCTTATTTTGTTTCTTGATATTTGAGGTTGTTTTCCTTTATTAGCGGTTTAGTACTTGAAACTTGTTACTTTTAAAACGTAGAGTGTGCCAAACTCGAGAAAGAAGTTTTGATTTACGCGTGAGGTTGAATCGCTTATGTAAGTAGATAACCAGTTTCTTTTACTCCCAAGGTAGCCTAATATACCTCATAAGCTAGCTTAATCTTGCGGAGTGAATTTGGTGGTGGTCGTGTGTGTGGATTGGAATTTTGGTTGTATTCACAAATTTAGTGGGGATTATTTTAGTTGACTGGAAAATTGGGTCTTCGTATAAAATATAATTGACGCCCTTTTTAATATTACTTTTAGCTCTGCTTTTGAGTCGCTCAGTAATATTCAATAACAGACTCATAAGATTAACTCCACTTTTTTGGTTTTAGTGTAACATGTCTAATTATTTCGTACATGATTTTTATATGGGTTAATTCAGGAGCTTGCTGATTCGGAATCTGACTTCCTCGGAACATCTTGTTTCATTGATGTGCTTAGGACGTGATGGTCATGTTGGATTTGGTTTTAACCTATGTTCGTTGAAGTTGTACACTTCATTTTTATCAAATAATATCAATAATTGCCTGGTAATAACGCTGACACTAACTGTAATACTCCCTTCCATCCTTTTCCTTCACCCCAATTTCCTTCTTCGACACCACCTTTGGCCGCCATGTTGGTCCACCCTCTGCCGCCATGTTGAACTACCCACAGGGAGAAGGGGTTGGATTCTTCACCGCCAGGTTCTCCTCCTGTCTACCGTCGTCAGACTAGTCGCGAAGAAAACGTCTTCTCCCGCCTCACGTCCCAACTTGCGTCGTCCATACCACTATCAACTTCAAGAAAACCTGGGAAAATCACCAGTAATTTTCCTAAAGTGAGTTTGAAAAAAATTGTCCATTTGTGTTTTGCTAGATAATTTGTGATAACAGGGTCTTATATTAGCCATAGGTATTAATATTGCAATAATTGGATCGTTATCATGAATTTTGTGTTGAACGTTTCCAGCGAGGAAGAACCCGTTTGCAGTGTACAAATGTTGTGGAGGGCCACTCTAAAGCAGTACTTGCTCTCCACGCGACTGATGATTACTTGTTCACTGCTTCCAAAGGTACATAAGTTCTTCTCCTCTCCTTCTATTACTTACTTGATCTGGTGAAGGATATTATTTTTTCTACGGAGGCTTCAAAAACCCAAAATAAAGAGTAATAGAACTAGTAGAGAAATGGAGAAAGTCAAGACTCCAGTTGTACTACATTAGAGAGTTTTTGGTGCCAAAATCTCACGGTCCCCGTTAGGAGGAGACTAGCGCGAGCAACAGAGGATGCTACCCAGTTGAAGGAGGAAACCCGTTAACTTTGGACAGGGGGGGAAGGGAGGCGCTCATGACGGTGGGCCTGTAGAAAGGGACTGTCTGGTGGGGTGACTGTCTGGGGACTGTCTGTGGGGTGACTGTCTGGGGGCACCCTTTCATCGTCGCCCGCTGTTGTTGGGAGGCAAATCCATAATCACCCGCAAACTCCGTGCTTTGTGAAGAGGTTCCACGGGCCCGTTAGTGGTTGCCAAAAACTCTCCATTATTTTAATGATGCTTAACAGATAGGAGACAACGAAGCAGGTCTTCTCGTAGTGAAAGCCCTTGACAGCGCGTGACTCTGTCACATGATTCTTCTATCTGATGTGAAATCTTCATAGCCTTTTCTTTAAATATAAACTACTTCAACTAATATTTCTTTACTCATGTCAAGAATGTGCTGCGTTTTAATGTTTTGGTTTTATTTTTACAGATCGATCAGTCGTCTTATGGGATCTTCAAGGAATGAGGGAATCACAAGTTTTCGGTAACTTCCCCAACAGTGTGGTAGCTGTGAAATATGACCCCAAAAACCACCTCTTGTTTAATGTGTCTTCATGCTTCATCAAAGTGTGGGACATTCGATCGTCAAAACCAATTAGGACCCTGAAGTAAGTATTTGTTATTTTGATAAAAAATCAACCACCTAAAATTTGAATCCTTTTTTTTAGAGGGCTGGTTGATTTTGAAATTGTGTACTTCCCTTCCTCTAATGGTGATGATTCTAAACACTCTCTTACCAAAACATTGATCCTGCATCTGACTGCCAGAGTAGTAATGTTGTATGGTAGTTTTCCTTCCAAGGATCCTGAAGTGTGCTGTCTGGCTGGATAAAGTAAACAGTCCTCGGTTGCATATCCTTCATGAAAACCAACCTGACATATTCAATACAGCGCGTCGTATCCTCGATAAGCCCCAGCATTCTCGATACGGCACTGGGATGCGATCTGGAGCGAGGTATCAAGAATACACTTGCATCTCGCCGCCGAAAGGCGAGCAGCCGGTGCTGCGGTCTAGCGGCAGTTGTGAAAAGTACGCTGTACCTCGTTTTTACCGCTCATTCCAACATTATTACCTATTCATTTAAAAATTTGACGGTTCTACTTTCCTGGCTTATTAAATTTATTGTAAGGAGAAGAAAACTGTTATTGAATTTATGAGTGACGAATCAAGCAGAATGGATTATTATCGTGGAGATTACCGCCTGCGGAACTTTTTTACGAACGTATTGCTAGGAAAATTTCGCCCAGAACAGTTTCTTGGGAAAATTTTTACTGTAAAAGAACACACAAAAACCTAGAAACAGCCGGATAGGGATAAAAATAGGAATTTTTCAAACTCGTGAAAATTCTAAGTACAGGAATATAGTTTGTCTATTATTATTACACAATGGTTTATTATTTTTCTATATTGATCACTCGTCTACAAAGCCCCCCACCATCCAACACGAAGAAAAACATCGATCGCATTTCGGTCAGCTAAAACTTGAACGGAGATTAGGCCTCTTTTGCGATTCACACTCGTGTTTCTGATTTATCGTACGTCCAACCCTTAAATTCTCGTAGGGAGCGAACGGTTTGTCCTACAGAGCTCCGCGTGGTCTCGAAAAATTCTAAAAATTCTATAGAATCTTAAATTGAAGGAAAAACAATACCTTTATATCAAAAATTTTTTGAGTTAAGGCGTTTTCAAAATTTTAAAATTCATTTTTGAACCCTTAGAAGTGACCTACATCAACCAAAATCTTCGGGGCACAACTAGACCCCAAATGGAGCCTACATACCAAATTTCATCAAAATCGGTCAATGCTAAGTGGAGAAAGTGCCGCGTAGGGCGGACGGACGGCCAAATTTTTATTCGATTTTTGGATTCTACGTACCTTGAAACGTACACCATCAAATTTTGAGGGGGTGTTACAAAATTGTTTTTCTTGGTCGATTCCAAAGGTTCATTGTTGAAAATAATAAACCAACATTATTGAAAATAATAAACCAAAAAGTTGGGATTAATATCAGAGAGAAAGGAAATTTAGTTAGGTAGGAACCTACTTATAGTAGAATCGTGGAGGTTTGAAATTTGTGCGAATCGAATAATTACGGCCGTCAAGTGCGAAATTTTCAGAACAATTCGTTCGTATAAAGTTTCGCAGGTGGTAATCTCCACTATAATAATCCATTCTGCTTGATTCGTCGCTCCAAAACACAAAAATTCAATTACAAGTTTCTTCTCCTCACAATTTAATGAGGCAGGAAAGTAGAACCGTCAAATTTTGAAATGAGTGGTAAAAACGAGGTACAGCGTACTTTTCACAACTGCCGCTAGACCGCAGCAACGGCTTCTCGTCTTTCGGCGGCGAGACGCAAGTTCAAGACTTCAGCGTCGGATAGACGGTCCCGCCTTATCTAAACCAATACAACTAAAATGCTTCCAGTCTTATCAACCATGTGACCAGACAGCAGCTCAGAACGATTCGTAAAATATGACTCCTGTAGATCTTCGCGTTGTTTCTGTCTCCTTTCTTGTGTAAAAGGTATATGAGAGAATCCCTCGACTCAAATATCGATTCAATTCAATTCAATTTAATTTATTGACAGAAGAAAAGAAATAGTACAGAAATTAACATAATATTTACAGCATTTTCTCCCATCCACCAACATAATAAGTTCGTAAGAACTTGTGGTTGCTGGTGGAGCTACACTCAGCCAAAAACAAAACTAGAAATTACAAGCCTTAAAACTAAAACTTAACAACCCAAAACATCTGCTGCTCAATTTTTGCAGAAACTAAATTTTTCAAGAATTAAATTCTCTTATTTTAGACAACATAACATGTTTGAAATGATTTACGCTCTCACACACGTCAGGATTAATTCTACAAGCGTAAAAGAAATTCAAAACCCTGTAATAAGCACTCCTTCTGGCTCTCTCAGTGCCACATCTAGGTAAATTAATATTTGAAGATACTGCTGTGCGTGTGTGCGTGGTACAACTTCTATGCTCTGGCCGAATGCCAGTTTTAAACACAAGAATACTTGAATGTAACAAAAACAATTCTTTAACGTTAAGCTCATTGAACTCCCGATCAAGCAAGACTCTTGGGTATCGAGAACTCCTCTTGAGGGCGATTCTAATAATAATATTCTGGACGACCTGCAAGGATGACAACAACGACTTACCAGCACTTCCCCAAACTACAATGCCATATTTCAACAAAGAGAAAACTAAACCAAAATAAATAGTTCTTAGCTGAACAAATGATAAAAAATTTCTAGCCTCCCTAAATACATAAAACAGTGTTCGCAATTTACAAATTAAGGACTCAATATGGAAATTGAACTTCAAGTTGTGATCGAATATAACACCAAGGTACTTACATTCAAGAGTCAACGGTAAATTCACACAATTACAAGGTCCCAAACTGCATAAGCACGAATAACGATGAAAAGCAACCCCCGACCAATCAGCACACCCTCGATTAGAAAAGGAAAATCTCATTAACGAGGTCTTTTCAACATTCAAGCCCAAACAATTTGTATCCATCCAGTGCTTGATGAGGAACAAGTTATAATTTATTGTATCTATTAACCGCTGGTGATCCTTTGCGTAAAATACAATGGCTGTATCATCAGCAAAGCCCAATATTTCACCTTCTATTTCAAGATTCAACAATTCATTGATGTATAATGAAAACAAAATAGGGCCTAACACTGTTCCTTGTGGTACTCCACAGGTTAATAATAATTCATCACTGAACACCCCCCTTAAGGCCATATCACACGAGCGATTTTTCAGCTTTTTTCCGCAGAAAAATCGCTGGAACGTGAAGAGGAAGAAGTACAGTGATTCAAGTATCCATGCAAGGGAAGAAGTACAGTGTTTCAAGTATCCATGCAGCGGGTTTTTAATTCCACTTCCCCACCCCCCCCCATAGCATAGCCTGCACCCTGGTGGAGCGATTTTTCTAGCTTTGGAATATTTAGAACGCGTTCTAATTTTTCTAGTCCGCCATTTTGTGCGGGAAAAAAAGCTGGAAGGAAACCATTCGAAGGTTCTCCATCGATAAGTAATTTGTGGTTGTAGCATTCCTTGATCTACTAGTCGACGTCTGTTCAGTTTTCTGCAGTTTTCCGAGAGAAAAATTAATCAGTTCTTCGTTCATTTTTACAATGACGATTTTTAACAATGAACCATCAGATTTCAGTAATTCTTTCTGTACAAATACTTACATGTTTGACAGACAAAATACTGGACAGTGGTACATAATTTATATACTTAAGTTAAGATATTGTAGTTGGTAGGTACTCACCACTAATGATCAAGGAAATAGGGTCCATTTTGAAGAATAATATGGCAGGAGCACAAAAACTGAAGAAAACGAGATCGTAGTGACGCCACGGAGACAAGTAAAGTTGTTGGCGAGTGAAAAAAATAAAGAAGCCAAGTTTTCAATTAATTAATTACCTACCAGGACCGAAAATCAAGTTTAGTTTCCCACCCATCAATTACCTAAACAACAGGTGATTCCTATTTTACAATTTATTGTTGAATAGGAAAATACATTCTTCTCGTGACTTTTGCTCAACACACTTATTTTTTATTTAAAAATAATAATTGTAGATTTAGGTCCTATTCTGACTAATACCTCTGCTATCACCCATCTTTAAAAAAAGTGATTACTTTTTCTGGGAGTGGGAGCGACGCTAAAACGTTGCTTCAAAATTCCACACTACTATAACCTGATCCAAAACTTGTAGAGTGAAAATCGCTGGCCGCCAGAATGCGCTCTATTCGCAGTTTTCTGCGGTTATTCTTCTTCAACTTCGCCTAACTTATTCTAACTTCCTCTTCACGTTCCAGCGATTTTTCTGCGGAAAAAAGCTGAAAAATCGCTCGTGTGATATGGCCTTTAAGGCCATATCACACGAGCGATTTTTCAGCTTTTTTCCGCAGAAAAATCGCTGGAACGTGAAGAGGAAGAAGTACAGTGATTCAAGTATCCATGCAAGGGAAGAAGTACAGTGTTTCAAGTATCCATAAAGCGGGTTTTTAATTCCACTTCCCCACCCCCCCATAGCGTAGCCTGCACCCTGGTGGAGCAATTTTTCTAGCTTTGGAATATTTAGAACGCGTTCTAATTTTTCTAGTCCGCCATTTTGTGCGGGAAAAAAAGCTGGAAGAAAACCATTCGAAGGTTCTCCATCGATAAGTAATTTGTGGTTGTAGCATTCCTTGATCTACTAGTCGACGTCTGTTCAGTTTTCTGCAGTTTTCCGAGAGAAAAATTAATCAGTTCTTCGTTCATTTTTATAATGACGATTTTTAACAATAAACCATCAGATTTCAATAATTCTTTCTGTACAAATACTTACATGTTTGACAGACAAAATACTGGACAGTGGTACATAATTTATATACTTAAGTTAAGATATTGTAGTTGGTAGGTACTCACCACTACTGATCAAGGAAATAGGGTCCATTTTGAAGAATAATACGACAGGAGCACAAAAACTGAAGAAAACGAGATCGTAGTGACGCCATGGAGACAAGTAAAGTGATTACTTTTTCTGGGAGTGGGAGTGACGCTAAAACGTTGCTTCAAAATTCCACACTACTATAACCTGATCCAAAACTTGTAGTCACGTTAGAGTGAAAATCGCTGGCCGCCAGAATGCGCTCTATTCGCAGTTTTCTGCGGTTATTCTTCTTCAACTTCGCCTAACTTATTCTAACTTCCTCTTCACGTTCCAGCGATTTTCCAGCGGAAAAAAAGCCAAAAAATCGCTCGTGTGATATGGCCTTTATTCTTGTTACCTGCGGGCGACAAGACAGGTAAGATCTAATCAACTCCAAAGGTAGTCCCCTTATCCCATATTTATACAACTTGTTCAGTAATCTCGAATGATTAACAGAGTCAAAAGCCTTTCTGATGTCCAAAAAAAACACCATAGACAAGGAAACCCTCATCTAATTTATTGGTAATAATATTATTTAATTTGAATAAGGCATGATCAGTATATCAGTATATCGATCAGTCATATCGAGTTGTACAAGTTCAAGATTTTTTCTAGGAATAGATCTGGAGCATTGTTGCATTGTTCTTTGGAGATTCTATCTGAACTTGGAGCCTTGTGGTTCTTGCATCTAGCGAGAAGTCTCTTCAGATCACAAATCTAGAAGGAACCTTCCTACAACTCTGAGCTACGGCTCACTGACAAATCATTTATAGCCTTGCCAAAACATTGGTCTTGCATTCTGATTGCCAGAGATGTTTTATGGTAATTTTCCTTCGTTGCTGTTAGACACCTGTATGAGTAGCTTCAAGTTCAAATACTGATTAATTTAACACAAATTAACTGATTAATGTGTGGTGGTACAAAGAAACCAGAGAAAGAGGTTACAATTTGGACAACTTCTACGTATTTTCATTATTTTGCTAGTCATTTCAAAATTGTACTAAATTCTAGCTGTCGTGGCTACACAGGACGTGAGATGTCCTGAAAATACCGTAGACAGGTTCGTTCTAGCATGTATCTGTTTCAAGTTAATCCATCCACACTGATGATAGGTCTCACAGTTCACAGGGGAGCTCCACCAGCTGGTCTAGCCAGTCCGCCAATTTCGAATCTACCAGTCACACCATCAACGCTATCGCTATCAGTGACAATTCTCTGTATATGGCCGTCAGTGATAGAGTCCGTGTCTGGGATCTCAGAAAGTAAGTTATATCCCTCAATCTACCATTCCTTTGAATTATAACTAGAGCTCGGCAATATATGCGAAATAAAACCTCAAAATATGCACGTAGATGCCCAATTTATGCATTTTTACATATGCGCGAAAAAATCCGAAAATATGCCTTCAAAATATGCGCAAGATAGTTGAACAATTGAATAATAAGTGGGAAACAAAGTCTTTTCAGTAGGGTGGAGTGGGGTAATTGCGTACCAAAATTTCAATAGTTCAACTTTAACCTCACATAGCTCTGCCCCAGTTACAGCTAGAGTAATATTTTTTTCTTCGAAATTTACGCGATTTAATGCTGATTACAATCGCTGGATTGATACTTTCATTTTTCAACTTCTTCGTAGCTCTCAGCTCTATTTTTTAAAACGACCTCCTTGCTACACATTTCCCCGGTGAAATGGGGCAAATGTGTAAGTGGTTCTGTTTTCTAATTTCTTATCAACTCAAATATTTACGGGGCAAATGCGTGAAAAGGCCACTAAAAACAAACAAAACGGGATATTCAGAATTTTTTTTCGCGACATTTTTTCCAGTAGAAACAAACTTTTTTCTCCAACAAGTGCTAACAAAGGGGAAATAAAGGAAGGATATTAGTGATAAAAAGAAAGGTCAAACCAAAAATAAGTGACTTAGATCAAAAGGAGAAGAAAATTAACCACCAAACAAGCAAAAAATATTTATTTTATAAAAATAAACGTAAAATCACATGCACCTGCTGCCACACATTTGCCCCTTGGAGAGCTTACACTTTTCCCCCAACATGGTAAAACCAAGGGGCATTTGTATACCACAGCCAATTCTACAGAATACGGAAGTTTCAAGAGTTGTATACTATTATAATCATTAAAAGTACTTACGAGAATATGAAAACTGGACTGAATGACACACAAAACTTATATTGATAGTTCATTTACATGAAATTTGCACAAAGAACTGCACTTGACTCACGAGTGAAAAGGGACTCTCCACGAAAACAAGTCGGTAGCACATGAGAGCGCAGTCAGAGTACGACCAACTTTTGTGATAAGACGTATCAGATGTAAACACAACCATAGAGAAGACATTCGAAAATCCAGTTTCATTTGGCGCCATTTTTTGAACCACTTAAGGGGCACACATTTACCCCACTCCACCCTACACAGTTACTTGTATTTATTCAATTTTTTTGTATGTACATTTTTATACAAAATCATTTTATACAAGTTTTACGATAGTTTTACTCAGTTTTTAGACAAAACATTTAATTGTTAAAATATGTTAGCTTGTACTACCAAGTGCTTTTCCAAATTTTCAGTTGTAAAAGATTTTCTCAAATCGTGCAATAATAGATTCAAACGGGAGAATGACCGCTCCACATCTGCTGAGACAATGAGGAATTTCACCATGTCGGAATTTCCTATTTTTGACCCCAAAATCGGATTCAGCACCTCGAAAAACCCCCTAAGGCAAACTTTCAGCCCGAACTTCCTACTTTACGAATAAACAAAACAGTGTAGAAAATACGAATGTTTAAAAAAACGGGAAAATGACGTCATGCTGGAATAGTTCATTTATGGCCGCTTGAAGCGCTGAGATCGAGAAATCTATAGTCCCCAGATGCAAAATTTCACGAAACAGTAAAGTTCGAAATCGAAAAACTGAAGAAAAAAAATATAAAAAGCAAGATGGGGAGAATTAGGTTTCCCCTGTTTTTGTTTGATAACTTTTCTCTTAGAAAACACAATTTCGTCGTCCCAATGGGCAACACTGAGACAGCGATCCGAACAGCCCAATCAGCGAGCGTTCCCGCTTCACATCCGTTTTCCCGGTTAGTTTTGAAATCAAAAATTTTGATTGTCTCCCAAAAATAACAGGAGACTTATTTTCCGAAATCAGCCCGATTTTCATCTATCCCACACCATTAACTATTCAGGAAAAATGCAAACAGAATTCGGTGAAATTCCTCATTGGTAGATATTTGAAAGACGCCACTTCTTGAGGAGTGTATGACCAATTGCTGGTGTTGGGTGAGTCGCCTTCCAACACTTTCGCCAACACAACGACAGTTTTCCAGCCAGGATTTCGTTTTAGTGCACACTCTAATTTTTCTCGAACGGTTTCACCTGTTTTTCCGGGGAAATTGATCAAAGGAAATAGCTGACAAAACTGGAAAATATGGCTTTGTCAAGAAATGCCCATTATATGCACTTATACCTAAAACTGCGAATGTATGCACGATGAATTTAAATTTGGAGCGACAAAATGGCTTGAATATGGCATATTTGGGCTCCTTACAGCTTGGGCATATCGCAAAAAAAATGCAAGTATGCAAAATGCCGAGCCCTAATTATAACTTTCTGCAAAACAATGCGTTATTTAAAGGTACTTGAGATCTATTTTAACTAAGAAAATTGTATATTTTCTGTCGCCTCTGTAGAAATAACTGGACTATATTTATATTGGAAACAATAATTCATATTTAATAATAATTCAATAATAATGATAATGCATAAAATCCAATAATGACTAATAATTCATATTTATTATAAATAAATAATTTTAAAAAACACAAAAAAACTTTTTGAAATATTCAAAAATATTATTATCATATTTATTTGTAGATTTTCCGTCGTTGGTAAACTTCTTGGTGGCCATCAAGCTGCCATAATGTGCCTTGCTGTGTCTCCTACCGATGCTGAAGAAGACATTGTAGTTACTGGTTCTAAAGATCATTACATCAAGGTTTGTCTTCATTCTTAGATTATTTAAATCCTTTTTGTTAAGTTTCATCCCTTCCCAATTTAATAACATACATTATACAGGGTGTCTCAAAAGTTGTTCAACCCCCTGCTCAAATCGTCCAGATAGTGGTAAAAAAAATTTTTTTGAATCTTCGTGATTTTTCCCAAGGATCTCAAATATGACCATATTGCGCATTGCGCAAATCGTGCGCAACGCACACAAACTTCGTTATTTCAATTTAGACCCCCCATTTCTTATTGCAGATTTGGATTCTACGCAAAATTTCATGAATTTTAGACCCTTCACTTGATTTTTTTTGGTTGCGCGCAACCCTTCCCATGAGCGCGCAAAGTCGCCCAACTACCAAATTGCGCAAAATATGGATTCACGTAAACCCCAAGTGTGGCACATGTTTTTTTCATTATTTTTCGGTTTTTCGGTTTCCAGCCCAGTTGAGAAAGAAGGAGGGAAAGAAAATAACATTATTTAGCTCGTCACAAACGTCTGTCTGTTGGGGTGGCGCCTATCTGGGAACCGCTCGGCGTAAACTCGAACTTCTCTTCTCAAAAAAGAGCGATTTATCGCTAAAAACAACCGAATTTTCGACCATCTTTTCGAAAATTCCAATCAAATTCAAAAATGGATACCACCACGTGATTAAGCGTCGAAAAATAATGAAAAAACATGTGCCACACTTGGGGTTTACGTAAATCCATATTTTGCGCAATTTGGTAGTTGGGCGACTTAGCGCGCAACCGAAAAAATCAAGAGAAGGGTCTAAAATTCATAAAATTTTGCGTAGAATCTGCAATAAAAAATGGGGGTCTCATTTGAAATAACAAAGTTGGTGTGCGTTGCGCACGATTTGCGCAATGCGCAATATGGTCATATTTGAGATCCTTGGGAAAAATCATGAATATTCAAAAAAAAAATTTTACCACTATCTGGACGATTTTAGCAGGGGGGTGAACAACTTTTGAGACACCCTGTATTTTTCAACCAGTATTGTGATCATCTACTTCATTGAACCTTCATTCATTGTCGTGGGAAACATTCTCTAAAATGTTGATACATAGGTAATTCTAGAAATTATCTATGTATCTTCTTTGTTACTTGCCTACTTGTAAGTTAGGATTACAACGTTGGTTTATTCAGTTTCTACATTTATCTTTAAACCATCTGAACTATTCTTGTGTTACACAATGTCATTCTCAGAGTCATTTGTAATGAATTATTTTGGAATTTCTGACGCCAGATATTCAACGTGGCGGCTGAACCTGGCGTGGTAGTCGCACCCGCAACCCTGGAACCCCCTCATTATGATGGGATTCAGTGTCTTGCCCTCAGAGGCGAAACTCTCTTCTCAGGCTCACGAGACACTGTTATTAAGAAGTGGAACTTGAACTCCCATGAGCTCGTTACGGTGAGTTTCATTACCTTGTTCATGATTCCAGAATTGTTGCTCAAGGCGTAACTTGGCAGTGGGTGAAACAAAAATTAGAATAAAATCCACGCGATTTGGCAATACATTCGGTAGTTATAACTATACTTTAACTTCACCGATTGTTGAGATGGATAAGGAAAACCCGAATTTTGGGAAATCCTTAATGGTTTGTCAAAGCTACTATTCACACCCACAGTATAATTCAGTTACAATGAGGAATTTCACCGATTTCTGTTTGCATTTTTCCTGAATAGTTAATGGTGTGGGATAGATGAAAATCGGGCCGATTTCGGAAAATAAGTCTCCTGTTATTTTTGGGAGACAGTCAAAATTTTTAATTTCAAAACTAACCGGCAAAACAGATGTCCAGCGGGAACGCTCGCTGATTGGGCTGTTTGGATCGCCGTCTCCTCCCAGTGTTGCCCATTGGGACGACGAAATCGTGTTTTCTAAGAGAAAAGTTATCAAACAAAAACAGAGGAACCCTAATTTTCCCCATCTTGCTTTTTCTATTTTTTCTTCAGTTTTTCGATTTCGAACTTGTTGCTGCTTGTTGCTGAGGTGGATGGGAGTGGGGTCGGTCTTGAATGATATTGTTGCATCTGCCGCATTGTAGATCATCCCTGTTTGGCGCATAAAATCAAGACCAAGAAGAATGTCATGGGGTAAGCGTTGCAACAAGTAAAAGGTGTGCTCCCAACGCAGTGGTCCTATGGAAATGGGGACCTTGGCGATGAAGTGAGTTGTTACCAGCTCACCATTCCCAATAGTGAGGGATATTGAGGGGCATTGAACAGACCGAATGGTTTTTGAAGCAATGGTTTGGTTGAAAAAGGAAAAATTTATGGCTGAAATTGCTGCGCCTTTGTGGATTCACTCACGTTGGCCAACCAGGTACTACAAAAGTATGATGAGCCCACACTCATTCAAACAATCCTGTTGAGAGTAAATGAAGCCACCCAACGTGATTTCGGGTTTGCTACCCGCCCCACCACTCTGGTCGAGCTTGAAACACTGGTAGAGGCAACTGATCAACGGGCTCAGATCAGACGCCTCAATCAACCCTCGCAAGCACCCTCAACTATGAGTACCACTAACCCTAGGTGTCAATCGTGGTATCGACATGGACAACGTCCCGCATCACAACAAGTCCCACAACAGATCTCACAAAAAGTCCCACACCACAGACACCGTCCCGCACCACAGCAAGTACCACATCGCAGAACCCAACCCCCACCTTTAATGTCTCTTCAAGTGGAACCACCAACACCCACACCCAAAGGCCAATTGCTACTGAAGACAAAGTCGTTCAGTGGCACTGATGGAATACCTCCCATGGGCCTAGCCTCCCTTTTTACCCACACAGGGAACCCCCCTCCACTCCTACCTGTTAGACTTGATGACCATCAACTTGCAGCTTTATTAGATTCCGGCATCAATCCCCTGGCCCCAATTAATTACCAACAGGCACTTCATGCACCAATGAGGGTCAAAAGTAGATTCATTCATTTTGGAACCAGGTTTTTCTCCCACCTCTCCCTCTGGACCACCGTCTGTACCAATTAGATACCTTGCAATTTTCTTTGAGCCATTAACGCCTTTTCCATAGTATTGCTATTTCATTTGATTATTCAACTCAACCATTCTAGCCATGGGCAGACGCTACCAGCGGGCGGGGACGGTTTTTACCTAGTAATACACCCTCCAAACTCTATTGTGACAGCCTACCCCAATCTATGGCCCCAAATTTTTTTTCGCCGGTGGGGGAGTGTGATATGTAATATCACGGATGACCTTGAAGGATCGAGGGGACATGGTGAAGGGGGGACAGGTTTCTCTTCCCCTCAGACCCCTCAGAAAGTTAGGACGCCTCTCGCCGTCCGCCGCCTTCACCATCGCCCCTCCTGCCCCCGGTGAGCGAATCTTTATTCAATTATACCCTCCTTATTCCCGTGAAACTGTATTGTTATTTATACTTACTCCCCTACCCACGTCACAACTTGTTTCATGAAATTTTGCATCTGGATACTATGGATTTCTCGATCTCAGCGCTTCAAGCGGCCATAAATGAACTATTCCAGCATGACGTCATTTTCCCGGTTTTTTTAAACATTCGTATTTTCTACACTGTTTTGTTTATTCGTAAATTAGGGAGTTCGGGCTGAAAGTTTGCCTTAGGGGGTTTTTCGAGGTGCTGAATCCGATTTTGGGGTCAAAAATAGGAAATTCCGACATGGTGAAATTCCTCATTGTCTGAGATAGATTATACAGGGTGACTTCCATTGAGATGGACCAAACTTCAAGGGTCGATTCTACATCTAATTTGCAACAAAAAAAGTCTCAGCCATTTTTGTTTAACCCACTCAAAATTCCTTTTTTCACTTTGAAGTTTTTTTTTCGTATTTTCGATTTTGCGGTACTAAAGTAGTCATAACTCTCTTATTTTTCATGCAAATTCAAATCTAATTAGACTGTTGGAAAGAGCGTTAAATTTCCTCTCCGTTTAAAGACATTAAATTTTACAAATTTTGTAAAAATAAAAAATAGGTCAGTCAAAATTTATTTTAAAAAATTCCTCCGAAAATCGCAATTGTTGAGGCTAATGATTCCCCGTAATAAATAGCGCAATCGTGGTTCACTCAACGGAAACAATACCCCAAGATCTCAGCTTTCCAATGGTGTTTTTGTGTTATCTGACAGTCGGTCTGCGTAGATACAGGACAACAGGACAGGATTTGCAGATGCAAATCCTGTAAAAGGCAAAAGCAATACGAAGCTAATGTTCGATTTTGATGACATTTTCAGCTCTTGTCCTCTACAAAAATCGAAGTCAAAATATCAATCAACGTTTCTTTAAAAACACCATATTTTAGGTATATTGTTTGTCCATAATAAGTAGAGCAATCGTGGGGTACTCAACGGAAAAACTACCCCAGGATTACATCTTTTCTAACGGTAATAATAAGTTTTTCGTTGAATTAGAATAAACTTCATAAAATGACGTTTTGAAGCAAAAAAATACGAATTTTCATTAAAAATCTTTTTTTTTCCACAATTGCTTTTTACTCCGTTAACGCGTGACCCAGATAGACAGACACGGAATTGTTCAGGAAGGTCTAAAAAGTGAAAAACGAGTAGAAATTTGATCTTGGAGAAATTTTTGCTTTAGTCCTTGAAAAGTGAAAGCATTACCTGATACTTGGTCGACTCAATAGCGAAATTTGCCAACAAAAAAAAAAACAATTTTTTCCCCCGCGTAAAACTCAATTTTTTAAAAAGAGAGCTCCCTCTAAACCCTTGGAACTGGCATACTGTTGGAAAGCTGAGATCTTGGGGTATTTTTTCCGTTGAGTGAACCACGATAGCGCTATTTATTACGGGGGAATCATTAGCCTTAAAAATAGTGATATTCAAAAAAATTATAAATTTTGACTTACCTATTTTTGCTTCCTCACTACCGAAGGTAGGGAAGCTTTGTATTCGTGAAAGAAGTGAAAAAAAATGTCCTCCAAAATCAAAATTTCCACTTGCTTTTTGCGTTTTAGAGCTTCCCGAACAATTTTGGTTCCGTGTCTGTCGGTCTGTCTGTGGTCAATCCTTGTCCCGGGCAAAACTATACTAACCTGTGGTCCGATTCTGATGAAATTTTCAGGGATTGTGCGGGTTAGGTCCTAGACGGTCCCCTATCAATTTCAGCACCTTCGGACCAATAGGAGCGAGTGCGCATGCGCAAACGTGAATTTCCTGGAACCTCGGTTTCTAATGAACCGATTTTGCTCAAATTTGGGGGTTAGTTAGGGACTAATTTCTTAGAGACACCCTATAAGTTTCAATGAAATTGGTCAAGCAATAGCCGCTGCGCATGCGCGAACTTTAAATTTATTGTTACAACCAAAACTCCGCAACTATTCAACCAATTTCGATGAAATTTTCAGGGATTGTGTGGTTTAGGTCCTAGACGGTGGATCGCTAAATAAAATTCTACGTTGAAAATACAAAATATTATAAACTATAATACCTTATAAAAATTATAAAAATATTATAAACATTAATACCTGCTACCCTATCCCGCATATTATCGCCAATATTTTGGTATTCAATAACTCTTTGAATCATAATTTTTTCGCCAACTGATTCTATACGTCCATGTTACAATGAGTGAGGAAGCTATACTGCCCACCCAACTTGGCAGACGTTTTTATTTTCACAAATGTCTTTAAAAAAGCTTGCAAATTATTACACAAAAGTTTATTATTTTTCTATATAGATCACTCGTCTGCAAAGAACACGGCGTTGCCGTGGTTACCACCTATCAACATGAAGAAAACATCGAACGCATTTCGGTCAGATATAATTTGAACGGAATTTAGGCCTCTTTTGCGATTCACAGTCGTGTTTCTGATTTATCGTAAGTCCAATCCTTAAGTTCTCGTAGGGAGCGAACGGTTTGTTCTACAGGTCTCTAAAAATTCTAAAAATTCAATACTATCTTGAATTGATGGAAAAACAATACCTTTATATCAAATTTTTTTAGTTATGTCGTTTTCAAAATTTTAACTCTTATTTTTCAACACTTAGAAGTGACCTACATTTACGTACCTTGAAACGTAAAACATTAAAATTTGAGAGGGGATTAAAAAAATGTTTCTTGGGCGATTCCAAAGGTTCATTATTGAAAATAATAAACCAAAATTGGGTTTTCCACCAAACGGATTGGAAATTTAACGTTAACGGTGTAATCAGATACGAATTTGCATGAGAAATAAGGGAGTTATTACTACCTTGGTGCTGCACGGCCAAAAACATGAAGAAAATAAACTTCAAAGTTCAAAAAAAGGCATTTTGAGTGGGTTAAAAAAATTGTTGAGAGACATATTTTGTTGCAAATTAGTTGTATAATCGATCCTTGAAGTTTGGTTAGGTTTGGTAGACACCCAGTGTTCTGTATTCTGAGCTATTCGAGTATTATCTTGTTTCTTACTGTTTTGTGTGATTTACAGTCAGTGAACGCTGCTCATCGCGACTGGGTGACTGACCTGTGCTTCGCTCCAACTGGTTCCGTCTTAGTTTCCGGTTCGAGAGATGGTAACATCAAACTCTGGTCAGTTGACAGTTGTGTCAACCTTGCTGAGATCAAAGCTCACGATTCTCCAATCAACGCTTTGACATCGAATGCCTCGCACATATTCTCTGCCTCCAAGTAAGTCCATTTCAAAAATTTTCTCTCAATAGTTTCTCAGACTGTCAGTAGTAATCATCTGAAAGAATTGTGCCAATGGCTTGAACCAGCCGAATTGTTTACAAATGATTATTAACCCTGGAATGGAATCGTCACCCGATGTGTACTTAATGGAAACGTCAGGTGTAATTTTTACACCAGTCAGAAAACATCAATATTCAACCTATTTCGTCAGCTCTCTGCATTGATTTACACTTTTTTCATTCAAGTATAGTTCTCTACTACATTTGTGGCCGTTCTCGAGACAATTATTGCCTCTATACTACTAAAATGAGGGGATTCTGAGCCAATTTTGTTTGCTTTCTCTATTTTCCCTTGATTTCTATTCGTTTTCCTGGGCTCAATATCCAAGTTCAATACTCCTGCTGATTTCAATAGCAAAATGGGTACTGCCAGGTGCTACTACCAGTCCAATAAATAGTTTTTCAACAATGAACACATTTTTATTTTCAAGCTCGTATTACAAAATATAACTCAACAGTATTCCTCTCAGTCTTTCAAGGTATTTTACGGACTAGAAAAAGTAACCTCCAACAATGAAAATCACTTCAAAGGAACAGGAAAGCAAATTGCTTAAATTGCAAAAATTATTGCAAAAATGATGTTATTTTGTCACCATGAATGGGGCAGGGAATGGAAACGTGGTGTGAAAATTACACCGTTCTACCTACTTTATTGGAAATATTACCTCCAACAATGAAAATCACTTCAAAGGAACAGGAAAGCAAATTGCTTCGTATTGGTAGACTCGGAAGCAATAGAAGATTTAGGAATATTACTGTGTTTTTTTTATATGGCTGTTTTGTGAAACAAGAATGATGTTATTTTGACACCATGAATGGGGCAGGGAATGGAAACGTGGTGTGAAAATTACACCGTTCTACCTACTTTATTGGAAACGTTGTAAAAATTACAGCATGAGTTCAGTTTACAGGCCGGTGAGAGACAACAGCGACAAACTCGGTGGCAGAGGGCCTGCGCGACTGAAGGGTGTCGCTACAGCGAGAGTATAATACACAATATAATATAATTATACAAACTTCATGTCTGGGTGTGTGGCGCACACCTATACATGGTTATACATTCACAGTGTGTGAAATACCCATACAATCACAATAGGTGATTCATACAAACTGGAAATCTACACAATCTTACCTTTATCCATACAAACTTGGTGTCTAGGTGTGTGGCAGACACCTAGACATAATTATAAATACCGCCACTGCGGGTGGCTTATACATACCTATACTGCCACGTGAGATGGCTTATACATACCGCCACTGCGGGTGGCTTATACACATCCATACCGCCACGTGAGATGGCATATACATACCGCCACTGTGGGTGGCTTATACATACCTATACTGTACTCACATACCAGTAGAGAGGCATGAAAACGCGTATAGGGGATGTTTGGAGCCTGTCAGGGGAAACCGATCCCCAAGGGAAGAGAGAGATTTGGATATTATGTACATGTACCCATACAAATGTATGTACACATACGAATTTATGTATACACAAAAATTGACGTAATTTACTTATAAAATGTATAATACGTTAGATTCGTATGGCCAGGGCGGCAATGACGACATGTTCAATGTGGTTATACTGTCTCTTTATCTCGAAGTTATACTGAAGGCATACTTTTCGTTGTATAGTTAAAAATCATTTTCATAAGAAAATGGTTTAATCTTGCTCTATTTCCAACCTTCTGCGTGGGAGTGTCGCTACAGCGAGAGTATAATACACAATATAATATAATTAAAATACAGTAGTTTGTAAGGGAGGACGAACCCAGGAGAAGGAGGGGCTTCCTAGAGGTACGGTGGTGGGGGAGGACGCACTGAGGGATGCGGGACGGGCAGGCCGACGCCTTGTTGTGCTCTTGGAGGCAACCAGGGAAGGTATCTGTGAGTAACTACACGTTATACTTATTCGATCGATCGATTATACCTATACCTTCTGTGTCAACAAGCTCTCCCCTTGTCTTATACTCTATACCAAACACACAATACCTTATAAGACATGTTACAGCTTATACAGAAGCCTGTAACACACTATGGCTTTATACTGTGGCAATATAAAATACACATATACTATACATATACCAGTTATACACTCATACAATACTCATATACAATACAAACTGTATGTCTGGGTGTGTGGCAGACACCTAGACATAATTATACATACCGCCACTGCGTGTGGCTTATACTTCCCATAATATGACCATGGCGGTCGGCATACTATACAGCTGGTTATGGGCAGCTATACATCTAAACCACACTGCGGTGTGGTTTATACAATACACACACTATACTGGGCGCCTTATATACCTATACATACTTATACAGAGGTCAGGGGACGGATAAGGGGTCGTTGGGGAGTCCATCATACACAAAAAGCCCAAAAGGGGAGAGCCTGGATCTATGTTGACATTTACAATACATGTGATACCTATTTATACCATTTACATATATGTGGCAAAACATACATCGATTACATGAAATATTATGTATTTATGATATTAATTCGTACGGCAGACGGCCGTGACGACAAAGGGGGACACCCTAGGGATAGCATAGGTGGGGTGGTGCCTTCCCGCCCTTTTCGCTAGTGGGGTGGGCGACTGTTTCAAGGCCACAGGTGTAAAATTTACGTGACGATTCCATTCCAGGGTTAATCACGAATTTAACCTCTTCTAATTTGACGAGTTTGGTCATTTGAAAACAATAACTTGGTATTAACACTCAGGATCAATCAACTATTCTTATCATTCATGTTCACATGGCTACAACTGACTATGATACTATTTCTTATATTCTTCTAAGAGGTGTTTAGCAAACTCTCACTATTGAATCGCTTTGGTTTCGGCTGCCAGTACAAGCACTGCTGCGCTGTTACCTGGTTCACATCGCTTCCACTTTTATCATGTTAGCGCTTTATTCCTTCCAATAGTGAAGGCGAATGAAGCTTAGCTTCGTTCTGATCCTTGTGAAGCTTTGTTTTGTAGTTTTACCACAAGATCTATTGTTCCATCCAACGCTTATGGCTAAAGAATCACGGAGTTGGAACCTATTCTAGCATTGCTTGTTTTTGGCACCAATTCTCTAGAATATTTTTATAATTACCACCATTAAACGTCGCCCATTTTTTCATCGACTTTCCAATCCACCACCTTTACCAATCAAGCAGTTGTGCCTCGTATATCTTCCCATCGCCGTTTATGATGTCTTGCACCCTAACAAATTTCGATCATTATAGCCATGAAATTCTGTTAGCACTTCAGTTGTCTGGGTTCCTTACATCACAATCCTCACGTGTTTCTGTACTATAATTTCATAGCTGACTGAAATACCTACATTTTAGATATCACTCGATGCATTTCATGTAAAAGTCACAGTTTCCTTAAACCTATTGCTTGTGTCCTACATTTTACCCCATCTAGTTGATTTAGCCTCAATTACTATTTTCCCATTGCATTTTATCATCCAACTTTGTTTTATCATGGGACCGAATGCAGTTTTCTTTCGTTCATATTTGGGATATTTCTACAATATCCATAATTTAAGGTTTTGATGAGAAGATACCTTCTATGTTTAGTGAGTATACAGCAATCTACAACTAATTTGCAACAAATATTGCCACTTGAGCTTTTTTTTAGAGGCTTTGACCTTTTTCCTGGGCCCATAACCACTTGGGAAAACCATTTGAAAGGGAGAAGTAAATTGAATAAAACGGATCACGAAAATAGAGCTTGTATATTCAACTTGATAACAATGACGACTAGCAGGAACAAGGCGACGAGGTGTGACAATAGAACAAATAATAAAGTCTGTGGTCGTTTGACTTTCTTACACTTTGTTTCCGAGTTATTTCAATTTTAAATATTATTATTATTATTTTTTTGTAACATGAAGATACCGTTGGAAAGAGCATTAAATTTCCTATCGGATAGACGATTTGAAGGGGTTCGACGATGGGAGTGGGTGGGTGGTGCAGTAAACACCCTGGATACCACCCAAAATATCTCAGATCGTCATTGGTTCTCGCCAGTTCATTATTGGTTTTTGCAGTTCAATTTCCGTTTAAAAAACTCGAGGTTTCCCAAATTACGTAAAATTTTCTTTTCAGATGGTTTTTTCGTGTCTCAAACCTTGACTAAAAAAAAAGGTCAGGCAATTTTACGATTGCAGGGTGTCCAGCGACCTGGAAAACCTGGAATACTCAGAGAATTTTACTCTACTAGATTTTCATTTTTTATATAAAAACCCCGGAAAAAGCCTGAACGCCTAACATTTTTCTGGGAAGTTCCAGCAGTCAGAGGGAGAAAGTTCAAGTAGGGTTATGATAGTATTTTTCAATTATAGATGTTCCAAATATAGAACATTTTCTCAACTTTAATATTTTAAATTTAGATCTCCATCAGAATAAAACTTTTTAAAAACATTTTTGTTATTAAAATGTATAATGCTCTTCATAATGCCTCGTCCACAACTCCTCGTGTATCTAGTGACGATTCGATAGTTTCGATATTTATTTGTATCGATATTTTGTTTCGATATTTCCGATATTTGTTTCGATATTTTTCTTGCGAATATCGAAAGGAAAATATTGATATCGAAAGAAAAAAATTATCGGTTGTGATGGTTATATTCCTTCCCACTGTCAATCAATTTCTCCTAATCGATAAATTTATGCAAAAACATCAATTTCTCCTAATCGATAAATTAATGCAAAAACATATTCGATATCAGTGAAATCGATATTCTTCTTTCGATAATTTATGGTACTTAAAAAAAGATGACAAAACATATTCGATATCAGTGAAATCAGTATTTTTCTTTCGATATTCTATCGATATCACTGATATTGATTAAAAAAAAGATTTAAAAAAAAATCAGTGACAATTTTACAGCAATATTTTTGTTTCGATATTCTATCGATATTAGTGATATCGATATTTTTCTTCCAATATTTTATCTATATCGATACTGTCTTCCGATATTATTTCGATGTTAAATATCGCATCGAATCGTCACTACGTGTATCGTTATTCCTTACTTTGTCGTTACGCCTGCTGTCTTGCATAGTATCCATGATTCGTTCCTTGTAGCAGAAGACTACATTGCTACTTTATTGCAATAGTCTACAGGTCTACTACAGAAACTTTGCATACGTGTGGCGCCCCCTAGGTGGTGGATCCGCGAACTATAATGATCGAGTCAACCTTCCATGGTGAAAACTTGACACGGAAATTGGAGCCGTGAGAAATTTAATGTTCGTGTAGTGCTACGAAATTTCAATTTCCAAAATACACGAATTTCAATCTGCAGTAGGAGGGAAATCATGTCACTTTTGAGGGGAGAAATTCCCGAATAATTATCGTACACGCGGGAATCTGCTTGATGATAAAAGACAATTAGTTCTATGTTCTCCAGAAGAATGCGCCAAAGGGATGCAAAGTTTCTGTGGCAGACCTACAGTAGGTTTCCCCCTACTTAAATATAAATTGCAAATGAATCATCTCCGTGGAATAGAATCATGCGGATTGTCAACAGCTACGCTCCCGCCAGTACAATGTAAAAGTGAAATCTATTTCATGTTGAAGGAATGGAATCAGTGATGAGTAACCGTCGATCCAAACTAATCTGTCAGTTCTGTCGCCTTCCCTGTTTGTAGCGCATCACATCCATACAAAATGAAAATAGATTCTGATTATGTTCATTTTAACTCCGTCGGGGCTTTTGTGTGGTTACGAATCAGTTGTTTTCTGTGAGGCACAGTTATGTTACATTAGTGTTGTCCGTGGTAGTTAAATAACCTAAAATGTATTTTTGGAAAGAGTGCTCGAAATATTGTATAATGTAGATGTACCTACGTGGAATGAATGCAAATGCCGCATTTCATTTTTGATTTGAATCACCTAGTGCTGCTATTCTGTGATATTCTTCCATTATTACAAGAAACCTTTTAATCTAAGTGTATAATCGAGAAGTTGTTGTTATTCGTAACGTTGATGAATCTTGTTAATAACCGATTGTAATATAAGTACCTATGACTTACTATTGTAAGTATACAGGGTGTCTACACTTAAGGTGGGCACAACTTCAGGGTTCGATTCTACAAGGTATTTCCAACAAAAAATGTTTCCTAGCAATTTTTTCTTAACCCACTCAAAATGCCTTTTTTTCACTTCGAAGTTTCTTGTCGCGTTTTCGACCTTACGTCATTAAAACTGCCATGAAACCTAATATTTACCAAATAAATTCAAATATGAGGATATCGTTAGGAAGAGCGTTAAATTTCCGAGCTACCTAATGTAAAACCAAAATCTCTTGGCAATAAACGATTTCTAAAAAACCAAGTCAAATAACAAAATTCAAATTTTTTTCGAAATATGCCTCTTTTTAAATCGAAGTTTTCACTCCGAATCCCTGGCTATTTCGATGGGCGCTCTTCGGAGAAAACATGCTAAAATAATCAGCTTTCCAACGGTCTATCAATTTTTCTTTTTAACATTCAAATTGGAAGAGTACATGAAGTTTGATTGAAAACCTGTGTTTTACAAGAAAATCCAGCGTTTTAAGCGGTTTCTGGTCCCCCTCGATCTCAAGACAGCTTGACGATTTTGGTATCATTTTCTATGTAATTTTTTCCACTGAATTCAATAGTGATACTTCCGAAAGATTCCGACTGCTAAAAAGTGGATTTTTCGAAGAAAACCTCCGTTTTTCGTACATTAAATACGCATTATTCGTAGATATGGTAGTGAGCATGAAGTAATACCTGTCTACTCGATAAAAAGACCGAATTTCTAGCTGATTGAAGTTTTTGTTGAGTAGAAAGGTGTTACTTCATGCTCACTACCATATCTACGAATAATGCGTATTTAATGTACGAAAAACGGAGGTTTTCTTCGAAAAATCCACTTTCTAGCAGTCGGAATCATTCGGAAGTATAACCATTGGATTCAGTGTAAAAAATTACATAGAAAATGATACCAAAATCGTCAAGTCATCTTGAAATCGAGGGGGACCAGAAACCGTTTAAAACACTGGATTTTCTTGTAAAACACACGTTTTCTGGCATTCAAACTTCATTTACTCTTCCAATTTGAATGTTAAAAAGGAAAATTGACAGACAGTTGGAAAGCTGACTATTTGAGTAGTTTTCTCTGAAGAGCGCCCATCGAAGTGGGCAGGGATTTATAGTGAAAACTTTGGTCGAAGAAAGTCAAGTTTCGAAACATTTTTAAAGTTTGCTTTTTGACTTGATTTTTTGAAACTATTTTATTGCTGAAAGATTTTGATTTTGCAGTAGGTAGCTTAGGAATTTAACACTGTTTCTAACGGTGTAGTCAGATTTGAATTTTCAGGAGAAATAAGGGAGTTATGACCATGTCAGTGCCGTAAGGACAATAACGCGAAAAAAAACTTTAAAGTGAAAAAAAAGGAATTTTGAGTGGGTTAAAAGAAAATTGCTAGGAGACATTTTTTGTTGGAAGTACCTCGTAGAATTGAACCCTGAAGTCATGCCCATCTTAAGTGTAGACACACTGTATATTATCTTTAAGATGAGCCCAACCAGGAGAGGTATTCTATTAACTAAACAAATATTGTGGCAAACAACAGCATACTTTCTCCACGACAACACAACCATAAAGACATATGTACAGCTCACGAAGTTGATCATTACCTGATTTCACTAACCCTTACTAACTGATTAGGTGAATTGAATTTAACTAACGTCATATTGACATAATTTTCTTAAAGACATCCTGATTTAACATAAAAAGTATGTGGAGAGTAGATACACATTTTTTATCTCTATATTTAAATAGGGAAAAGTTATTTCGAGGTTGTTTTTTTATTAAACTCCTCCAAGGGTTGAAAGTTGAAAACATGTATTGCCCACAAAATACTAAGTTGTTCATAGTTGTTTAACTCACAGAACACTCTCCTGGTACTCTTCGATGCTTCCATTGTCATCATCGTCGCAGACATAATTTGTCAATGTTGATTGCAGCCTAAATGCTGAGCGTTGTGTACCTACCTACGAGTATTTGAAATGTCATAACTTGTGTTTTTTGGCATGTGAACTCAGTTGGATCTGTGAGCCACTGTTGGTGTTATGTAATCTCCTCGTTACAAAATAGGTAACGACGAGACTACTTGACGTTAATATAGCGTTGAACTATCTTTCAGCGTATTTCATGCTGATTTTATCTCACAACCTTTTTGGTTACTTTTTTAGGGGGTCTCAGTCGGTCGCCGTTCCATCCGCGTTTCGGGTTAGTCTAATCTCTTACGAACCGGTGCTCGGTCCCCCCCCCCCACCCCCTTGATCGGTAGGTTGCCACCCACCACCCCGGTGCCTCCCCCATCCCCCAGCTCTCTCATAGCTGGTCAGTTTTCATCAACAATTTTTCTCAGGAGATAATCATCCAATTTCCATGTTGCTTGCAGCATTCTTCTTATTTTATAATCTCTACAACCATGCAATTGTTTAATTCCAAAAGTAAAAAAAAACTACCAAGTGGGTGTGGCACATAGCTTCCTCGTATCCATAGCCCGATTATACAGGGTGTCTCATATGTTATCCACCAAACTTTGGGAGTCGATTTTACAACTAATTTGCAACAAAAAATGTCTCCTAGCAATTTTTTTTAAATCCCCTTAAAATCCGAATTTTTTGACTTTTAAGATTTTTTTGTGTTATCGACCTTACACCTTCAAAACGGTCATAACTCCCTTAAATTACACTCAAAAATTAAAAATAAGGATACCGTTGGAAAGAGCGTGAAATTTTTCAATAGATGAGCCGTTGACAAATTAAGAAAAACTGAACGCTAGAGTGGTTTTTTTACCTCAAACTTTAAAATTTGTCAATTTCTGTTTTTTTTTTTTCAAAAATTTTGATGATTTTTCCCCATGGAAACAAGGTATTTGCCAGAGAGGCTCAAAAGCTTAAAAACTTCTCCATTTCATCAGCTTTTTAACGGTCACCCAATTTTTAGTTTCATTGTGAAATTAGAGGGAGAAAATTGTGTTTCAATGCGAAAAAAATTGCATTTTTTTCAACGAAATTGACGGTTGGACGGGAGGAATCCAGGGTCTGCTCCGCCGCCACTCCTCCCAAGCACCACGTCCCCTCGTCAAACCGTCGATTTCGCTGAAAAAAAATACACGTTTTTTCGCATTGAAACACCATTTTCTCCCTCAAATTCCACAGTAAAACTAAAAATTGGGTGACCGTTGGAAAGCTGATGAAATGTAGCAGTTTTTAAGCTTTTGAGTCCCACTGGCAAATACCTTGTTTCATCAAAATTTTCACCATAAACAGAAATTGACTATTATTCAAGTTTGAGGTAAAAATACTACTCTAGCATTTGGTTTTTCTAGACTGGTCAACGGCTCATCTATTGAGAAATTTCACGCTCTTTCCAACGGTATCCATATTTTTAATTTTTGAGTGCAATGTAAGGGAGTTATGACCGTTTTAAAGGTGTAAAGTCGAAAACACGAAAAAAATCTTAAAAGTAAAAAAAGTCGGATTTTAAGGGGGTTAAAAGAAAATTGCTAGGACACACTTTTTGTTGCAAATTAGTTGTAGAAACTACTCCCGAAGTTTGGTGGATAACATATGGGACACCCTGTATAGATGATCCGATGCATAGTACTTAATCTCAAAACATCAATCTCTCAATACCTTGCACTACCCTCATAGGGGACATTGTTGGAAAATGTAGAAGTTATGGCTATTACAAGGATTTCACTTTTGCGCTGGCACACAAAATACATTCAATTTGGGGGCCATGATTTTCACAAGGGACCATCTACACGCCAACCCGCACAATCCCCGAAAATTTCATCGAAATTAGATGGGAAGTGTAGAAGTTATAGTTGTAACAAGAAAATACACGTTTGTGTTTGCGGAGTGGCTATTATCAGTCTGGGGGCAGCGATTTTCATCGGGGACCATTTACAACCCAATTCGCATAATCCCTGAAAATTTCATTGAAATCGGATGGAAAATGTAGAAGTTATGGCTGTTACAAGGAATTCACGTTTGCGCATGCGCAGCAGCTACTATCAGTCCGGTGGTGAAGATTTTCATAGGGGACCATCTACACGCCAACCCGCACAATCGCTGAGGATTCCATGTTATCGGATGAAGCATAAAACGCGAGTGGAAATTTTGATTTTGGAGAACATTTTTTTTCAACCTTGAAAACTGAAAACTATGCTTCCGCTACCTTGGTAGATTCGGAAACAATAAATAACAAAATTGTACCTAAATTTGAACATTTCAAGGATTTTTAAATTTATTAGTGCATCTACCTAGGGAATTGAATAACTAAAAGAACTATAATTTCCATAGAAAACGCTGCAAATTATTACACAAAGTTTTATTATTTTTCTATATAGATCACTCGTCTGCAAAGAACACGGCTTTGCCATTGTTTCCACCAACCAACTTGAAGAAAAACATCGATCGTATTTCGGTCAGCTAACATTTGAACGGGGATTAGGCCTCTTTTGCGATTCACATTCGTGTTTCTGATATATCGTAAATCCAACCCTTAAATTCTCGTAGGGAGCGAACGGTTTGTCCTACAGGGCTCCGCTTGGTCTCAAAAAATTCTATACTATCTTAAATTGATGGAAAAACAACACCTTTGTATCAAACTTTTTTGAGTTAGGGCGTTTTCAAAATGTAAACTTCATTTTTCAACCCTTAGTAGTGACCTACATCAACCAAAATCTTCTGGGCACAACTAGACCCCAAATGGAGCCTACGTACCAAATTTCATCAAAATCGGGAAATGCTAAGCAGAGATGGGCGAATTCTTATTCATAAATACGATTATGAATACAAATCATATCTGCGACTTTATTAATATGAATACGAATACAATCGTATTCACACTTTGAATACGATTTTCCCCCGTATTCGTATTTTGAATACGATTTTGAGATTTTTTTCTGTAATTTCCCCAAAAATCGAATTTTTTTACGATTTTTCCTGAAAATCATACTTTTTTTAAATGATTTTCTCCGGAACTCTGGACATATTTATAACCTAACATTGTCAAAATAATCAATCAAAATTCGAAACGCTCACCAATTCTTATAGGATTTTTCACGCAGAATCGAATGAGACCAACCCCAGGTCGCTACGACCAACTGAATAGAAAATAAGACGAAATTTCCGGTAAAAATCATAATTTTTTAATGATTTCCAGTGCTAATTGTTTAAAAAATACGATTTTCTGCTGAAATTTCGTCGTACTTTCTATTCGGTTGGTCGTAGCGACCTGGAGTTGGTCTCATTCGGTTCGTTAGGTTAGAAATATGTCCAGAGTTCGGGAGAAAATCATTTAAAAAAGTATGATTTTCAGGGAAAATCGTTTTTAAAAAATCGATTTTTGAGGAAATCATAGAAAAAATCTTGAAAACGTATTCAAAATACGAATACGGGAAAATCGTATTCAAAGTGTGAATACGATTGTATTCGTATTGACATTCATATTCATACCTGTATTCGTATTCATAGTCATAAAGTCGCAGACATGATTTGTATTCAGAATCGTATTTATGAATAAGAATTCGCACATCTCTGATGCTAAGTGGGGTAAGTGCCGCGATTTTTCGATTTTTGGATTTTACTTACCTTGAAACATAAACCAACAAATTTTGAGGGGGGGGGGGGTTGAAAAAAAATGTCTTGGTCGATTCCAAAGGTTTATTATAGGAAATAATGAACCAAAAGGGAAAACCCGTTTATTCACTGACTGAGACCTCTTCAATAATCCAATCAGGTGAACTTAGATTTCATTATTTAGCCTCGATGAAGACAACATCAAAATTTTTCTCCGGTGCCTTCTTAAGGTTTTGAGCTAAGACTCTATGGAGTCGTTTTACTTTCAGCAACATCAAAGTTGTAGAAGCTAATTTTGAATGAACGTTTGAATTCGACATGCCATCCAACCTTGACACCCATCCTTCAAATTGTCAGTGTCGGTCTTTCATAATTTATCGCTCTTATTTTTTATTGTTACTTCTTCCATTCTGCATGAGTCTTGATGGAATCTGTTCTATCTAGGTGATTTTTTTTAGCTTTCGCTTGCTGTAACGTCAAAGCATGTTTTACAAAGTTATTATTTCGTATTTCCGTAATTTCTTGTATGTACCTACCTATTGTTGTTTGCATCACGATTTTCTGCAATTTAGAAGTAGGTTTAAGAATCTTTTGAATCCCCCCACCACTTCTGTTCTGTCACCTCATCTTGAAGGTGGACACTTCACTCGTGCCATTTCTGATATCCCGCTTAATCTTTGCTATCCGCCTTGCTTCGTGTTACATCAATGAGAGTTTGTTCCTTTATTGAAAAGGGTTTCAATTTATTGGAGTTATGTCTAGTACCTTACTTCTTGGAGAATCTTAACATAATGAGGGTCATTCCATGCAAAAGATAGCTGTGATTTATGTATTCAGCTGAATAAAAGCGTGGAGAACTGTACATCCTCATTACAGCCAGGCAGACATTTTTGTGTACTTGGGCGAAAGTGGGTTTCTGTCTGAGTGCCCATCCATTTGATGCGCCAGGTCTCAGTGTGGACGAGTGACTTGAGAATGGGGTATTTTGGTGGGCAGGAAATTCAGGTTTTTGACCTCAAATTTGGATTCAGCACCCTTGAAAACCTATATACTCCAACTTTTAGCCCAATGATACTATAATATGAGGTAGAAAAATTAACTGAAGAGATCGCACGTTTGAAAAAAGGCGGGCCGCCATAAATGCACACACACTACGCCACGAGCGTGTGTGATTAGTATTTTGTAGTATCCAAGAGGTCCTCCACGGGTTTCATCTCTTCTCTATGCATGGATACGTTTTTCAAATACAGTTGGCTAGCTACGTCACGATTGGCTAGCTACATCACACCATTCAAATCTTCAACTTTCCTTAGCTTCTCTGATTTTTGAAAAATATTTTCTCGACGAACAGACCCAATTACCGTTATTCCTGAGCCTTACTATTTTGAAGAAAAAAAAATTAAAAAATTGACTGAAATACCCGGAAAATTTGGTAAAATTCCTCATTATTGCGACAGATATTTAAAGTGAAGATAACTGACTGAATAATCAACGTTCCTGAATAATCAAATTAGACTATTTTGAACTTGGAATAATATTCAACACTTCTCGAAGTATGAGGGCCAATGATTTATTGAAGAAGTCGATGTCCGGGCAGATGGAGATGAAAAAGTTGGCTTCTCTTGGCTGACGAGACAGAGGGCTATTGCAAAGATATTTCGTACGAGAGAAGGGAATCCAAAAAAGTCAGTGTGAGCTCAGTCAGGAAATTTATCCTGGACAGGAGGAAAGGAGAGTCAACCGAATGCGTCAGCAGCTTGTGAAAGAAGGATAAGTCAGCCAAGCGCCTCCGGTCTACTAGGTCAGCTGGTTTAATGAACCGGTTCCCGTGAGACCACCGAATTTAAGGCCAGGAGTTTGTCTGGATTGGTGACCGCTTTGAGGGAGGTATCGCAGGTCTTGATTTTCTGGTCATTGGTGAACCCCGCTCCACTTGAGTGTGTAAGGCAATAAGTAGCTACGAGCAGTATTGTAAGGGAAAATTCTGATCTTCCCTCGTGATGATTTCCAGCCGGGATCAAGTTACTGAAAACGGGAGTGTATTGTGAGCCATCAGAGTGGTGCAGGGGAAGAGTGCTGGGCCCATAACCCAGAGGTCTGGGGATTGAAACCACTCTCTGCTACCATGTAATGCCGAGGTCAAGTCACTGAAAAGGGTAGAAGAAATCAAACACGTATTCAGATGGGAATGAGAGAGGAGTTTATTCATAAAGTCGTACTTACCAAATAGAAGAATTAGAATAGGTCGGGACATGAGTCCACAGGGGCCGGTTCTGATTGGTTGAGTCGCTATCTCTGCAAGACTGACTAGACAATCCCCGCAATGACCCTCTCCCAAGACCTTAATATACTATGGCCTAAAGAAACTGATAGATACAGACAGACCAGAATGCTCATCACCTCGTATGATGCAAAACAGGCTCTATGGTTGACCTCAAAAAGTCGAAACACCATCAGGCTAATGATAGGCATTCTAACGGGACATTACGACTTCCGAAGAATGCTGAATATCATGGACAGTCGTATTTCATCAATGTGTCCATGCGAACAAGAAGAAGACACAGCTGAACACTTCTTGTGCAGATGTGACCTATTCTGGAGATCCAGAACAGAAGCATTTTGGTCACCACATAGTGGAGCGCGCATCTTGAGTCTAATTTCGTGGAAACGCATAAAGAAATTTGCTGACCTCAGCAAAAGATTTACAAACTCTGAAGTGGGGTAGCCGGCGGAATCCTCTTTTAACATAAAGGGGCCTCGAAAGAGGGAGAGTATAAGCCATCAGAGCCTGAAACTCTTTTCCAATGGCAACCCCAAGCAGTGAGTGAGTGATGACCCTCTCCCCACCCCTGGAAGAGACATCCGTGTGATGATTCGTCAAACCCTTTGGGAAGACAGTTGATGACGTCCGCAACGCCAAGAATGGTAGTTTGACGAACATTCAACCTGAAATGGTTGTTTACTTTACTTACTTTTACTTTTTTTTACTAGTCATACTAAAGCTTGGATATCAGTCACCCATCGAGAGTGAATGTCCTTCATGGTCATAATATTCTTCAAATCATGAAAACTTCACTTGGAATAACCCTCGTTTTAGATCCACCAGAGTTTTCAACTCTCGATCATTGATTAAATCACCATCTGATGCAAACAACAGGTATAACGTTTTTCTGTTTCTCTGACGATTTTCAGCAGCGGGGAGGTGAAGATGTGGAAGGAGACCTCCGAGCTGACTCAGGACGTGATGAGCATGTCTACCGGCTCCATGTTCCACCTATCTGTCTAACCATTCCTCACTGCTACCTTTCTCTCTTCTACTGCGGCTATGGTCTTTGTACTAGCTGCCTTAATTATTATCATTGTGCGCAATTTATAAATTTAAGGAAACTGTTAAAGTCTGGTTCACTTATGATCTGTCTAGTTGGTGTGGTCCATTAACCTTTCTGGCTGTTTTGGAATACATTAAGAGATTTTGGGGTTGTGAATTCCCTGTTTTGACAGACAGTGACGTTCTTATAGACTTCCTGGTGCTCATAATGGATTTCACTTGAGTCATATACACGATTAGATGGTGACTGGTGGCGTCATATCACTTGAGGACGTTTGAGCGGTACTAAATCATTTAACACCTTGTGGATGGATTACATTATCCTTGATGGACCATGTGAACCTAGCTGCGGTATCATTAAACACTTTGTAGCTATAACATTTTTATTTTGCCAACTTCAATGAACTGGGTTTGTGCCTCGTCTTCAAATTTATTTTTTTATTGCTAGTACAGGGTGGCTGAAAACGGACGCCCACTTTTTAAAATGACGCCAAATTTTTAGTTTTGGAGATATCAGGTTGAAATAAATTCCAAAATGTTCGTTAGGATTGGAAGTTCAGTAATCATGCCTGTGTGGAGCGTTCAGCATCGGTCCTTCGCCGTGGAGACCTTTTTCAAGAAAAATGAGTGTTTCGAGGCTACCCGGCGCGCCTTTCGCACTCACTTTAACCTTCCTCCTCTTGCAGTTCTTCCAACGAATCGATCGATTTCGAAGTGGGTTGTCGACTTTCATCGAACAGGTAATGTTGCCTCTCCACAGCGAAAAAGTTACACTGAGGTGTGCATTTTCAATGGTAGGGATAGTGGGGCCTATCTTTTTTGAAGATGAATGAGGACGAGCAGTCACTGTGAATTCAGAGCGCTATGTGGCAATGCTGCAGGATTTTTTCTTCCCTTACCTGGAGGAGAATGAATGGGATACCGAGAACATTTGGTTTTAACAGGACTGGGCAACTGCACACACGGCGAGAATTTCCATGGATATTGTCCGCCAAACATTTCCCAGAAAGTTTATTTCGCGACACGGTGACATTCCATGGCCTCCGCGCTCGCCCGATCTCACTCCCTGTGATTTCTTTTTATGGGGCTACCTGAAGTCCAAGGTTTATGTGGGTAAACCACGAACTCTTCAAGACCTCAAAGATGCGATCACACGTGAAATTGCCACCATCCCGATGGAAATGTTGGATAACGTCATGAGCAACTTCGCCGAAAGGCTTGAACAGTGCATTAATCAGCAAGGGCGCCATCTACTTAGCACAATATTCCATAACTGATTTTTTCTTACTGTACAATAAACTTCCAATCATTTTTTTTTAAACAAACGATAACTTTATTGTAGTAAATGTATACATTTCAGTTTTGATGATACAGATTACAGTAGATTTAACTAATTGACATGGGACTTGTTAGAGGGTCGTGACCAGTGTCACTCTTCAAAACAAACATAAATATGACTAGTTTTTATAAATTAATATTTGATATATACTTAGATCGTTTTTGGTGTTTAGTATCAACATAAATAGGCTAGGTGGGTAGCAAATCGACGTGTCTTTTCCTTTTCAGGCGACGTTCAGTAGGCGGAGGAGTTGGGCGATTCATCGTATCTTGGAGCTGCTGGTTCTGATGTTGTTCAAATGTGGAATATTGTTTGGTATATGACTCGCTGATAATTTCGTTGATGAGTGGCAACTGCAGATCCTTGTGGATGTCCGTATTTCGGACGTACCACGGAGCGTTAGTCATGATGCGGAGGAAACGATTTTGGACCGTTTGCACTTTATTCAATTGCGACTTGGATGCAGAGCCCCAGATGCTGCAGGAATAAAGCCATATTGGCCGAACAAGCGAGGTGTAGAGGAGTCTCTTTAGTTGTAGTGGCATTCTAGAGGATGGTCCTAGTAAAGTTTTTAGGAGGTGGAATCTGGTACGCAACCGCTTGACAAGGTATGGGACATGTTGATTCCAAGTCAGTCGCTTGTCAAGAATTAGACCCAAGTACCGTACAGAGTCTGTGTAGGGAATGGTGACTCCAGTTAGTGTTAGTGGGAACTCAGTTATGTTTCGTTTGAGAGTGAATTTCACCAGTTTGGATTTCAAAGGATTCATGGCCACTCGCCATTTCTCACACCACTCATCCACTCTATTGCAGAGTTCCTGTAGCTGCTGGGTCGAAGACTCGCACGAACCCTTGCTCAGCACAGCGACATCGTTGGCAAATTGGGCGACCACTAAGTCCTCCGACCCTGAACCTGGGAAGTCCGACGTGTAGGTTAGATAGAGAAGAGGACCGAGGACACTTCCCTGTGGAACACCTGCTCTGACTGGCCTGGATGCAGAGGTTGATGCGTTGACCTTGACACTGAAAGTCCGACCACTGAGATACGACAGTACTATCCTGTAGAGCGAATCCGGGAGCACATCTTTTACTTTGGCGAGCAGGCCCTCATGCCAGACCTTGTCAAACGCTTTCTCTGTGTCGAGAAATAATCCACTACAGACTTTGCCTTCCTCAAACGTTTCCAATATTGTGTCAACAACCCTGAATAGCTGCTGTGGGCAGGAGTGCTTAACACGGAACCCGAACTGAGTGCTAGGTATCATGGGTCCAAGATAGTTAAGGAGATATGGCAGAAGGAGTCGCTCGAAAATCTTGGAAAGAAGTGGTAGCAAGCTGATTGGTCTATAGCTGAGGGGGTCGTGTGGATTCTTTTCAGGTTTGAAGATCATTACGATCTGCGCATGTTTCCATTGAGCTGGGAAGTGCGTGAGTCGGAGCATAGCGTTGTAAACCTGGGTGAGGTACACAACCGTTTTTCTTGGAAGCGCTTTGAGGAGGGGTAATACAATTAGATCAATCCCTGGTGCCTTCCAATCATAACGAACATTTTGGAATTTATTTCAACCTGACATCTCCAAAATTAAAAATTTGGCGTCAATTTAAAAAGTGGGCGTTCGTTTTCAGCCACCCTGTACTTGTCGAGTAGAACACATCCGAACTCTCCAATACATGCTGGCGTCCATTTACAACCATTAAATGAAATAAGTAGGTCGTTGCATGGAATTACAGACCTCTGCGGCTGATGAGATGAAGGGGACGTCATCTTTTTCATGCATTTTGACGAAAAGAGGTACCATAACGTACTTCCATCCAGCTAAAATAGAAATATTAAGTGTTGAAGACATTGCGCATCCCTCTTCTCCAATCTTTTTGTGATAGATCTTTTAGTTACAGATTCGCTCTTGCTATGAATAATTTGCTAACCGCTATCAAGCCATCAAAAGTAGCGCGAATTCGGTTATGGTTTTCACATCACCAATCCCTGGGGAAATCACACCATTAGATTCCCGCATATTGAAAAGTTATCAATTTGCCTCAACATCTCTGGCTTCCAAAGCAGTCGTAGTTGTTCAGCAGCTGAATTATGCAAGAGTTAATTAAAAACCATTAAGGGGGTCTCAGTCGGCCGCCGTTCTTTCCTCGTTCTGGGTAAGTCTAATCTCTTACGTTCCGGCGCTCAAAGTTTCAAAGTTGTACCCAAATTTCAAATTGTCAAAGATTTTCGAAATTTATTAGTGCATCTACCTAGAGAACTGAAAAATTAAAAGATTGCCGCTGGAATCATCAAAATTGTATCATCACTGAGTTTTAGAAATGATCAAGCAATTATTGTTTCTCTTATTCTTCTTGGCCAATTTTAAAAGAAATTTTGGAATAAATACAGTTATCAGCTAATTAATAATAAACAGATATGTTTAAGCATAACTTTATTATGGCTTTGTCAGTCTGTCAAAAATTCTATTGGTATTGTTCGTTAGGTTATTATATAATTTTTTGTTTTTGTTATTTATATTGTTCTACCCTGTGACCCCCTCCGGAAAATAATTCTGGATCCCCCCTGATCTAGAGCTGCTTCTATTGCTCACAATTTGGACTGAAATTCTTAACAGAAGAAATGAAAAGACCTGTTACCTGTCGGTTTTACCTCTCACACTGCTCATTTTTAAAGGAGGTACTACTAAAGTACCTACTAAAGGTTCTATTGAAATTACCACTCAAGATCTCCAGTCTGGCCATGTTAATTAGGAGTATCTAGGGAGAGAAATTGGTGGAACGGCCTGAGCGCTGCCTTGCGACGATTAGGTGGACCTTATGGAGCTCAAGACATACGTTATCTCTCTTATCAGTCGCCCGATGTAGGCGATTCCTAAAGCTGGTTCCAACTTCCGTACAACGAATTGATGAGGTGGGTGTGAGCTTCGTGGATTTCAACTAACTAATTTGAAAATGAGATATTTTGCAGATGACGGACAGAGCTACTTTGATAAATTTCATTACAAATTTCCGCCGTTTGTTTACAACTTGTTAGACTCGATCTCACCCGAACATTTTTTTTCCGAACCATTGTGTTTTGCTTTCCTGTGGTTGTGTTTTTCTGTCTCGAGAGGTGAACCAAACTGGTTCAATAAAAATTCAATAAAAAACTCAAAAAGAAAAGAAAATTCAAACTTAGGTCATCTGTGAGATCAAAAAAAAAAATGAATGGCAGTCCCGTGTGTGTATTTCGACAATATATTATAAGTACTATACCTGCAAAACTAAGTATGTCATTATTCTTCATGATTCTTCTGTCATTAAATCCCCAGAAATCTAATCATTCTTCAATAACCTCATCGAATAAATCTGTGTAATCACAAATTGAGGTGGATTACAAAATAAATCAATAAAATGACTACGCCTAGGTAGGTATCAATTCGACAGCTTAAAAATTTGGGATTTTATGAAATGAAAGTAAGTTGAGGGTAGCCACAAAACTTGGAAAAGTCAGGAAATTTCTTCCGGGAACCCGTCTTCCAGATTCTCGCACTGGAGAATTCGCGAAATCAGGCAAAACACACACGGAAAATCAGCAAGGCAAAACTACTAAAATTCTCGGTAAAATGTTTCAACGAAATTACCGAGTTGTCATCACATCAGCAGACTGATAAGAGATAACGTAGGTTTTGAGCTCCGAAAGGTTCATCTAATCGTCGCCAGGCAGCGCTCAGGCCGTTCCACCAATTTCTCTCCCTAGATGCTCCTATGTTAATTAGCCCCCAAGTTTTATTTGTCTGTCTTAAGTACCAATAAATAAGTACCTACATGAATACTTACCTTTGTCCAGTTTAAAACAAGGTACCCACCTCCTACTAACGTTGAAATGGCCTATTGAACAAAGAGTTTTGAATGACATATCCTTCGTACATGACATGGAGTCTTTCAAAGGTACCTACAATTGTTTTGTCAGTTGTTCAAAATTATTTCTAAGTAGGAAATATTAACCTACCTGATATTTTTTTTAAATATTCAGATTGAAATTGGAAATTATATAAATACATTAATAGGTACTCAATAAATGTACATAAGATAAAATGTTGCTAACTCACCTATTTACATAAATGGGTTGTTACGAATGTCGCTGCTGTGTAAAGAGTCTTGACCTGCTTGGCAATACTAACATGAAAATGTCTCGTGAAACTTGATTAACTAGGAAGGGCAGAGCCCCATGGCTGTGGAGAGTTCTTCACAGATACGCACACACTTCTCTTCTCGGTTGTTATGGAGAAACACTTCATTTGTATTTCAATTTATTCAATGTCATCAATTACGATGGCAAAGTACCTCTCGTTATAGGAAAAGCTGCGAGGCCGAGATGTTTTAAGGGGGTTAATGTCATTTCATTCGGTGTGACCTGGATTGCCAATACGAAATTCTTACTGCTTCTCGACAACGCCACCTCTCACGTCCATTTGGAATTGGAGAACATTAAACTTCTGTTTTTTCCACCCAACGTCACCTCAACTTCTCAGCCTTTGGAACAGGGTGTTATCCAGAACTTTAAGGCGAAATATCGAAAGTTAGCCCGCAAAAAAAAGTGAAACTTGAGAATTGGGATGACGAATGGTGAAGGATCTGTTTGTTGCCGTCCAATAACAAAAAATTCTGAAAAATGTTGAATCTTTTGTCGGTCTATTTCCTATGCCAACCCTCTAAAGCCGGGTCCACACTTGCAACATTCGGTCGCTCCGATCCTCGGCTCCGAACATCGCAGTGCTCCAAACCTCGCTCCGCCCATATAAAAGCTCACCCCACTCGAACATTTCTTTGATGCAAGATCGGAGCGATCGGACTGCGCTCCGCTCCTCCAATCCTCATTCCTTTGATGTTTTGCCGCCCCGAACACGCCAGAGGATCGGAGCGAGGTTCGGAGCGGCCAAATGTTGCAAGTGTGGATGCGGCTTAAACGGACACCCCACTAAGAAACCTTATTTGCTGGACACAAGGGGGTCCGTCTTAAGCCGCGTCCACACTTGCAACATTCAGCCGCTCCGAACCTCGCTCCGATCTTCTGGCGTGTTCGGGGCGGCAAAACATCAAAGGGATGAGGATTGGAGGAGCGGAGTCTGATCGCTCTGATCTTGCATCAAAGAAATGTTCGGAGTGGGGTGAGTTTTTATATGGGTGGAGCAAGGTTCGGAGCGGCTGAATGTTACAAGTGTGGACGCTGCTTAACACTCTCCATGCGGATGATGGTAATTACCATCATGCCAAGTTTCGCGAGTGGCGAGTGATGGTTTGTACCATCACAGCTCTAAGCATATCTCCGAGCTGTTCATCGTTCTGCTACCTAGTGGATGACTTAAGAACCTCTTTCGGATTTTTTTCGTGCTTAGTAGGTCCTCTTGTCGCCACCAGAGTGCGCCGTTTTCACTTGGGGGGATTCTGTTATCTTATAAGATTTGCGGGTTTACACTACCGAATTCCTGACAAAAAGGTCTCCCACCACAGGCGAAAACTAGTTTACTGAGCCCACATTGAGAGTGTTAAGAGGAGTTTCACTGTATCGCCGCCACAAAGTAGTAGAGCCAAATTAACCTTGATTTCTCTACTTGGTGTTTGTCAACTTTTGTATATTTCTGGGAAATAGCACTCAAAAATGAACCTTAATCAAGATTACTGCTACTAAATGGTGCTACAGTCCAGGGTGGGCCTTTGCCTCCTCTAGGACATCTTTCCAGCTTGAACGATACTGTACCGTTGTCATCCAGTTGTAGCCCGAAATGAGGAACCAGGATAGTCGGAACAAGTCATCATGAAGCCACAATTTCTTAATAACTATGATTGTGAGGAACTACTTACAGTGTAATTGCCTTGATTCACAAATTATAACCTATTTTACTCGACATGAGTATTCTACTGATGACGCTGAAGACAGGATCACAAAAAACATGGAAATTCTGTGCAAAGAACCTTCAGAACAACATGTTTTCCTAATTACTAGGATACATAAACTTAAATATCAAACAGGCAAAATAAATGCGAGAATTCGGCCTTTGGGAATTTCACGACAAGCACAAATTCCGGTAGAACCTTACCTTTTACAACATCAGGGGGTTGACTGATAGGAGTAGCCGCCTCCAGTTTGGGGCGATCTCTGGCGGATTTTTTTTGTACTTCCGTATATCTGAGATCTTAGGCTACAACTGGGACTTTAATTCATTGAAATCGATTGATTCTTTGTCCCACTAGGATTTTTCAAGCTTCGAATGTCCCAAAGTGTCGGTGTAAGGGTTAAGAAGCTTTCCCTTAACAAGTGTATATACTACTTCAGTTAACATTGTCTGGTGTGTAAGAAATTTAAAAATATGAATCTCGAGCCGACCCTGTAGGAGGCTATAACCCCACCTGCTTGCTTAAAAACAAATTAGTTATGTTTATTCATGTTGAAGGATAATGACAATAAGTTTGTTGACTATTGCCAGCAGGTTTTGGCTTTTGTTCAGCAGGCTAGAACTGAGAAACGTAGCTCTAGAATAGGTATCTGTCTTGAAAATACAGTGAGAATGTGAGGATACGTACCTAGTTATTGTTGTTATAAATGAATAAGATTTGGACACGTTTTTTGTCCGAGAAAAACATATTTAGGGCTCGGGAAGAAAAGTTGCCCCACGAAGCAATTAGGATTTCATAAATTGCCCACCTATCTATTATTAATAGTAACGTATAAGAGTACTCTTATTAAGGTTGTTGAGAAATTAAAGTCAATTTATACATCCAATTTTAATATTAATTTTTGTTGTATTATTACCCACTATGTTTGTTCATGGATGAAAATTTATGTGAGGGATAGGATCAAAGGAAACTGACTGTTTTGGGAATGAGTAACCGCAGGTAATTTTGATCAACTAAAACAAAGTGGAATCCAGAGGCTTGGTCTAAGATTATACGTAGGTACTAGTTTACATATCTACTAATAAAATTAATTTTAGGGAAACAAACTTCAACGTTTGTCTTACCTTGGTGTTGTCCCTTGAAATGTTCCAACTCAATTTCCAAAAATCCTACAGGCCCATTCACTTTCCGATTTGTGAACCACTTCGCAGGTTGGACAATAAATTGGACCATGAACCTTGAGCTCAACATTGGATAGCCTGATCAGGGAAGCAAGTGCAACGTTGCCAAATCTCATTCCAGGCTAAGTATTGGTCAGTTTCTAGAATCACGAAGGCAAAACCACCCTGATCAAAATAACCCCTTCTAACCCAAAACTAACCAGGGGGTTTTTCATCGTATTTATGATCAATGAGAGTGATCGATTGTTGAAATCCAAGAAAGTAGGAATGAAACAACGTTAGAAACATCCAAGGTAGAAACAATCAGAAAAACTCATTTCAAATACGTCTGTTTGCTTTGGTCTGGTCTCAAAATTGAGCTGTGGATAAGCATGCATCTTTTTTTTGTAACATAGCCGTAATATTCATTGTGATTATAATGAGATTTATTGTTCATCAGTATCAATAACGAACTTTTGGAATTTGAAGTCTTGCATTTATGTTTACGCTGTACCTATTATATTTTAAGTTTTTGATGTATTGATAACACCAGTATTTAACCATCTTGTTAACTGTGGTAAATTTATCAAGTTTGTTCAATTGTGTTTGATGTGATGCTGCATTTTAGATGCCTTGGAAGTCTGTGTTAGGCATGGGCCAGGTCCATCACTGTGAAGCCTGAAAGGTGGGGTTGATGACGTTGCAAGTGGAGGGAGGGGGTTGAAAGTAGGGGCGTGGCTAGAGACAACTACCTGAGAACTCCTTCAACACTCTGGCTGAGGTAGCAGAGCCTCAGATTGTGACGCAAGAGTCAAATAATTTTTCCTGTAATTTTCATCATTACCCTACCTTTAGTTTTGTTTTGGTTTATTATTTTCAGTAATGTCAAAATGTTTTTTTATTGTAGAACCAATCGCTAGATGGCATTACAATAGTCAGAATACTAATTAAGAGAACATAAAACACAATTGTCATATAAATAATTACCGACTATAAAATTATTTCAACTTGAAAAAATCCATTTGGAGTCTAGTTGTGCCTCGAAGCTTTTGGTTGATGTAGGTCACTTCTAAGCGTTGAAAAAGTTGATCAAACAATAGTTAATGGGTTTAAAACATGTTCCAAATTTTATTCAAATATTAGACCATTTTATTATAATTTTACCTTGGTACCTACATTCAAATCATTCTATCGAACCTCCTGCAATTATATACTGACAGAAGAAAAAACGTTAATTTACTTATCTATGGAAGAAAATAGGTTTGAAAACAATCATACAGATTGCGAGTGAGCAATAAACTATAAAAATAATTGTATAATAAACCAAAACAAAAATATAGGTTGGAAAATGATGAAAATTACAGGAAAAATTATTTGGCCTGGATTCAAACTGCACAGTCAAAGTCACAAATTCTTGCATCACAGTCCAAGTCTCTGCCACCTGAGCCAAAGTGTTAACCCGTTCTCTACTACGCACGAGTATACTCAGGCCAGAATATTGTGACTGACATACTAAGCCCGAGTATACTTGAGCTCGTATTGCGTGATTAGCAGTTTTCTGTTCTGCCATCTATTGGAGCCTAAAGGCTATCTCCTAGTTATTAAAATAACTATCGTAGCAGGATAGAGGCAGCACTTTCCTACTGGCTATTGTTATAATTTTTTGGCGGCCATTAACAACCAGTTTTTCATACTTGTCTAGCGCGTTTGAGTGTGTAACTTCTTGGGCAATTTTCATGCCAGTTTTTCTTTTTATCGTTTTGAAATGTTTCGTTCCTCTACACACACTAGTTTTTTGACATAATATATGATATTTTGATTTATGCAAATTGTTCCTTCTTCACTTATTTAATAAATATCAGACTAGCATTGTGTTTTTCCATTGGGATTTTTATTCCATGAGAGGTGTCGTACAACAAAGAGAAGTAGGTATTCGAAAGAACGAAACAGTTGGGTGCGAAAAATGATGAAAAAATACCTAACTAATATTTTTACTCATTCTCCAATGGTGAAATTGCAGTAGAAAGCATAATGATGTGCGGAGTCCAGTGACAGTTTCATGTTTTCAGTTTGGCGAGCAGAACCGGCCTGCAGGCATTCAGTCAGAGAAAAGGTTAAATAGGGGGGCTATGGTTCTCAGGTAGTTTTCTCAAGCCACGCCCCTACTACCTACTTTCAACCCCCTCCAACCACTTGCAACATCATCACCCCCAACCTTTTAGGCTTCACTGCGAACTGTTGTGAAAAGGGTGGAGACCCAGTTCATGGTATTAGGACAGTCCCTTGAAGATGAAATCAAATTTCGTGGATGTTTGTAGATACTTGATTCCTCAGAAGTACCTACAGTTCTGAAATTGTAACATCACAGCCACCTATAAGTTGTAGCAGACAGACAATAACAATAAATTATTATGGTAATTTTGGATCTTACTCTTTTAATCTAACATGGCGATTAGGCTCCTGCTATTGAGGAAATCCTATTTCCAGATATCAATTCCTATACAACCCAGTCAAAGTATCAGAAAAATATCAATAATTGAAACAATAATTTATATGATTAATATTTTGCATCGAGTGAAAACATTGTACTCTTGCAGTGTATTAATGATGTGTATTTTTGTATATTAAGAGTGTTGTAGAACTGTAACGGAATGGAATTCAGTTACAGTGTTTCTGACTTCAATGCTTATTTAAAAACAGTGTATGCTTTGTAAGGGAGTGACACTTCAAACTATATAATCCAAGGATTGATTTTACATTTTGTATACTTGTTGGTGGTTGTGTCGAGACTTGATATTAGATTATAAACACAGCAAAGTGTTGATTAATAAGGTAAAGGACAGCGGTGTGGCTGTGGTCGTTGGGGCGTCGTTGTTTGGCGTGGACTTTGGACCGACCTCTGTGGGGATCGTGGGTTCAAGGCTCATTGCCAGCAGCTTGCATTTTTCGGCGGCCAGGGCTCTCATCGCCCCCCTCGTCCCAACCCAGGGCGGTGAGGCAATGGGAAGACATGAGCAAAATAATCTGGATAAAAAATGATCGAAAATCGAAAAAAAGCGAAATGATCCTATTGGGAGACAGCTGATGAATGGCATGAGGAATGGCAGTCGGACGAAAATCCAACCTGAAATGGTTGTTTACTTTACTACTACTACATGTTGGTGGTTGTGCCGAAAGTTGATATTCGATTATAAACACAGCAAAGTGTTGATTAATAAGGTAAGAGCATCTACGGGAGTTGCCGTCGTGTAGATTAAGAAAACAAATTAGTAGACAAAGGAAAATTATCAGTAGGAGCCACAGTGTTGGGATGAAGTAGAAAAATGTCGAGTTCTCTCTTTGTCAAAACAATACGACAAAATGATCCGATTGTGATGAAATTAAACTGGCGCAATTGCCTGCACCCAATCGCCAAGTGCGTTCAAAAAAAATTGAAAAAAAAAATCAGAAAAATTGAATTTTCAGGATTGAGAACCCTTCAAACAATATATTGAACATACTGCTCGATTCATAATTACTACCTACTGAATGGAGCCGAAAAATTAATTAGTCAGAGTTGAACTTAGCAAAAAGTGGAGCGCACTAGAGGTGTGTAAGATGAGGTCATTTGGCGGATTCGAATCCCAAACGGTCACTCATTACAGAGACCAGGTCTTTTGAATCCGTGCACCCGTTCATTACGTTCACACACAAGACAAACAACCAACTCGTCAGAAGTCACAAAAGCGAGTGAGTCGGGGGTTTGCGATGTGCTCCCGGCGATTTGCTCCCAGGCTGGTCGAATCTTATTCGGCGATGTGCTCCCGGGAAAGCGATGTGCTCCCGGGAAAGCGATGTGCTCCCAGGCTGGTCGAACCGTATTCGGCGATGTGCTCCCGGGAAAGCGATGTGCTCCCGGGAAAGCGATGTGCTCCCAGGCTGGTCGAACCGTATTCGGCGATGTGCTCCCGGGAAAGCGATGTGCTCCCGGGAAAGCGATGTGCTCCCGGGAAAGCGATGTGCTCCCAGGCTGGTCGAACCGTATTCGGCGATGTGCTCCCGGGAAAGCGATGTGCTCCCAGGCTGGTTCGAAACGCATCCGGCGATGTACTCCCAACACAAAACTTTCCTTCCCACCTTCACAGACTTAGGACTGTCTTCTGAAGAAGGTGTGGTTAAAAATTTTGTGTTGGCTTCATTCAACATTCGTCAAATCATTGATAGATAGTAGTCAGGAGGTTAAAATATCGGCTGCAACAACATTCGTCAAGTAGTAGGGGGCAGTAGGACCAGCGATAGTTTCTCCGAGACTCTTTTAGCGAATTTTCGAAGAAAATGATGCTATTGCAATGGCCTCAAAATTTTTAGAATCGACTTTTTCGAAAAATTTTTTCACTGAAATCCGTCATTCCGTCACTGTATATGTCATTCCGCACGATAACTTGAGTAATTATTTGAATTTTTTTTTTTAGTTTTCGCCAAAATGTTCGTAACAACAAACGAAAGGTCAAGTTCGTTAGCCAGAAATTTTGGACAATCCAAAATGGTCCAAATTTCAAAAAAAGTGAAAAAAAAGTCCAAAAAAACGAGTTTTTTTGGTTTTTTTGTGGTTAATACCTTCACAATCATCATAATAAATGGTATATTCGGATTCAGCACAAAATTTCTGATATAATGCGTTTTTCAAAAATGAAAATTGTCCAAAAATTAAGGAAATTATGGATATATTCATATATATAATGAAAACGCGCGTGTATTTGTCGTACCCAGAAATAGAGTAGCCGTGTGGGTACTCTATGAGTTTGTAGAGATGAGTAGAACATGAATATGGACTCCTAAGATCTTCAAAGCATACCCAGTGCATACAGTATGTTGGTATGGTATACTGAAAATAGAAAAAAACCAACAATAACCGTGTGGGTACTCTATGAGTTCGTAGAGACGAGTAGAACATGAATATGGACTCCTAAGATCTTCAAAGCATACCCAGTGCATACAGTATGTTGGTATGGTATACTGAAAATAGAAAATAATGAAAACGCGCGTATATTTGTTGTACCCAGAAATGGAGTAGCCGTGTGGGTACTCTATGAGTTCGTAGAGACGAGTAGAACATGAATATGGACTCCTAAGATCTTCAAAGCATACCCAGTGCATACAGTATGTTGGTATGGTATACTGAAAATAGAAAAAAACCAACAATAGCCATGTGGGTACTCTATGAGTTCGTAGAGACGAGTAGAACATGAATATGGACTCCTAAGATCTTCAAAGCATACCCAGTGCATACAGTATGTTGGTATGGTATACTGAAAATAGAAAAAAACCAACAATAACCGTGTGGGTACTCTATGAGTTCGTAGAGACGAGTAGAACATGAATATGGACTCCTAAGATCTTCAAAGCATACCCAGTGCATACAGTATGTTGGTATGGTATACTGAAAATAGAAAAAAACCAACAATAGCCATGTGGGTACTCTATGAGTTCGTAGAGACGAGTAGAACATGAATATGGACTCCTAAGATCTTCAAAGCATACCCAGTGCATACAGTATGTTGGTATGGTATACTGAAAATAGAAAAAAAAACAACAATAACCGTGTGGGTACTCTATGAGTTCGTAGAGACGAGTAGAACATGAATATGGACTCCTAAGATCTTCAAAGCATACCCAGTGCATACAGTATGTTGGTATGGTATACTGAAAATAGAAAAAAAACCAACAATAGCCATGTGGGTACTCTATGAGTTCGTAGAGACGAGTAGAACATGAATATGGACTCCTAAGATCTTCAAAGCATACCCAGTGCATACAGTATGTTGGTATGGTATACTGAAATAGAAAAAAACCAACAATAGGATGTGGTGTTGACATGGAGTGGAGTGGTCAATGCAGTGGTTAAGATCTTAACCATAGCTTCAACTGAGAGATTTCTTTGAAAATTCGCTCATTAATTCATGCTGCATGAATGGACTTTTTACATATTCGTACAAAGGAAGGTCGTGGTGGCGTTTTTTTTCGTGTGAGGCGCTGGATCCATTCCTGCTTCTGAACTCTTTCGCGACGAGGGAGGTGTTGGGCGTTGGCATCGACCGAATGAAGCTTGGTATATACTTCGGCCTGCACCTCAATGAGCTCTTCGACAAATTGATACAAGTTTGGATGCGGAGAGTTGAAATCCTTGTTAAAAAATGAGTGGAATGACTCGCAGGCGTTCGTGGTTCTCGTGAGAGCACCCGTTTCACATGCCCACACGGAGGGTGGAAAAAGGGCATCATCGGCTACATAGTTGTCATGGATATAATCTAGGAACTCCCGTCCCTTTTCCAGCTCATCTGGTTTATCTAGAAGCCACTCACAAAATCCATCTCCTACCTCACACACATCGTACTCCCCCCGAGTGAGTCGGTAAATCGAACGAGTCGGAATAGGTCACAATGAGTAGATGAGGAGGCGATTTGAATGAATCGAATGAGCTAAAAGACAAGAACGAATGAAAGATAGATTCGAATCTTATGAATCAGTCTTTGAGTGTTTTTAGTCTTTCAGTTTTGTCTTTTTAGTCCACAGTTCATTCTAACGTAATTCTTCACTTGGATGATGAAAGGTTTTGCTTAGAAAATCACTTCCATCTACTTCTTTCTGTTGATACTTCCATGTCATTTCCACACATTCATGATCTATGTACAAACATGGAAGTATACAAATACATTTAATTGCGTTTAATTTATTTGCATGCAATTAATTCGTTTTGTTGGCCTTCTGCCGTTGTTCTTGGAATTTTTCCGGAAAACTGGATTGGTGGGTTGATGAACGAATGACCGTGTTCATTTTGACAACCCATTCAGTTCAGACAAGGTCGTTTTGAAGATAAGGTCTTTTCAATAAGTTCACTCCTGGCCGACACACCTCTAGAGCGCACTTGCCCGTAGTGTCCCTATGTGAAATGTGACAGGAAGGGACCAGCTGGAGCTGGTAGCAGGCTGGTCAAATTTTCGATGGCGCCATCTTAAGGTGGGTTCACATGAATGCGGTTGAGGCAGTCGATGCATTGGAGCATTTGATTAGTCGCGCCTCTGCCGCCCAAGTACTCTTGGAGTAGACTGACGTCATCTAAAAATCTAGATATTTGGACGCATTGAGACACAGCCAATCAAATGCCCCGACGCGTCAACCACGCTCATGTGAACCCACCTTTAATCATCACACTCGTAAAATTCCCGGTGAATGTCCCATACTCTGGTGTTCCGTTATGCCCTGCCTTGCCTTTGGCTAAAATTCAAAAAACATGGAACATGCCTCAGCTGTGCTTTCTGGCAGAGTAGGGATGGGGTGGACCCCCGCGTGACAGTCCCCAATCATCCTCCCTCCCTCGTGGCCCTTTTCGGGTTGTTAGTACAAGGCTAAAGCATATTCCATGCTAACAAAAGATAGAATCGATCCTTGATGTTTTGAGTTTAGAGGTAAACAAGTAAACCTCCCCTGTATACATTGCAAATTCACTCTTGTGTAATTTTATATTTATCGTTTTAATTCACTCCTTGAATAGATCAATGACTTATTTATTATTGTCATTAAGTAGGAAGCTGTGATTATGTCAAGTCACTACAGGTTGTCTGAACACAACAGTTGTGATTGTTTGAAAACTAACAATAAATCGGTTAAATTGAGATGAACTTTTCGCTACATTCCTTTTGTTTCGTGTGATATGCATATGTGTGATATGCAAAGTTTGCTGGTTTTGAGGGAGGAGAAAAAAAAACCTTTGAAAACACCTGCCACCATCTGTATTCTCCCTTGACCTTCCCTCTCAAATTTCAGCTTCCAGCGTTCAATAGGATTGAAATGGCTTCGGAGCTCACTCAGCTGATCAGTGCTCTTCCAGGCGTCTCCAGCGTTCGAGGAGATCTTCTTCACTCTTCAGATCACTGATCAGCTGAGTGAACTCCGAAGCTATTTTTAATCCTATTGAACGCTGGAAGCTGAAATTTGAGAGGGAAGGTCAAGGGAGAATACAGATGGTGGTAGGTGCTATTGATGGAGAACCAGTGATCTATACAGAAGGGTGATCTATACAGAAAATAATAAACATTTGGGCAATGATTTGCAGCGTTTTAAAGAACTCTCAAATAAATAAATCAAACTAAAACTGAAATGGTTAGATTAGCTACTAGCTGTTCGTGTGGGGAAATTTTTTTTTTCAGCTGTCAGCTACAGCTAAAGCTATTAGCTGTCGAGGAACAGCTAAATCACCGCAGCTAAATCTGTTATCTGTAAGTCTTCGACTAATAGCTAATTTAGCTAGAAATTTTAGCTGTTCCTCGACAGCTAATAGCTAAATATTTAGCTGCTAGCTTCAGCTAAATCGTAGCTAATTTAGCTGTAGCTTTTAGCTGTTAGCTATAGCTAATTTTTGCCCAACACTGGTGCGCAGCACTCCTCTCTACCACTGGAGGGTTAATTTTGCATACAAGTGCCTCCTACATATTGCGTTGCTCAAAAATTACGCTACCTACTATACTTTCCATGGTTTTTCACATTATACAAAACTGCTTAAAAGCCTACTAAAAGCAGGCAAACACGATTCCTCCGACTCTCCCGGCCACCCACTCCTCCCGTCTCCGATTCTGCCGACTCTCCCCACTCCCACAACCCCTCCCGATATGCGGCGGGCGTACGTACATACGTACGGTTGGCGTTTTATGTATATGGTTCATTTTCCCAGAAAGGGCGAATTGCTGTCCAGAGAAGATTCCGAATGCACATTTATGATTTGGGTGTCAAAAAAAAAAAAAAAATTCCATAAACTACCTATCAACTTTGTTCTACTTCGGGCAATCAATAAAATATGCACTTATTCACGCTAAAATATAGAAATTTAAGTTTAAACTGCTAAATGTCCAGTAATCTGCCATGTCAAGACCCCTAGGTAGTCAACTTTGCTTGAACACTGTGAATCACCTATGAAAGCAGCAGCCTGAATTTGTAGTGATTCTTTATTGCATATACCTGGACACGAAAAAAATGGGTTTGCAGATTTTTTCAGAAGCAAATAAAGCGAGCAGGAGGATAAAATGTGCTTGTCCGGAGGTTTTTGTCTTAATCTGCCTTTTTTGTTTTCGTATTTTGGCAGCTTTTTATCGTTTCCCGCGGTTTTACTACCACTGTAAGAGGCGAGGTTGGTCGTTAGGTTATCAAAGAAAGCGGCGGGAAACGTATTCCTTCTGTGTGGAAGCATGCGCAAGTGGAGTCAGTTGCGAAATTGTGGTGTCACAGTCACCGTCTGTCTTTCATCTGCCCTCTGTAAGAACGGCAAGAAATCGAAATTATTTTTTCTTTTGGTCTCTAGTTCTTGTTTTTACCGAGCTGGTTCCAGCAATATGGTTACACTTCAGCAGAACAGCACCAGAACGCGGGAAAAGCTCAAAACCTAAGAGCCACCCAGGAATTTTGTGTCTTTCATCTGCCGGTGATGGTGGCTTTTGGAGAGATGAAAGACTTTTTCAAGTTGTTAACAATTTAATTTGAATTTTCCGTTGCAATTTAAAAACTTTACATTTTTTCGACCTCAAAACTGTATTCAGCAACCGTAAAAATCCCCTGGTACCAAGTTTTGGCTTGAAAAAAACCGATAAATTGAGATTACTTGGTTACTTTCGGACGTTTCTAGGTTGCTATCAGAAAAACCGTGTTCCACGTTGGTTTAACTCTTTTCTACATCTGCGTCCCGCCCTGGTTCAATTTTTGGAATAACTCCCAGTTCTCGCTACTCATGGAGATGGGTTTCCGAGTATTCTCCTTTATGCGGAAATCACGCCAATAGGTTTCTTTCTATAGGTTTTCTTCTTTAATTTTTAATTAATTAATTAACCGTCCCACTGTGTGTTCTTTCGTCGAAATTCAATCAGTGTGGTGTGAGGTTAATCCCTGATTTTTGGCAGAACTCAAGTCGAACTTTTAAGTTTTCTGAAATCTTGGGATACCGATTGTACCTTCCAGGAAAATGACCCATATAGATAATGAATTTACACATCTTTGGTTGTTTACGTTCGTAACTTAAATTTTCTTTTGCAGTGACGGCAAGTGCATGATGTGGAGAATGAGTTCCGGACCCTCGCCGTCTGACATGCTCCCTGTTTCCTCGTCCACATCGTCAAAATCGTCATTTTAACGTTAGCATCACTGTACTACCAAATACTCAGGGTGACGTCACCAGCGCCATCTTGTGTCCGAAGTTCAACTGATTCTTCTAAAGTAATCGCCCGCAGGAACCCAACGAAGACGATAAGGCGTGATTATTCTTCAACGAACAATTCATCACAATACACAGTTGGTGCCTTAGAGGTGCTCTCATTACCGAGGAAGTGCTTCCAAGATGCCAATCCTTAAACCATAGATCCGATCATATTGAAACACTCGACACGAAGATACCTACCGAAAATGATTGTACTCTGGCTGTGATATAGGTATTTTTAAAAATAAGCTTCAAAAGACTAAGCCGTACCTTGAAAGCCCCATCGATGAAGGGTTGAATGTTCAAACATCACACGGAGGGAGTTTCGTTCAAACAGTATTTTATTCGCTCCTAACTGTAGATATTATAAATTTTAGTCATAACATTAGATCAGTGTGAAAAAATCCTGTTGTATTTATTGATTCCAACATTAATTTATTATTGATTAAAATAATCATACTTTCAATAACTCGAGATGTAAACACATAACATTCCGGTCTACCAAGTTTATACTGTGTATGAGATTTTATAGTTTTGTTTTATTTGTAATAAATTTTATATAAATCAAAGTAGAATTGCTTTTTTTGTTGACTTCATTCCTGCTACTCATCTGATATAATCAGGACTTCTGTAAAATTCTTGAAAATCACGAGGATGTTCTAAAAGTTAGTTTTTTTTTATTTTTAAAAACGCTGCAAATTGACACAAAGGCTTATTATTTTCCCGTGTGGATCACTCGCCTGACAAGAAAGCTTGGCTATTGCCACTGCCTACCTACTGCACAATCAAGTTTATTTGAAAGACATGAACGCTTCTCAGTCAATTCGAAAAACGCTGCAAATTATTACACAATGGTTTATTATTTTTCAATTGATCACTCGTCTGCAAGCCACCAACCATCCACATGAAGAAAAACATCGATCGCATTTCGGTCAGCTAAAATTTGAACGGAGATTAGGCCTCTTTTGCGATTCACCTCTCGTGTTTCTGATTTATCGTACGTACAACCTTAAATTCTCGTAGGGAGCGAACGGTTTGTCCTACAAAGTTCCGCGTGGTCTCAAAAAAATTCTATAGAATCTTAAATTGAAGGAAAAACAATACCTGTATATCAAAATTTTTTGAGTTAGGGTGTTTTCAAAATTCATTTTGAACCCTTAGGGCCGGTTTCACCAACAATCCATTAACTCCGTTCGACGAAAACTGCGTTTAAAGTAAACTGAGATTGATCTCCAGTCAAAATTTGTTTCGGTTTCACCAAGTTGAACGGGTTCTCAGAACGGCGTTTTCGTTGACCTCTGGTAAACTTCTTCTTCGCCATCGAAGCATCGAAAATCGTCGTACAACTCTGATCTGGAAGGCAGTGAATTGGTGATACGAGAGATAACGACATTGTTTTGTGACAGTTTTCCCGCAGAATCACTTTTTCGATAGTTATGACTTCATTCAATCCGCGATATTTCATCAATACGTCAACTATCCTCTTTCAGCGCTATAATTTGTGTTGTTCATTATGATTGTTGGAGTTCAGATTTTCGATTGGACGTCTACCTACTTCATCAACGTGAGTACCTTTACCTACTTTTATCCCTGGTGATTCCCTCTTCCAGGCTCTCCGGGTTTTTCTACAAATGTGCCTTACTGCATGAATCCTAAACCATATAGGTACCTACTCACCGTTACTTTCAACTACTCTGAGCTAGTAGACATAGCTAACTGCTTTATAATGTGCGGATGCAAATTTTTGTTTCAGATTTCGGATAACAGGCTACGAACTGTGTGTCAATGATGTCTTTTTCTGAACAAATAAGGTGAATTTCATTCTTCATGTCAAGAAAACCCATTATCACTTCAGCATTCATGAAATACTACTACGATCGGTACTTGTGTGAAATTCTATGTACGCATTTTATAAGAATGAATGAATTAGAATTATTGTATTCAATAAAACGTGATACGTATGAATTGATTTGTTCATCTGCTTACACATTTCTCCAAGTCAATCTTAGGTTGCAACAAATCTGTTCTTTTTTCTCCTACCTACCTATGCTGATTATGGTGCAAACAAAAATAAATTCGTAGGTAAGTAAATAATAAGAAAAGAATTTTCGGCATAATTGTTTGAGATAAAGCGTAATCAAATAATAAGAATAATGATTCAATCAAACAACAATACAAGAATATAAACGACGTAAGTAAGCAATCTTCAGTAAACACCTAACGAGAAAAAAAGAAATATGAAGGGGGATCTTGCGAAAAAATATGTATTCACCAGATACCATATAGGTATGTAACAAATTTATTTTCATTATGATTAACATCAGCAAAACCAACTACTCACAATAGGTACGTAAAAATGCACACAGCAACTGGGAAACGGAAATATCGGAGATGGTAACGAAACTTGTAGGCTGAAATAGCGACGTCCTGCGATGGATTTTTTTGGGACCACGATTAATGAAATGGTTCACAATTTCGTTGTCCTTTCTCACTCCCGTATGATACCTACGAGAAGGTGCGCACAAAAGCTCGTGACATGATAAAAACTCCAGCAAAACACGGACGAAAAACAGCTCGACGGAATAGGAAAAATAACAATGGCGTCCACGTCCGTCGCTTTAAAACGAAGATCAAACCGATTAACCAGCCAAAATTGAGCGATCAGCACCAAACGCCGGATGAACCGAGGAGGGCGTTGATCGCCTCTGGTGAAATCCATTTTCTCGGTTCAGTAGTTGAATCGGCCCTCGAACTCCGATCAAAATGTTGGTGAAACCGGCCCTTAGAAGTGATTTACGTCAACCAAAATCTTCGGGGCACAACTAGACCCCAAATGGAGCCTACATACCAAATTTCATCAAAATTGGTCAATGGAAGGAAAGTGCCGCGTACGGCGGACAGACGGCCAAATTTTTATTCGATTTTGGATTCTACGTACCTTGAAACGTAAACTATCAAATTTTGAGAGGGTGTTGAAAAAAAAATTTTCTTGGTCTATTCCAAAGGTTTATTATTAAAAATAATAAAACAACAGCTCATTTTTCAATATTTCGGTTCCTTTGCAGCTTACTGATTGTACCCAAGCTTTGAAATTGAGGAACAACTCTCATTATACCTCCGGATTTTCATGGATTATTCTCTGTACCACCATGGAACTAATAGTGGTGCCACCATGGTGCCAGGACACCACAAACCCCATATTTCACGGGTTTTTTGTGTTTCACCTTGAATACGGATGTGAACCTCGCTGGTCTGCCTACCAAAACTAACATATGAAAGTTCAAAGTTACGACGTATTTCCGCTTTGGTGCCAGACTGGCACCATTGGTGGGGGAGGGGGGGCACTCGAACTCGCATGTTGGGTATCGTAGATCATGGATTTTGAAATGGTCTTCAAATTATAGGTATGGTGGATAAGGGAGAGGAGGGGGGGCACTATTTCTTGCCTAAAATCTATATAGATAAAACGCTAACGGTACGTACCTATGCACGGAAGGGGTGCAGCTCGGCGCTCTCAAAAAGCGCCCCCCCTCCCCCGGCGCTCACTCCCCCCCCACCCATGGGGGAGAAAATACCTACAAATACCTACAACTTGACAAAGACATTCTATCCATCCCTTCCAAATGCAATTTTTTTAGAGGTTTCTGTTGATTCGCCATTCGTCTTATTCGCCTATTAATAGAGAGCACAGAGTAATGGAGACAAGTTAACAGAGAAGAAAGCCAACGTTAAAATGATGTGCAAGCATTTTTGAGGCTACCTCAGTTGTGCCATCTACTTTCAGCTAGGATTGAGGAACTACTACGGAAGTGGCGGGGAGGGGGAGGCCACACTTCATACCGCTAGAGGTGTGTCGGTACAGCTGTACCGGGACTGTGGAACCGAGTATCAGGTTGGAACGGTTCCACGCAGTGACAAAAACTCGACCCTTACTGGTCCAGTTCCACGGACTGATAAGATATCTTGAAATGGCTCTGGACCGGGAAGAGAATCTTTTCCATCGGTCCAGTTCCATCCTCACCAATCACAATGATCTGATCAATCATCTCATCAATCTGATCATTCTGATTGGTGAGGATGGAACTGGACCGGTAAGGATGGAACCGGACCGATAAGATATCATAGAGAATGGTTCAATGGCTCTGGACCGGTAATCATGGATCTTGTTCTCAGTTCTGTTCCATGTTGTACCTGGAAGCGCCCTTACTACTTCCATGGACTGAGAATGGTTCATGGAATGGCTCTTGAGCGGGAAGTTACCTTCTGGACTGGTTAGCATGGACGTTGTCTCCAGTATTATTAATTTATTATTGTCATGTTAAGATCTTAAACTGCAACGTCATTATTCTTTCCTTGAATTGTTTGGTAACTATTATTTATAATAAATTGCCTCTTTTGTAACACTTGTCCAAATTCCTTCCTTTTAGCGAATTGTCAAGGAAAATGATGCTATTGTATTGCAAGTTGAGATCATAAGCATGGAAGAAGGACGATAGGGATTTGACTGCCTGCTTCGTCCATGCCATGTGATTGGGATTTGATCGCCTGTACCGGTAATTTGGAACGGCTACATCTTTGTCACCGTAACCGTTGGAACCGTTCCAGGGAAATACCTGGACCAACACACCCCTACATACCGCTTCTTTTCAAATCCTTTCGAATGACCAGAAATTGACAACTTTTCGTTTTACCATCATTTAGATATGCAAAAATTACTTGGAAAAACCAATCGAGGTGAAAGGTATTTTCAGAGTTCCTCTGGCAATCGTTGTTGTCCCTATTGCCAGTAGTTCAAATATTCAATTGACAACTGCCACCTAAAGATACGTTTGAAACCCAGTGTATTATTGAAAATCGCTCGATTTTTTCGTACACATCACGAATATGAATGTTATCAAATTAATGTTATCAAATGAATATTGATGAATGTTATCAAATTAATTACTTAGATGCAGCTGGTAACGCACCAAGGAGAAAAATATGTGATAAACAAGGTGACTTGTTGTGATGAGGTTGGGAACAAGTGATCATGAACGCTATCTGTTTCTTTCCGCTATAACTACGCCCTAGAGCTCCACCAATCAGAACGCTTCTCGGGCTCCCACATTCAGCTTTCAGCCCAGTGATAGAGAGTTTTCGCCAAGTCTTTTGTGACGACCGTCCGCGTGTAATATCCATGCAACCATCCGAAAATGGTGATTGCGCATGCGTGACGACTCGGACGGCGAGCTCGGTCGTCTTGGACGCCGCCAAATGACGGCGTCGGGAACGACGGCTTTCTTGACGACTGTGCCCTTCATAACCTCACACTTTTATAACCAATTTCAATTTAGGTCGGATGTAGCAGGATTTTGTGTTGTGTTTGACATTCGACTCTCGTGTTTTGGTTCTCGATTTTAGCTTTGATTTGTAGAACAGTTTTCATTTTCCCGGGAATTATCAAGTTTTTCATCTCTCGAAACAAACAACTCGTCACCAGAATTCTGTTATCTTCGCATCAAGATCAAGTGAATCCATCGTATACTATTGTTGACTCTGCGAATTTTACATTGTTTGAATGTCAGTGAAATTTCTGAATAAATGCGCCCTTGTTTTTCATTTAATGTTGCATATTATTTATTCATCTACCAACATACCTAACTACAGATCTACAATAAACAGGCGACGAGAGTCAGTTCACGTAAGTAGGTATCATTTAAGATTTCAATGGGGAATTTGCCTCAATTTTAGATTCTGGAATTTCAAGTCAAATCCTATAATAGGGCCCTAGAATAACGTTTAACACTATGAATAACCAAGGGGAAAAAATTACCGTAGGAGAAAATGCCTAAACAAGTGAAGCCTCTGTTACAAAAAACCGCGAAAATCGAGGAATATTGTTGACGTCATACGAAAAAAAAAACGACGCGAAAACAACTCCGACAACAGACAGAGTTCTAGCACCGCCACACAAAACGATCCAGTGAAATGGCTACTCGAATAATGTGATTCAAATCTTGAAACTAAATAAGAGAAGATGAAGACTAATAATGCTTGATAAACCAGTAGGTAGAATCGTATTGTAAAAAAGTGAGTAATATTGTTTCTTTTGGTCACGTTTGTGTCTGGGTTCTTCCTGCCAGTTCGCGGCGCACTCTTGTGCGCACTACTTGTAAGCTAAAAGTTCGTGTAGGTTCCGCTTCTGTGGTAAGCGCCACAGAACCTCCTTTGAAGTCAGATTGGTAGAATATCCATTACGTTTCAAACATGGCTGCCTCTTACACATTGCCACCACATTTAAAATTTCCATCTTCCTTAAATTCTCTAAATTTTTTGGATGCGTTTTCGAGCAGCTCACTATGGTTTTATTCCATAAAAATAAACCCTCATTCGAAAAAAAAAAAATGTGAGGCAAATTCCCCATTGATAGTTCCGTTTGCTGTGATCATTATACTTGTAAGTTGCATGAAAAATTGGAAAAAATGCTCTTACTACAGTTATCAAGTTTATTACCTTTGAAAAAGTAACTTCTTCTCACACAATAGTAGGTATTTGGTTAATTATGGATATCTGCATTTAGGTGTTACGTCTATAAGTTCGTACAACGTCTATCCTAGTTTGATAGATCTTTACTTTCGTTTTTGTAATAGTCCGCACGTCCTGGTAGGTAGAAACGAAGTACCTAGCAACTCTAAATTATCTATAGATATGTTACGGACGTGTTGTTAGACAAACAAGAAAATAGTAGAAAGGTAGCTACTGCAAAATCGGTAGTAAAGTACTATAGACCCAAAAAAATGCAGTAAGAGATCTGGAAAAGCTAGTGTTGTTCACTACTTTCTAAAGGTGAAAACGATCAAAATCATCAGTAGGTAGGTTTTTATATCGCAATGTAGGGTCCGAAAGGGATGTAAATAGGTACCTACCTACCTTTCCAAGTAGATAAATTACATCGAGTGAAACAGTTTTATCGCTTACCAACTGGTTTAAATTGACCAACTGCTTATCCAATGGGACGTCCCCTAGAATGCATGCATTACTTAACCCAGCAATGAAAAATTTCATCAAAATCGGGTTCAACACCCCCAGCAAACTTTCAGCCCATACTTCCTAGTTTACGAATAAACTAAAACTTATTCTACACTCATGAAAACTTACTCCCATCAATGGAGTCATTTCTGAAGCAATGGCCTCAAAATGTTTAGAACCCGTTTTGGAACATTCTAAAACGATCCCTGAAGTTTTTCCAAAAATCATACGTACAAATAAAAAAATAACTATTGTATCAATTCGGATTGACACATTGAGTAATTGTTTCGCAATTTTTTTTCAAGTTTTCGCCAAAATGTTCGTAATAAACAAACACGCTGCAAATTATTATACAAAAGTTTATTATTTTTCTGTATAGATCACTCGTCTGCAAAGAACATGGCTTTGTCATTGTCACCATCTATCAACCGTAGACTCTACCTACCCACCACGTACCTACTTCACGATCAAGTTTATTTGGAAGAATAATAAACGCTTCAAACTCAGTTCAAAGAAAATGGGAGTTGATGTGGCCCTAATAATTATTATTAGGAAATAATGCATGACTACTGGTTGCTAAGGACGCAAAACTGAGAACAACTCGAAGAAACGAACAACGATCGCATCTTGGTCATTAGGCCTCTCTTGTTTGCCCTACAGAGCTCCGGGTGGTCTCAAAAAATTCTAAAAATTCAATACTATCTTTAATTGGTGAAAAAACTAGGGTACTTTTGAAAATTTCAATCACTGATTTTCACCCCATAGAAGAGATTGACATCAACCAAAAGCTTCGCGGCACAACTAGAGCCGAAATGGAGCCCATATACCAAATTTCATCAAAATCGGCCAAATAGAACTGTGCAAATTGTACGGACAGACGGACGGAAATTTTTCAATTCGATTTTCGGATTCTACGTACCTTGAATTTTCTTCATCGATTCCAAAGATTTTTTAAATTGAAAACAATAAACCAGAAATACGAGTTCGCTAGCCAGAAATTTTGAACAACTCTAAGGGATCTAAATTTCAAAAATAGCCGTTTCTGTGGTTATTATTCTCACAATCGTAGTAATATAATATATTACTACGATTGTGAGAATAATAATCGTAGTACATAATTGTGAGAATAATAAAAATAAAAAAATAAAAAAAAATTTGTGAGAATAATAATCACAGAAATGGCTATTTCTGAAATCAGAAAGTTTGTGCAGAATCTGAATATACCATATTATGGTAGATTCAGATTCTGCACAAACTTTCCGATACCGACGCACTTTCAAAAAACGAAACTTGTCTAAAAATTTAAAATAAAGGTTTTTGAAATCTGGTCAAAAATTATACATACAGGTTGGCTCACGAGGACCCCCCCCCCCCTCTAATATAACCGTCCAGATAGTGGTAAACAAATTTTGGTTTATTATTTCTAATAATAAGCCTATGTGATCGTATCGCAAACAATTTTTATAACCCCCCCTCAAACTTTGTCACTTTACGTTTCAAGGTGCGTAGAATCCAAATTTGCAATGTCCGTCCTGTCCGCCGGGCCATAAAAGGCCTTAGAATCGGTCTAAAAAACCCGATCTTTCGCACATAGACTCCATTTGGGGTCTAGTTGGTCCAAACGTCGAACTATTCCGATCGCTTCATTCGTATAGAAGTTATGAGCAAATAACCGGCCGAAAAAGAGGTTTTTGCTTAAATATGCGTGGGGTGACATTTTCCAAGTATTATGTTTTGGTTAATTATTTTCAATAATGAACCTTTGGGATCGGTTAAGAAAAAAAATTTAAACCCTCCCCACAAAATTGGTTGGTTAACGTTTCAAGGTACGTAGAATCCAAAAATCGAATAAAAATTTGGCCGTCCGCGGCACTTTTGCTACTTAGCATTGACCGATTTTGATGAAATTTGGTATGTAGGCTACAATTGGGGTTTAGTTGTGCCCCAAAGATTTTGGTTGATGTAGGTCACTTATAAGGGTTCAAAAAAGAATTTTAAAATTTTGAAAACGCCCTAACTCAAAAAATTTTGATATAAAGGTATTGTTTTCCCTTCAATTCAAGATTCTATAGAATTTTTAGAATTTTTTGAGACCACCCGGAGCTCTGTAGGACAAACCGTTCGCTCACTACGAGAATTTAAGGGTTGGACGTACGATAAATCAGAAACACGAGTGTGAATCGCAAAAGACGCCTAGTCTCCGTTCAAATTATAGCTGACCGAAATACGATCGATGTTTTTCTTCATGTTGGATGGTTGGTGGCTTTGCAGACGAGTGATCTATAGAAAAATAATAAACCATTGTGTAATAATTTGCAGCGTTTTTATTTTTAATCTTCATGATTTTTCCCAAGGGTATCAAATATGACCACGATGCGCAACGCACACGAACTTTGTTATCTCAGATGGGAACCCCTTTTTCATATTGCAGATTTGGATTCTACGTGAAAGTTCATGAATTTTAGACCCCTCAACCGAGTTTTTTGGTTGCGCACAACCCGTCCTGTGAGCGCGCAAACATGCGCAACCCCTGGATTGTGCCAACATTGAAATGAAGGTAGACCCCAAGTGTGATACATGTTTTAACACAGAATGTGTTTTTGCGATGACCTACCGAAAAAAAATCGTCACGAAAAAGCGACAGAAAAAACCGTTACGCGCCTTTTATAATGATTTTCACGTGCAACCAAGCCGTTGGTAAGGAAATAGAACTCCCGCAGTGTTCATTGCATAGAAATTGTTCACCATTCGTTGGAAAGCTCTCAATTTATATAGTATTTTTCTTGTAGTTACATATTTATTTATATAACATTTATAGGGTTTTAGACCAAATTAAATGTCTAACAATTATTTATTTTATTATTGCCAAAGACTCCACATTTATTATTGTTGTTTTTTATTTAACGGATGACTAGCATCGCAAAAACACATTCTGTGTTCCTATGATTTCATTCAGAGTATGGAAAAAGAAATAAACCGGGGGGTGCAGGGGGGCGGAGCCCCCCGCCGAGGCGCAAAGCGCCGAGTTTTTCATTAATTTTCGACGCTGAATCTCGTGGTGGTATCCATTTTTGTATATTACTGGGATTTTTCGAAACGGCGGCCAAAAATGATGTGGTTTTTAATGGAAAATCGCTCTTTTTCCATCCTTATGGGTTACGACGCAATTTTAATTATTTTGGGTGGCTAACTCTTCCCCTAAATTTTATTGTCTTTCCCTCCTCCCAAATGCTTAACTTGTCTCCGGTACTAAGTGTTAACTAGCAAGGGCGATACTATCAAGTATTTGATATTATTATACGTGTTAAATAACGAATACATGAAAATATAATACGAACACATGACTGCAAAGATCATGAAGAAATGAAGTGAATGGACTTTGCACATCACCATGCATTCTGTAGGGAAAGCTACCTGTACCTACGCGTGCGACATGCTAAGATGATTTTTTTTCCTTTTACCTCACTTCCCCAGCTCTGCATTTCTTGAGTGGGCTCGAAGTTTCCTGAGTAGTAGTCAACGTCGCCATAATACTCCCCGCCGTAACCTCCATGAGGTGGATAACTGGAATTAAAACGACAGCATTAATTTATAGCATCTTACTACACACGATTTCATTAAATAACATTTTTACAAATTTACAATTTTTAATTAAAAAAAAAGTTTACAAAATTTCAATTTCAATTTTTAAAATTAAACTAATTTTTTTTAGTTCCTTATAGTACGTTTAGTATTTTCTACCGTTTATTACTTGATTAGGTCACCAGATTTGTCATCACTGAGTCTATTTATCGTAAGTCCAACCCATAAGTTTTCGTAGGGAGCGAACGGGTTATAATAAAAACGGAGTTGGGTAGAACGTTGTCTATCTCCACGAAAATAATGAGTTACAAGTTAAATCGATTTCGAAGGTTAGGTTATCATTAGTAACAAACAATAAGGGCCGGTTTCACCAACAATCCATTAACTCCGTTCGACGAAAACTGCGTTTAAAGTAAACTGAGATTGATCTCCAGTCAAAATTTGTTTCGGTTTCACCAAGTTGAACGGGTTCTCAGGAACGGCGTTTTCGTTGACCTCTGGTAAACTTCTTCTTCGCCATCGAAGCATCGAAAATCGTCGTACAACTCTGATCTGGAAGGCAGTGAATTGGTGATACGAGAGATAACGACATTGTTTTGTGACAGTTTTCCCGCAGAATCACTTTTTCGATAGTTATGACTTCATTCAATCCGCGATATTTCATCAATACGTCAACTATCCCCTTTCAGCGCTATAATTTGTGTTGTTCATTATGATTGTTGGAGTTCAGATTTTCGATTGGACGTCTACCTACTTCATCAACGTGAGTACCTTTACCTACTTTCATCCCTGGTGATTCCCTCTTCCAGGCTCTCCGGGTTTTTCTACAGATGTGCCTTACTGCATGACTCCTAAACCATATAGGTACCTACTCACCGTTACTTTCAACTACTCTGAGCTAGTAGACATAGCTAACTGCTTTATAATGTGCGGATGCAAATTTTTGTTTCAGATTTCGGATAACAGGCTACGAACTGTGTGTCAATGATGTCTTTTCTGAACAAATAAGGTGAATTTCATTCTTCATGTCAAGAAAACCCATTATCACTTCAGCATTCATGAAATACTACTACGATCGGTACTTGTGTGAAATTCTATGTACGCATTTTATAAGAATGAATGAATTAGAATTATAATTATTGTATTCAATAAAACGTGATACGTATGAATTGATTTGTACATCTGCTTACACATTTCTCCAAGTCAATCTTATGTTGCAACAAATCTGTTCTTTTTTCTCCTACCTACCTATGCTGATTATGGTGCAAACAAAAATAAATTCGTAGGTACCTAAGTAAATAATAAGAAAAGAATTTTCGGCATAATTGTTTTTGAGATAATGCGTAATCAAATAATAAGAATAATGATTCAATCAAACAACTATACAAGAATATAAACGACGTAAGTAAGCAATCTTCAGTAAACACCTAACGAGAAAAAAAGAAATATGAAGGGGGGATCTTGCGAAAAAATATGTATTCACCAGATACCATATAGGTATGTAACAATTTAATTTTCATTATGATTAACATCAGCAAAACCAACTACTCACAATAGGTACGTAAAATGCACACAGCAACTGGGAAACGGAAATATCGGAGATGGTAACGAAACTTGTAGGCTGAAATAGCGACGTCCTGCGATGGATTTTTTTGGGACCGCGATTAATGAAATGGTTCACAATTTCGTTGTCCTTTATCACTCACGTATGATACCTACGAGAAGGTGCGCACAAAAGCTCGTGACATGATAAAAACTCCAGCAAAACACGGACGAAAAACAGCTCGACGGAATAGGAAAAATAACAATGGCGTCCACGTCCGTCGATTTAAACGAAGATCAAACCGACTAACCAGCCAAAATTGAGCGATCAGCGCCAAACGCCGGATGAATCGAGGAAGGCGTTGATCGCCTCTGGTGAAATCCATTTTCTCGGTTCAGTAGTTGAATCGGCCCTCGAACTCCGATCAAAATGTTGGTGAAACCGGCCCTAACTGTTATTGTTTGTTACTGATGATGACCTAACCGTCGAAATCGATTTAACTTGTAACTCAACGTTCTACTCAACTCCGTTTTTATTAAAATGGTTTTCCACAATCTCATCGCGAGTGATTTTATTCGTATGGAACGGGTTATTCTACCCTTCCAAGGCCTTCGGGTAGTAGAAATTAGTCTCGAAAAGAAACAAGTCTGTGCTAGTGTATTCCTTGACGTCTCTCAGGCCTTTTACAAGGTCCGGCACTACTACATAAACTCAAAAGATTTACCAAAATAGATAGATAGATTTACCAAAATTTTACCAAATCAATACTATCTCCTGCTGAAGTAGTACCTAGCAGAAAGACATTTTAGAGTCAGACACGAAGGAGCATATTCCAGTTTAAAGGGAATCAAAGCAGGGGTTCCCCAAGAAAGTGTGCTTGGGCCGTTACTGTATCTTCTCAACACAAATGATGTCCCAAGCAACGAGGACTCTACCATTGCAACATTTGCAGACGACACTGCCCTGCCAGCAGTGGGTGAAACCGTTGAAGAAGCAACGACAAAGCTACAGCGTACTGTTAAAGATGTCAGTGAATTGACCAAAAATGGCGACAAAAGCTGAACGAGTTAAAAATCATTTCACAATCCCGCTCTACTTTCGTCCCACGATTTCGTCACGTTTTTGCGCAGTTAGGTGATGGCTAGCTAAAGCAAGTTCCATGCTAAAAATCAAGAGAGTGGAACCTCCGATTTTGGATCATCGATAATAATAAATTTGCTAGGATTCGCTGTTAACACATTTACCAGCTACAGACGACCTCTAGTTATCTCAAAGGTTGTGGACCTAATGATCGGTCAATGAGGAATTTCACCGATTTCTGTTTGCATTTTTCCTGAATAGTTAATGGTGTGGGATAGATGAAAATCGGGCTGATTTCGGAAAATAAGTCTCCTGTTATTTTTGGGAGACAATCAAAATTTTTGATTTCAAAACTAACCGGGAAAACAGAAGTGCAGCGGGAATGCTGGCTGATTGGGCTGTTCGGATCGCCGTCTCCTCCCAGTGTTGCCCATTGGGACTACAAAATCGTGTTTTCTAAGAGAAAAGTTATCAAACAAAAACAGAGGAAACCTAATTTTCCCCATCTCGCTTTTTCTATTTTTTCTTCAGTTTTCCGATTTCGAACTTTACTGTTTCATGAAATTTTGCAACTGGGGACTATGGATTTCTCGATCTCAGCGCTTCAAGCGGCCATAAATGAACTATTCCAGCATGACGTCTTTTCCCAGTTTTTTTAAACATTCGTATTTTCTACACTGTTTTGTTTATTCGTAAATTAGGAAGTTTGGGCTGAAAGTTTGCCTTAGGGGGTTTTTAGAGGTGCTGAATCCGATTTTGGGGTCAAAAATAGGAAATTCCGACATGGTGAAATTCCTCATTCAGTGTATAAAACACAAGGCGGTCCTCAAATAGACCACAAAATGTCAAAGTACACCTCAAGACCAACCACAGGTTGATTGGTAGATTATCGTGGAACCTCCCAATAAATTTACGAGTAGAAAATAATAGACCATAATTGCTTAACCAATATATTATACAATCTCTGTGTGACTCAATTACCATCTCCCAAACAACTACCAATTCCATTGAATTCTGGATGCAAAGGTGCGGAGAGGAGAGTTTTCGAGCAATAAACCTCGCGGAAAGGTACTAAATCGACATTAAATTAGTATTAGTAGATTAATGGAACAACCTGCGGTTATGATGTGGTAGGGCTGACCTGGGCATTACAGGGGGTGCGACTCCTGGGGGCGGAGCATCGAAACCTGGCGGTGGAACTGACATGTCGAAACTCTTCCTGAAGTCCCGGCGCTCACTAGACATCACCTGCGATTTCAAGACACGAGCTGTCAAGTCATTCAACAATATCTAAGGACATCCACTGTAATCTCATGATGTTTCATGACTGTTCTCTAAGTAACACTTATAAGGAATTAGGGATTATTCGGAAGACAAACACATAGAGACACGTTTTATGCCTTGGACTTCTGACTGTTTTCACAAATTTAGATACCTAATAAACTGGTAGTTTCTGAATGGGGTAGTTGCATGGGTCGGAATTTCGTGTTTTCGACTTCAGATTTGAATTTAGCGCACTTTAAAACGTATGAGCACCAGTTTTCAGTTCGAAATTCCATTTAGTTTAGCCGTATTTCAATAAAGAAGTACCGTCCCTTTTAGTGTTGGCGGGCCACTCCTCTTACGTCATCCCTAAACGCGAATCTCAAGATAGAGTGCGTTGAGATCACTGCAATCGAGGACAATTCAAGTCAGAAACATTGAAATACAGTTACAAAATAATGGTGATGATTGAAAAAACTTTGAAATATATTTTTCAGGCTTTACATGTTTGAATAAATCGTTTAAATTGAAAGTTTTGAAGCATAATTTTGGTTGTTTTTCTTTTTGTTGTGTTGGGGCTAAACCTCACGTTACTTTTACGGTCATAGTTATCGCGTTATGAGTGGACATTATTATCAGTGGACGTTATTAGAGTCGTAGTGCCATCATTGACATCATTTTCTCGTAGTGCGGCCCGAGTTGTTACCATACCATAGTTATACCGGTATTTACCATAATTTATTAGTTGATTGGTTTGGAAAAGATAATGTTCACTGTAAAGTTTCAAGAAGCTTTTAATAAACGCTTGCATACGAGTCTGCAACACATGTCTTAACTTTTTCCCGCTACCCAATAATCTGCTTTCGATCGTTATTGACAGTTCTTTCAACTCAGGAGTATATCTCAGTTTCTTCCGTAAGTACAGCGGTTTTGGCTGTATATAATTTATGCAAACATTTAGAGCTTTCCAACGAATGGTGAACAATTTTTCTACGAACACGAATGACGAAGATAAAGTTCGGTAGGAACGACTTGGTTGTAAGTAGAAATCATCAGAAAACCAACCTTAACTTTTTTTCGTTCATGTGCCAAAGTATTGAAATAAAATGTCAATATGCCAAAAAGGAGAACCATCGACTAGAGTTTCGAGGTGGCTTCCCTGGGAAATATTCTGTATATCGATATTGGCATGTTGCACGATTTTTACGTCAATAACAAGAAGTTCGTCAGCGCCGAAATAAGTGAGGTAAGTTGACACTTTTGTAGAAAGTAAAAGGTCAGTTGTTTTCTTGAGTGTAGTACTTCTTCATCGAAATGGTTGCAGTAGCTCATTTATTGGAAGTTTCATCGTAGTGTCATTATCCTGTACAACGTAGTACCAATGAGTGTTTGTAAATTGTTAAATAAAAGGATGTTGGTTATGTCCAACTTGAAAGAATCTAGCAAAGTTGCGAGGTTGTGGCTCGAGTATCACCAGAACGCTGCGTTTCCTCACAAACATATATAGTTTCAGTTACAGTGGAGGGAATTCCAGAAGGAAACGAAATCTTAGATGCAACATGTTCCAATTGTGCTGCTAGCAAAATTCAGTATGAAAGCACGAAAAAGTGTGAGTGATTCTCAATCATCATGTAGTTAAAGGAACCACTTCACCCAAAAAAAAGTGTTTCATATTTCTTTATAATGGGGAATTTGCCTCACATTTTTTTAATTTTTTCGGAAGAGGGTTCACTGTTAAGGAAGAAAACCATAGTGTGCTGCTCGAAAACGCATCCAAAAAATTTAGAGTATTTAAGGAAGATGAAAATTTTAAATGTAGCGGCCTTCTGTGACGTGACGAGTTTCCCCTTACGACAGCAGTGCTACCTCTGTAAGCGCACATGAAACCATTCCCTAACGTGATCTGGCAGAAAGAACCCAGACATAAAAGTGACCAAAAAAAGCAATTAAAATTAAAATTGCTCACTCTTTTTTACAATACGATTCTACCTATTCGTTTATCAAGTATTATAAGTCTTCATCTTCTCTTTTTTAGTTTCTATATTAGTTAGTTTTGATATTTGAATCACATTATTTGAGTGGAACGTTTCATGTGGGATCACCTCGATCTTCTTTTGACAGAGGCTTCACTTGTTTAGGCATTTTTCCCTTGGGTATTCCTGGTGTTAAACGTTATTCTAGGGCCCTAAATAGGATTTGACTTGAAATTCCAGAATCGAAAATTGAGACAAATTCCCCATTACATTTCAAACTACATATTATTAGGAACATACTGTAAAAATTTCAGAATCTTTTGATAACTGTAAGTCGTACTTAGACCACCAAAGTTAGTAACAACAAACACGCAAATGATAAAATGTTGATAAACCCAACAGCCAGCCTATTGTTGCTGTTATGGTGAACTCGATATTTTGCTTCCGAGTCTACCAAGGTAGCGGAAGCACTGTTTTCACTTTTCAAGGTTGAAAAAAACGTTCTCCGAAATCAAAATTTCAACTCGCGTTTTACGTTTCAGACCTTCTAGAACAATTTTGGTTCGGGACAATGTCGGGAAACCATCGGGACTTGTCGGGAAACCGTTGAAAACACTAAACAAATGAAGACCTCATGGAAAAAAGGGGGAATGTCACTATTTTTTCGAAATTGAGTTAAGGTTGGTAACAACTTCTCCAGGGGTTGTAGTTTTATCTTAAAAGACCAAACATGTGAAAAACGAGGAGGAAGTGGGTTAAACTGGTATGTCCCATTTGAAAATCGTACGGAAAAAACGGGGAAGGTCGGTTCGTCCATGGAATGAACGAGGAGGGTCTGTAAAACACGGTAAGAGGGGGGAACGTGTCACAGGTTGTTTGTTTGATTACTTGAGCAATGAGTGTGTCCTTTGATTGCAACCTGATTCAATCTGATTCTCAGTTCTCTCCCAGTGCGTGGTCCCTGCGTGGAATTCACGAACTATAGAGTATCGGGATTCTTATAATGGCCTATGGGTGTCTTCAATTGAACCCGTTTTTTTTTAAAGGGGGTATGTGACATTTTCGGCCATTTTCACTTTTTTTTATTTTCTGGGTCTCCATACTTGGTTGCATCGATTGCGATTAAAAGGAACCTCGTATCATTGACGCTTCCCATAGAAAAAACAGGTTGAAATTTCCGATGTCTTTTGAAAGGGGCTATGTGAGCCACATAATCCCTTTCAAAAGAAAACTTACTCACTCGCTATGTGGTCGACCTGGAGTTTCGAGACTCAAATAATGAACTGTCAGGTTGGTTTATAATAATTAATATGTCGTTAAAGGGAGGGGGGTTAAATTTTGTTTCTTGGTCGATTCCTAAGCTTTTTTATTGAAAATAATTAACCGAAATCACTTCCTTTTGAATCTCCACCTTGCCCTAACTAAGACAACAATTTCAAGTGGGTGTGGCACGTAGCTTCCTCGTATCCACAACCCGACTATGTAGATGATCCGATGCATAGTAGGTAGTTACTCTCAAAATATCAATCTCTAAGTACCTTCCACTACTTACCCTCATAGGGGACCATCTAGACGTCAACCCGCACAATATCTGAATATTGCTGCAAAATGTAGAAGTTATGGCTGTTACAAGGATTTCACGTTTACGCATGCGCATAAGATACTTTCAATTTGGGGACCATGATTTTCATAGGGGACCATCATCATCCCAACTCGCATTATTCCTGAAAATTTTATCAAATCAGATGGGAAATATAGAAGTTAAGGCCGTGGCGCGGATTTCACGTTTGCGCATGTGCGGCGGCTACTATCAGTCCGGGGGTGATGATTCTCATAGGGGACCATCTACACCCCCACCCGCACAATCCCTGAAAATTTCATCAAAATAAGATGAGAAATGTAGAAGTTATGGCTGTGGTAAGGATTTCATGACAGACATACAGACAAACACGGAACCAAAAATGTTCAGGAAGGTCTGAAACGTAAAACGCGAGTGGAAATTTTGATTTTGGAGAACATTTTTTTCAATCTTAAAAAGTGAAAACAAAGCGTGCGCTACCTTGGTAAACTCGGAAGCAAAATTCGACAAAAGCGAACAATTTTTCCATATGAGAGGCATAGATTTCTCCCGTGCTATCGTGATTCCGCTCTCATCAAAAGAAAAGTGCGCTAAGTAGATCGGCTACACATCTTTCACCCCAAAATTCGTCCCCAAAATTGTTATGACCTGCAGCAATGCTCAAAAGTCCATTCTGTGAATTGCCGGACTCCCATCAACCCATTCATTTCCGTTAGCTGACCTAGAGAGGTTGAAGAATTACATTCCTGAAGAACATTTTTAGCATTTCATGTTGGCCAAATAATAAACTGATCATATACATAATATGTTAATAATAATATTAATGTATAATAATATTATACATAATAATATATAAATAATATTATTTTATGTTATGATGCTTTTTGTACATATTTTCATCAAAGTATGTTTCATTCAATGAATAAAGCTGTTTATTTAAATGATTTCAGTCCTGAAAAATCGATTTTTTTTGAAAGGGGGTATGTGAGAGCATTTCAAATTGCAATTTGATACACTTCCCCTTGCTGAAAAAATCTGAAAAGTTCTGGAGGATTGTGGAGTAATTAGCTGTGTTGGAATATTTCAAAAAATTGGATGTTTTGATCGTTTTGACGACTTGGGACAGTTTTTTGCGTTTTCCCGAAAGTTTCACAAATGACACATAACCCCTTTAAAAAAAAAAACGGGTTCAATTATCTCTCCTCGCCTTCGAGGAGTGAGGAGACCGATTTTGATGGAAGACAATAATGCCTTCATCTTACCTCCACGTCTGTACACAGGTAATCATGTACTTTACTTATTGATTTTTATTATAGTTTTTTATATTTTAAATTCGACGGCTTATTTAAGAAGTTAGTAAGTTTCAAGGACAGCAGCTTCTGTAGGTTTGTCTTATTAGATAAATGAAAAATGCTTCTCCTAGTCTTGTGATGACGTCGATCACCTTGGGATCCGTACCTAACCATTAAGAAAATATTCAGCCAAACGAATGCTTTCATGTTTTTTGCATACTTCACGTTACTACCACGAAATAAAAATAAAGATTTTTAAAATTTGCTAATTTTATGTTTTACACTGTTTGTTGCAGCTCGTCGCGCAATTTCGAATGAAAAATACAACGACCTCCTCCACCTTCGTCAGTTTGTCCATTCTATGAAGGCTAGGAGGTATTATACCAGGCTCAGACACGGCAAAACCAAGAAGAACCATAAACAAAAATAAAGCATTCTAGAATGTCAAGGCATTAATAATGGGGACATTCCCCCTTTTTTCATATTTTTCGCCAATTTAATACTACTTTTTGTGAATAAAACTTCATTTTCAAATTATATTGTATTCATAATCGTTCATAGATCGTTAGTACACTATTATAGTAAACAATGAAATATCATTTAGTCGTATTCATGGGTCCTCATGAAGCACCATTCAGTCCCAAACTTGAAATCGTGATTATCTCGAAAAGAGGAAAAATGGACATTCCCCCTTTTGGTTTATTATTTTCAATAATGAACCTTTGGAATCGACCAAGAAAAAAAAAATTTTAACACCCCCTCAAAATTTGATGGTTTACGTTTCAAGGTACGTAGAATCCAAAAATCGAATAAAAATTTGGCCGTCCGTCCGCCGTACGCGGCACTTTTGCCACTTAGCATTGACCAATTTTGATGAAATTTGGTATGTAGGCTCCATTTGGGGTCTAGTTGTGCCCCGAAGCTTTTGGTTGATGTAGGTCACTTCTAAGGGTTCCAAAATCAATTTTGAAATTTTGAAAACGCCCTAACTCAAAAAATTTTAATATAAAGGTATTGTTTTTCCTTCAATTTAAGATTCTATGGAATTTTTAGAATTTTTTGAGACCACGCGGAGCTCTGTAGGACAAACCGTTTGCTCCCTACGAAAATTTAAGGGTTTATATTAAAATATATATATATGAATCAAAACACGAGTGTGAATCGTAAAGGAGGCCTAATCTCCGTTCAAATTTTAGCTGACCAAAATGCAATCGATGGTTGGTGATTTTGTTTTTTTATTTTAAAAAAAAAAAAAATTTTTTTTTTTTTTTTATTTATTTTTTTTTTTTCTTCAAATTGGATGGTTGGTGATTTTGTAGACGAGTGATCTATATAAAAATAATAAACCGTTGTGTAATAATTTGCAGCGTTTTTTCCGTGTGGTCTTCAAATATTTAAATTAAAAAAAAAACAAGGGGTTAAAAAAATTGGTAGAATACCTTTTTTTGTTGGGAATACCTTGTAGATTGGAACGCTGAAGTTATGCCCGATGAACGACGTTTATACTAATGAGAATAATTCACAGTATTATTTACCTGAATGACGTTTTCCTTTGGAGGTGAATCGGTCGTTCTTCGAGAAGCGATCCCGCCGCCAATGACGTCGATAACGCTGGTAGAGCGTCGGCCTCCAGTCATCACGATGGGAGCGGTCTTTCGAGCCGGGATGACAGCCGAAGGGATCATCGGAGGAGGAACCCCCATGGAAGGCATCCCTCCGCCGGCGTACTTGGCGCTGTCACTCATGACGCTGATGGTGATCGGGTTCCTGGGCACTCCGAGGCCCCCAAGCCCCACGCCGGACTCGTGGATGCGCAGAGTCTTCTGCCTCTCACAGTAGGCTCGCCACGTATCCTCGTTGAAACCGTAATTGAAGTAATCTGAAAAAGAAGGAAATTTATAGGTTTTCCTAGTCAAATATAGATTTTTCCAAACCAAATTGAGAACTTTGCAAATCAAATTGGGAACTTTCCAAATCAAATTGAGAATTTTCCAAATCAAATTAAGAATTTTCCAAGTCAAATTGAGAATTTTCCAAACCAAATTGAGAATTTTCCAAACCAAATTTCAAATTTTCCAAATAAAATTGAGTTTGCCTAATCAAATTGAGAATTTTTTAATCAAATTTCGAATTTTCCAAATTATTTTAGTCAATTAAAAAAAAAAAAGTCTGCCAAGTGGGTGTGGCACATAGCTTCCTCGTATCCATAACCCGATTATATAGATGATCCGATGCATAGTAGTTAATCTCAAAACATCAAAACAAGTTAATCTGTAACATCCCTGAAAATTTCATTGAAATCGGATGGAAAATGTAGAAGTTATGGCCGTTACAAGGAATTCACGTTTGCGCATGCGCAGTGACTACTATCAGTCCGAAGGTGGTGATCTTCATTGGGGACCATCTACAACCTAATCCGCATAATCCCTGAAAATTTCATCGAAATCGGGTAGAAAAAGTGGAAGTTATGGCCGTTACAAGGAAATTCACGTTTGCGCATGCGCAGTGGCTACTATCAATCGGAAGGTGATGATTTTCATAGGGGATCATCTAAATACTAATCTGTAACATTCCTAAAAATTTCATTGAAATCGGATGGAAAATGTGGATGTTATGGCCGTTACAAGGAATTCACGTTTGCGCATGCGCAGTCGCTTCTATCAGTCCGGGGATGATGATTTTCATAGGGGACCGTCTACACACCAACCTGCACAATCCCTGAAAATTTCATTGAAATCGGACAATAACTTCGTATAGTTATGCGCGTTACAAGGAATTCATGACAGACAGACAGACACACAGACACACAGACACTGAACCAAAATTGTTCAGAAAGGTCTAAAACGCAAAACGCGAGTGAAAATTTTGATTTTGGAGAACTTTTTTTTTTCGTCCTTGAAAAGTGAAAACAAAGCTTCCGCTACCTTGGTAGACTCGGAAGCAAAAATTTTCAAAAGAGTAGGTATGGCTCAGGAATAACGGTAATCGAGTCTGTTCGTCGAGAAAATGTATTTAAAAATCAGAGAAGCTAAGGAAAGTTGAAGATTCGAATGGTGTGACGTAGCTAGCCAACTGTCTTTGAAAAAAGTATCCATGCACGGAAACCCATGAAAGACCTCTTGGATACTACAAAATAGTACTCACACACGCGCGCGGCATAGTCCGCGGTGTAGTCCTTGCCTAGTGTGTGTGCATTTATAGCGGCCCGCCTTTTTCAAACGTGTGATCTCTTTAATTAATTTTTCTACCACATGTTATAGTATCATTGGGCTTAAAGTTGTAGTATATAGGTTTTCAAGGGTGCTGAATCCAAATTTGAGGTAAAAAACCTGAATTTCCGACCCACCGAAATACCCAATTGGGCACTTTCAAAATCAAATTGGGAATTTTCCAAATCAAAGTGAGACTTTATCAAACCAAATTGAGAATTTTTCAAATCAAATTTCGAAACTACAAACAGTGATTATCCATTGGTACTAAATTTATATAAAGAAAAAAATCGGAAAAAAGAAAGAAAAGCAAGGAAATCGGAAGACAAGTGGGTATCACATCAAACGAACTTCCCGCCTATCTATCCTACGATGCACTTTGGTACCAATGGTAATTTTGCTTCCGAGTCTACCAAGGTAGCAGAAGCTTTGTTTTCACTTTTCAAGGACGAAAAAAAACAGTTCTCCAAAATCAAAATTTCCACTCGCGTTTTGCGTTTTAGACATTTCTGAACAATTTTGGTTCCGTGTCTGTCTGTCTGTCTGTCTGTCATGAATTCCTTGTAACGCGCATAACTATACGAAGTTATTGTCCGATTTCCATGAAATTTTCAGGGATTGAGCGGGTTGGTGTGTAGACGGTCCCCTATGAAAATCATCATTCCCGGACTGATAGAAGCGACTGCGCATGCGCAAACGTGAATTCCTTGTAACGGCCATAACTTCTACATTTTTCATCCGAGTTCAATGAAATTTTCAGGGATGTTACAGATTAGTATTTAAATGGTCCCCTATGAAAATCATCACCTTCGGACTGATAGTAGCCACTGCGCATGCGCAAACGTGAATTTCCGTGTAACGGCCCTAACTTCTACATTTTCCATCCGATTTCAATGAAATTTCCAGGGATGTTACAGACTAGTATTTAGATGGTCCCCTATGAAAATCATCATCCCCGGACTGATAGAAGCGACTGCGCTTGCGCGAACATGAATTACTTTTAGCAGCCGTAACTTCAACTGTCCCCCAGGGGTCGCGGGTTCGAATCCAAGCCGAGGCTAAGTATTTTTTTGATCCAATCACATACATCTACTCACTTAATTTTTCATCCGAATTTGATGAAATTTTTCCAGGTTTGTCCAGATTAGCGTGTAGATGGTCCCCTATGAGGGTAGTGGAAGGTACTTAGAGATTGGTGTTTTGAGATTAACAACTATGCATCGGATCATCTATATAATCGGGTTATGGATACGAGGAAGCTATGTGCCACACCCACTTGGCAGACGTTTTTTTCCTTGGGTATTCCTGGTGTTGAACGTTATTCTAGGGCCCTATTATACAGGGTGTCTACACTTAAGATGGGCATAACTTCAAGGTTCGATTCTACAAGGTATTTCCAACAAAAAATGTCTCATAGCAATTTTCTTTTAACCCAATCAAAATTTCATTTTTTTCACTTTAAAGTTTTTTTTTCATGTTTTCGACTTTACAGCACTGAAATGGGCATAACTTCCTTATTTCTCCTGAAAATTCAAATCTAACTACACCGTTAGAAAGAGCGTTATATTCCTAAGCAAAATCTTTCAGCTATAAAATATGTTTCAAAAAATCAAGTCAAAAAGCAAACTTTTAAAAATTTGTCGAAACTTGACTTTCTTCGACGAAAGTTTTCACTCTAAATCCCTGCCCATTTCGATGGGCGCTCTTCGGAGAAAACATGCTCAAATTGTCAGCTTTCCAACGGTCTATCAATTTTTCTTTTAAACCTTCAAATTGAAAGAGTAAATGAAGTTTGAATGTCAAAAAACGTGTATTTTACAGGAAAATCCAGTGTTTCAAGCGGTTTATGGTCCCCCTCGATCTCAAAATGGCTTGGCGAGTTTGGTATCATTTCCTATGTATTTTTTTACGTTGAATCCAATGGTGATACTTCCGAATGATTCCGACTGCTAGAAAGACTAGGGGCCTAGAATAACGTTTAACGCCAGGAATACCCAAGGAAAAAAATTACTATAGGTACCAAAGTGCATCGTAGGATAGATAGGCGGGAAGTTCGTTTGATGTGATACCCACTTGTCTTCCAATTTCCTTGCTTTCTTTTTTTCCGATTTTTTTCTTTATAGAAATTTAGTACCAATGGATAATCACTGTTAGTAGTTTCGACATTTGATTTGAAAAATTCTCAATTTGGTTTGAAAAAGTCTCACTTTGATTTGGAAAATTCTAAATTTGATTTTGAAAGTTCCCAATTAAATTTGGAAAATTTGAAATTTGATTTAAAAGGCCTGCCATTGAGTTGCGAAGGATGTGGGGCACAAATGACTATGGCACACGCCCTAAACTGCAAGCATGGCGGACTGGTGAAACAAGGCCACGACATGGTACGAGACGCAGTTGCAGGAATGGCAAACCTAGCATGGAGAGAAGTGGGTGTCGAGCCCGTTTTGAAGGAACATGATGATGGATCCCCCGCACTGGTAGCTGACATCAGAGTCCACGGCCTATGGGACAGGGAGAGGACGGCGTTTTTGGATAACCGCATTGTTAATGCTGATGCCTCCTCTTACCAGTCTCAAAGCTGGACTGCAACAGCCAACCGGGCAGCCCAAGACAAGCACAGGAAGTATGATCAGGCGGCTGAAGATCTGAGAGCTTCATTTACTCCATTAGTGTGCTCGTGTGAAGGGGTGCTGCAAGTGGAGTTCCAAGCCTTCCAGAAGAGGCTCGTGAATGTGCTTGCTGAAAAATGGAGAAAACCAAGATCTGCCATTGCTGGATGGGTAAGAACTAAACTCCAAATATCGATCATCCGTGCAGTCTCCCGACGTCTTCGAGGCTCGAGGAAGAGCATCAGATGCCTCGGAATGGGGTTAGAAGACGGAGCACCCCTGCCCCTACTAAGAAATTAGAGAAGAGACCGCTCCCGAAGTTCAGAGAGAAAAGAAAGAAATATTGAAATACGAATATTGGAAAATGAAAAAAAAAAAAAAAAAAAAAAAAAAAAATTTAACGCTCTTTCTAACGGTGTAGTCAGATTTGAATTTTCAGGTGAAATAAGGGAGTTATGACCATATCAGTGCCGTAAGGTCGAAAACGCGAAAAACAACTTTAAAGTGAAAAAAAATTAATTTTGAGTGGGTTAAAAGAAAATTGCTATGAGACATTTTTTGTTGGAAATACCTTGTAGAATCGAACCCCGAAGTTATGCGTGTTATACCTTGTAGACACCCTGTAGAATTTGACTTGAAATTAGAGAATCTAGTATTGAGGCAAATCCCCCATTCTTCTTATATCATGTATGATATTATCATATGATCACATCATATCATTATAGTTTAAGTATTAAATTTATGTTTTTTTCTCACCTAATACATTTTAATATGAACATGAAAAAAATGGATGAATCCTTTCCCATCTTGCATTACTCACCTTTCGTCTCTTCTACAAAAAAAGTTTTGATTTCTCAATTTGACTTGGAAACCTATAAATGAACAACAGTGGTCTCACTCCTTACCTATGAATGAGAAGTGACTTCTATTATGATAGTCAGATTGTTACGAGTTAAGAGGAATGAACGGAAAAGAAAAAGTTGATGAGGCATCTGGTATAACATAGAAATAATCGAGAAAAGAAATAATTTCGAGAAAATACGCCTTATCCTAAAACTACTACATGTTAATGTCCCAAAGTGCCAAGAGGGATATAATCAAAGTAAGGGACATGAGTCAATTCGGGAGAAAACAAAAATTACCAAACGATTTTTGACTGACTTCAAAACTGCCGTAGGCGTGAAGAAGGAGATACGTAAACTCTTTTCGTAAGTAAAGCGGTTTTAAAAATATATTCCTTGAAAGTGAATTGGTTTGTGCCGAAAGGAGCTTAGCACCACATTTGGTCAAATCGAGTTGATGGTTTTCATCGATTCCTGCAGGTTAGGACCTCGTCCTGGTCACTGAGCACCAGACAATGTTTCTTTCTTAACCAACATTTCTTACTTCTACCAGAGCTAAAATAACTAGGATAACATTGTAAGAGTGTCCATTAATAGTACTCAATGTTCCTTACCTGTGATATCAGCACCAGGCTTCCTCCATGGTTTTTCCTCGAGAGCGTCGATGCTGAACTCGTGGGCTTGTACGCCATTAATGGAACCAATACTTTCAAATTCTTCAATTGAGAACTTTCCGGACTGCAAAGCAAAACAAGCCAAATAATTAAAAGGAACTGGAACAAACCAAGTAATTTCTACGGTACCGTCAACCGGGGTGATATGGATCATTTTTTTCAGTTTTTATTGAAAATTAGCCCCCACTGTTTTTAGAGTGAGCTGGTTTTCTGAATGTAGATTCTCTGAGATGTCAAGAAGACGGTACCATGCCAATTTTTGTGATTTGCACCTTTTTTCACTTTTATTTTTTAAATGAAAAATGATCCATATCACCCTGTTAGTCGGGGTGATATGGATCAAAGCCAAAAACCGATGTAAAATTCACTCCAATCCAGTAACGAGGTGAAATGAATCACTAAAATCATTTTTTAAAATACAAGATCGAATAAATGAAAGGTTAAAAAAAGAAAAGGGCTTTGAAATTAGGAAATTGACGGTGCATTCAGGCTTGACTCCAACGAAGCCAGAATGCACCGTCAATTTCCTCATTTCAAAGCCCTTTTCTTTTTTTTAACCTTTAATCTTATTTTTTGACTGTTCTTCAGTTCAGTAAAATAATCATTGACAGTGTCCCAAGTAATAAGTACTCGTGCTCTTTTGAGATGCCCAATGACCTGGTAATGTTGAGGCATTTTCTCCTGATTCACTCCACCCCTCAAAAACTCCGAAATTCACAAAATCAATCACTGACAAGGGGGGTTTTAAGTTTAAACAAAACACAAAATCGATCTCTTTTCATGAGAAGTTGTTGATATGATAAAAAAATACGCAGATCAAGTTTTCTGGTCATAGGTTGATTACACAGATGAACGTAAACAAACAACACAAAAGTGCGGCGTTTCTAAGGATCTGATAATCTTCATGGATGACCCTCTAGCATCCTTGAATCGACTGAATCATGGATGAAGGTGGTGAAGCAAAATGCCTAGTTCAATATTCTGCTACAAGATCACATCCAAATGTCACCAGGTACCGCTGCAATCGCTAAAAGCGTTGCTGCCTCCAAAGTATCCATATCACCCCGTTTGACGGTACTGGCCAGATTTATCTGGCAACCGAAAGCACCATCTGAAGACCCTTTGGCGTAGCTGAACCCAACCTTTCTACGAAACTGTGATCTTCATTTTTGCTTATACCCCATCAAAATCCCGTCAAAATGTGTTTTTCACAGAAAATTTTTGGGGTTTCTGATTTCTTCGATTCCTTGCGTTTTGTGGGGTGATGAATCCGAATCTGAGGTACTTAACCAACATTTCGTGACGAAACATTGAAAAAAATGGCGGAAAAAGTAATTTTTTGCTGATTTTTGCCTATAATTCAAAAAGACCAACTTTTAGCATAAAACTATTTATGTAAATTGGAAGGACGTCATATTTTCTACGAATTTCATTTCGTACGTTTTTTGGTTAGACGAACCGTTTAAGCCCCAGAGCTGGTGGAAATATGCGTCTTTTCCCCCAAACATCACCTTTTCTATAATCGGAATCTCTGATTTAGTCATGTATCACTGAGAACTCAGTTACGAATCCTGAAAAATTCAAGTTATTAAAAAAATTGGAATATATAATTCATACCTACTCATAATGCATCATTTTTTTTTCTTTTAACAAAAACTACTCCGAATATTTAGAAAAAACAAGGGCCCGCACATTCATAGATCACCTAACTACTAGAGATCGCACGATATCGATTAATACAACCTTTCAATTATTATAGGGTCTGTTCGGAGAGGCAGTCCTGAACGGTTCGGAGGGATTTGGAGGAGCCCAGAGGGGTCCATTCGCCTTTGATTTGTTTCAATTATTCAATTCAATTCAATTATTTGTATTATTCAATTATTCAATTCAATTCAATTATTTTTATTATTCAATTTCAATTATTGTTCTTATTATTCATTTCAATTGTTGTTCTTATTATTCATTTCAATTATTGTTCTTATTCAATTATTCAATTATTCTTATTCAATTATTCAATTAGTCTTATTCAATTATTGTTCTTATTCAATTATTCAATTCAATTCAATTATTTTTATTATTCATTTCAATTATTGTTCTTATTATTCATTTCAATGGGGTATTTCGGTCAATTTTTTTTTTTTTTTTTTTCAAAAGAGTATGGCTCAGGAATAACGGTAATCGGGTCTGTTCGTCGAGAAAATGTTTTTAAAAAATCAGAGAAGCTAAGGAAAGTTGAAGATTTGAATGGTGTGACGTAGCTAGCCAATCGTGACGTAGCTAGCCAACTGTCTTTGAAAAAAGTATCCATGCACAGAAACCCTTGGAGGACCTCTTGGATACTACAAAATAGCACTCACACACGCGCGCGGCGTAGTCCTTGCCTAGTGTGTGTGCATTTAAAGCGGCCCGCCTTTTTCAAACGTGTGATCTCTTTAATTAATTTTTCTACCACATGTTATAGTATCATTGGGCTTAAAGTTGTAGTATATAGGTTTTCAAGGGTGCTGAATCCAAATTTGAGGTCAAAAACCTGAATTTCCGACCCACCGAAATACCCCATTGTTGTTCTTATTATTCATTTCAATTATTGTTCTTATTATTCAATTTCAATTATTGTTCTTATTATTCATTTTCAATTATTGTTCTTATTATTCATTTTGATTTGTTTCAATTATTCAATTCTATTATTCAATTCAATTCAATTATTTTTATTATTCAATTTCAATTATTGTTCTTATTATTGACTACTTTGAATTTGTTTCAAATATTATTATTGTTGTTTCATAAAATTCATTTTGAGTTTTTCTTTTTTGTTGTTGTTCTTATTATTGACTACTTTGAATTTGTTTCAAATATTATTATTGTTGTTTTGAGACATTTTACTTTAATCTTAATTGTTATGACTTATTGTTATGAGTGTTATCATGCTGTGTCGTAAGGCAACCCGATATAAGGGCAGCTCGCCAATTTTAATAAAGTGGTTGTTCTCTCTCTCAACACCTGTTTTGTTTTTTATTCCGTTCGTTTATTTCGTTTTTATTCTGTTCGAAGTGGGGTTTTTCCTCGATTAAGAATGAGTGGAGCTGAGCCACCCAAGCGGCTAAGGAAAAACGCGACCATCTGATGGTCTGCGGGAGAAGTGGAAATGTTGCTTGCAGGCATTAAAGCAACCATAGCACACTCTACTTTCTAGCATGGAACATGTTTCAGTCATGAGCTAAGTACCAAAATGCGTTCAAAATTGTGTGACAGAAGTAGCAAGGGGTTTCCTCTGAGACAAGACTCCTCATCAGTAGGTACCTATTCAGAAGTCTGAAGCATGATCCCTTGAAATACGAGGGTGGATCAAATATAAACGGGACTCTGACCTCTGAGCGCCGACGGTTGACAGAAGCGGGCCCGTCACTTCGAGATTGTTTTGAACAGGTTCATTAGAAGGTGGATGAGGGGGGCGTCTCCCCCTTTACAACCTTTCATGAGTAGTTATCGCAATGTCTGAACAAAAGGTGCCCGTTTCCATTGAGCAACGAATTATCATAAAATTTCTTACCCGTGAAAGAGTCAAACCTTCGGAAATTTTTCAAAGGTTGACTGCCCAGTTCGGGGACCAAACCCTCTCTAGGACCCGTGTGTTTGCCTGGCACAAAGAGTTTCAGGAGGGAAGAGAACGAGTAGAGAATGAGGAACACGATCGTCGTCCCCGGAGCAGCATTACGGATGAGAACATTCAAGCGGTTCGTGACATTCTTGAAGATGATCGACGTGTGACTGTCTCCGAAATCGCTGAGCAGGTAGGGGTAAGTTATGGGAGCTGCCAAACGATCATTACAGAGCACCTAGGATTCCGTAAAGTGTGTGCCAGATGGGTCCCTCGCCTTTTGCAAGGTTTGAAGAAGAAGGGGAAGCATTTTTGGCTAGCATCGTCACCTGCGACGAAACATGGGTTCTTCCTATTCCTCATTACACACCCGAATCGAAGCAAGCCAGTATGGAGTGGCGGAGGAAGGGGGAGACAGCCCCAGTGAAAGCAAAAACTCGACTGTCTGCTGGCAAGGTCCTTGCAACTGTTTTTTTCGACTATCGAGGCGTTTTGCTCATTGATTTTTTGCATGAGCGAAGAACAATCAATGCTGCCTACTATTGTGAGCTGCTGACTCAGGTGAGGGCTGCATATCGCAGCAAAAGACGGAATCAACCAATTCGTAACGTCATCCTCCTCCATGACAATGCAAGGCTTCAAAAATTGGAAGAAATGCATTGGACTCCACTTGATCATCCTCCCTACAGCCCTGACCTATCGCCCTGTGATTTTCACTTGTTTGGGCCACTTAAAGAAGCCCTAGGCGGACAGCGATTCGAGGATGATGAGGGGGTCGAGGGGTTCGTGCGCAATTGGCTTCAGACGCAACCTTCGTCGTTTTTTGATGCTGGGATTAAAAAACTTCCTATTCGCTGGGAAAAATGTGTCACAAAAGCAGGAGACTATGTAGAAAAGTGACATATACCCGCTTTTTATTTTCTAACAAATAAAATTAAAAAAAAAAATAAAGTCCCGTTTATATTTGATCCACCCTCGTACTAGCCGTAGATTTTTTCTCGTGTATTAGGATTTTATTAGGAACCTCTGGGGTATTCTCATTTTTAACTAAAAGGTAATTGATGAACATGCGGTTCTTTTGACATCGACTTGGTTATCGCCTGATGCCGCAAGGAACCCTACGCACAATTCGATTTTGGATGATTCGACGGGGGAAAAAACCCTCGAGTTACCGCGGTATCGATATACGACGATCGAATCAGACCATGAATACCCCTCTATTCCCCAATGGTAGGTTCAATCTGTATGGGGACATCCATGTTGTGACGTACCCGCCTGCCCAACCAATCTGATTCCATTGCTGGGTGAAACCATTCCCTCCTGTCTGGGGTTATCCGCGGGAAGGTTATGTAAACAAAGAATAAAGGTGAGACATTGATCACTCAAGTGTATACAGTCGTGATTCAAGTAAAGCTCAAGTGAAAACTCATTAACCCTTTCCTGCCCGCCAACGTCATATATCGGGTGCCTGTACTTTCAGTAGCTGCCCGCCAACGTCATATATCGGGCGGCTCGGCCTTTCCGTTGCTGCCCGCCGCCGAGAATAGCCGTTCTGGCACTTGAGCTCTTTCACTTTTTCTCTCATCTCATTGTTTGTTGGCGTTTTTTTGGTCAGTAGTTTATCTTTGATCCAGTAGGTAGGTAAGTTCTAATGCAGCGGCACCTCAAACGGTTGGTTCTCTTTGATCTTCGCCGATTTGTGTGTTTTGGTACTTTTGGCGGTGGGACTGTCAAAGATATTGCAGCCCTTTAGATATTTCACCGCCTATTTGAACTTTCCTCGGGAATATTCGCAAAAATGTTTTGTCCTTCCCACCTTTGGTTTTATTCCCCACTATGAAAAGTTATCAAATTGTAGGAAGTTTCCTAAACAAATTGAAAGTGAGAAACAATAAATTGTATTGAAAGAATTTAATGGAAATTGGAGCGAGTCATAAGGGATCATAATTATTCTTTATTAATTTTATTATTTCCATTATGTTTACCTGGTTAGTAAATGAATAAACAATGTACATAATCTTAATAATTCTCATGAACTCATAACAGAAAGTATCACGCGAAAAAAAGTACAATGAAATAATGCATAAAAGCCAGGAAACAACTACGGACGAACCACCGAGTTGCCAAAATAATGCGGTACTGAGGGGGGGGGGGGGGACAAAAGGGCCCGCCGGCGGGCTGGCTGTGAGGGACAGTAGGCTCTCGAGAATCCGGGCGCGAAAAGGTTAAGACATCTTGTAATAAAAATTTTATGCCAGAATGGAGTACTGTTCTCAGTCATGCTTACCTTGCTAATCTTGTCAACACCAGAAGAAAGCACTGCTCCCCTCATCTTGTTGATGTTGGGGTACTGCGGTGGCGCAGTCTTGATGTTGCCGATGGTCACTCGGATGTCGTCATCACTGTCCTCGTCATCGTCGTCTTCTTCACCTTCTTCATCCCCTGGCGAGCAGCGGCCAGGAACAATGTAAATATTTACGTCTCAACTTGTCCATTAGATAAATAAAAGTAAACCCTTTCGCCGTTGAAAAATAAATATGAAATACCAGAGGAACGTAGAGAAGGTGCACGTGGCATACAAACTTTTCAGGGAGAAGTGACTCCCTTCTCGCTGTGACTTTAGGTTTATTTGTACAGTCGCCTTCTGTTTTCAGAACAATGATATTTTTGCTTAATTTATTAGCTAGATAAGTCGAAATGAAATTCACCTTCAAAATAATAAGCGTTACTAAGAGCCTTACTGCTGTGTATCATTTCTTAAAGGAACTCAAGTTTTTTAAGAATAGGTAAGTACGTATTTTGGAGTCAACCAAGACGATTTTTTTGTTAATGATTTTTTAAAGTCATAACTTGAAAACGTATTGAAAAATATAATCAGCAGTGAAACATTTCAATCTAAAACCATACAAATTTGTTCGTGAAATTCGAAAAATTGCATTATTTTTAAAAATTAAATGTAATTTAATTAAAAAATTGAATTTTTAAGTCTTTTTTGCGGTGAATGGATGAAAGGACTTTTGAGAATCTCTCCAAGAAGCGCGTAACTTCTTATTTTACCTCTATACTTTCAGAGATCAATTCAAGCCACCCAGTTTGGAGAGGTTAGAATATTTCAACAGCTTGCAGCACATTTTCTTGAAACACTTGATTTGACGCATGCTCCGTTTGAATAATAAATAAGGGCTAATTAGTTGGTTCTGATAACTAATAAAATCCGGGATACAAGGCGAAATCATAACACGATCCGCCATTAACCCTTCACTGGTAGACCCCGGAGCGCGGCGCTCTTTCAGCCCATTTTTCGAATACTGTGGTTCACAGTGGCTATCCTGAGGGCTGTGATTCACAGTTCCCTCCTAGAAACCACCTCTACGCAGGACCGTACCCTCCACTCTGTCCCCAAAACCGCTCAGGGTTAGTGAGAATCGGTTTCTTGCACTAAAACGTGAATGTGTCAGATCGCTCTTAAGTCTGAGCGCTCTTCTGATCCCAAGAAATGGCTTCAGTGGTCTGAGGAAGATTCTGACGATATGGAAGAACGTACATCTGACTGAAACGGCTTTGATTAGTTAAATTTTGATTGCTCAGTTATTTGTATTTCAGAGTTGAGCAAAACCTATTTTTACCAATACGTATTTCTGAGTTCAATAAAAAAAAAACTTTTTTACCAATATGTTTTTCATTGAACATTTTTAGATACACCAGGAGATGAGTTGAGTATCTCACTCTGACCAAAAACAATTAAAAAATATTATAAATATTGATTTTTTCGGGAGGAAGTACCGAAAGAGAGCCGCGCTCCTGGGTCTACCTTTTGCGAGATGAGATTAGGTCTACCACTGGAGGGTTAATATTCTCTATTCCGAGCCAGTGACGATGATGAACTTCATCCAACCCCAGTCCTCTGCAGGGTTTTCGATTATCTCAAAAAATAATCGTTTCTACAAGTTTTTTGAAAGCGTTTTTCCTCACCAGGGTTACGTAGGTATCCTTGTGGTAAACTTCAACCTTGGGGTTACAGGGGTCTCAGTAGCCGTTGCAAGGCTAAAAATTTGAAAGTTGTAACTAAATTTGAAACGCTCAATGATTTTCGAAATTCAACAATACTTTCCAGAAAAATATGGGAAACCCAGTTTTTTCAGTTTGGTTTTTTCTATTTTTCTCTGGCAATAATTGCCAGAGAAAAATGGAAAAAACCAAACTAAAAAAAACTGGTTTTCCCATTTTTCAAAATTGACTAATAACTATTATTAGTCGATTTTGATGATTCCAGCAGCAATCTTTTAGTTTTTCAATTCCCTAGACTGATGCACCAATGAATTTCGAAAATCCTTGAACATTTTAAATTTAGGTACAACTTTTAAAGTTTGCGCCCCTGCAATTTAGGATAATACTGACCCAGAACGAGGAACGAACGGCGACCGACTGAGACCCCCTTCAATTTTTATTTCAACCGTCCCTTAATGGTGATAATTCAACGCCTGCTCGTTTTTACAAGTTCAGAGCTCGATGAGTTCAAGCTCTTTCAAGGCAGGTTAAATAGGAAGCATTAATTCAGAAGAGAAGGCGAATCTCACTGTTTTTCAGGTAACACCACGACATCACACGATAAATTATGAGCTCGCGTTGAACGTGTAGCCTACAGACCTGTGTGGGTTTGGATTGTTGAAAAGTGTATCTAATCACCAAATGGAAACAACGGAAAACACTTTATTTGGATAATTTTCTTTATTTAAAAAATTTTTTTCTTAGAAAAGGGCAAAAAACAAAAAAAAATCACTTTCCTAAAAATTGTAAAAAAAAATCTGCCAAGTGGGTGTGGCACATAGCTTCCTCGTATCCATAACCCGATTATACAGGGTGTAAGCCTAACTGGTCTGCCATACGGTACCAGTCGTTTCTATAACTAATTTGCAAAAAAAAAAATGTCTCTTGGCAATTTTTGTTTAAACCCTTCGTTTTCGAGTTATTTCAACTTTAAACTTTTTTTTTCGTGATTTTGACCTTGCATCATTAAAACGGTTTTAACACCTTTAATTTGCTGTGTAAATCACAATTTGAGGATAACGTTGGAAAGAGCATTAAATTTCCTATTGGATAGATGCCTTAACTTTTTTGTGAGTTAAGGTTGGAGACATGAAAACGTCCTCTAAAAAGAGAATTTTACGTAATTTTGGAAACTTCGCATTTTTTCAATCGCAATTTGAACTACGAGAACTCGGGTTTTTCAAGATGCAAGAACAGTAAAAACTGCGCCAAAATCTCAGCTTTCCAATGGTATAATAAAAAAATATTTTACAAGCAAATTTAGGGGAGAAATTTGTGTTTAAACGCGAAAAAACGTGCATTTTTTCAACTAAATCGGCGCTCTGGCCCTCCTGTTTCCGGAGGCCTCGTGGTCTACTGCGGCGCCGACCCACCCACTTCTATCGTTCGTCCCCTAAGATCGTCTAGGCGGAGCGCTGATTTCGTTGAAAGAATGCACGTTTTTCCACTTTCAAACACGAATTTCTTCCCTAAATTCGGTCATAAAATATGTTTTGATTACACCATTGGAAAGCTGAGATTCTGGCGCAGTTTTTATTGTTCTTGCATCTTGAAAAAATGTTGATTCTCGTAGTTCAATTTGCGATTGAAAAAATGCAAGGTTTCCAAAATTACGTAAAATTCTCTTTTCAGAGGACGTTTTTATGTCTCAAACCTTGACTCAAAAAAAGTTAAGGCATCTATCCGATAGGAAATTTAATGCTCTTTCCAACGGTATCCTCAAATTGTAATTTACACAGCTAATTAAAGAAGTTATGAACGATTTAATGACATAAGGTCAAAATCACGAAAAAAAAGTTTAAAGTTGAAATAACTCGAAAACGAAGGGTTTAAACAAAAATTGCTAAGAGACATTTTTTGTTGCAAATTAGTTAAAGAATCGACTGGTTCCGTATGGCAGACCAGTTAGGCTTACACCCTGTATAGATGATCCGATGCATAGTACTTGATCTCAAAACACCAATCTCTAAGTACCTTCCACTACTCTCATAGGGGACCATCTACCAGCTGATCTGGACAATCCTAGAAAATTTCATCAAATTCAGATGAAAATTGTAAGTGAGTAGATGTATGTGATTATATCAAAAAAAATCTTGGCCTCGGCTGGGATTCGAACCCGGGACCCCTGGGGGATAATTCTATGCGCTACCTCTGACCTATTGAGGCCTAGTGATGCAATGAATAGGATTTGAGATTCTCACAGGGGACCATCCCTCCATGAATGAATCCCTCTATGAAAAACCATCCTCTATGATTTTCATAGGGGACCATCTAAACACTACTCAGTAACATCCCTGGAAATTTCATTGAAATCGGATGGAAAATGTAGAAGTTATGGCCGTTACAAGGAATTCACGTTTGCGCACGCGCAGTGGCTACTATCAGTCCGAAGGTGGTGATTTTCATAGGGGACCATCTACACACCAACCCGCACAATCCCTGAAAATTTCATAGAAATCGGACAGTAACTTCGTATAGTTATGCGCGTTACAAGAGATTCATTACAGACAGACAGACAGACACGGAACCAAAATTGTTCAGAAAGGACTAAAACGCAAAACGCGAGTGAAAATTTTGATTTTGGAGAACTTTTTTTTCGTCCTTGAAAAGTGAAAACAAAGCTTCCGCTACCTTGGTAGACACGGAAGCAAAAAACACTCGGAATATCGTCCAACAGGTTTGTTATTGCCGAGAGAGCCTTTTGACCTGACCTTTGTAATGAATGCCAGGCCATAAGGAAAAAGTTGAAGAAATGAGGAATTTCACCGAATTCTGTTTGCATTTTTCCTGAATAGTTAATGGTGTGGAATAGATGAAAATCGGGCTGATTTAGGAAAAAAAGTCTCCTGTTATCTTTGGGAGACAATCAAAATTTTTGATTTCAAAACTAACATGGAAAACGGACGTGAAGCGGGAACGCTCGCTGATTGGGCTGTTTGGATCGCCGTCTCCTCCCAGTGTTGCCCATTAGGACGACGAAATCGTGTTTTCCAAGAGAAAAGTTATCAAACAAAAACAGGGGAAACCTAATTTTCCCCATCTTGCTTTCTTTTTTTTTTTTCTTCAGTTTTTCGATTTCAAACTTTACTGTTTCGTGAAATTTTGCATCTGGGGACTATGGATTTCTCGATCTCAGCGCTTCATGCGGCCATAAATGAACTATTCCAGGATGACGTCATTTTCCCGGTTTTTTTAAACATTCGTATTTTCTACACTGTTTTGTTTATTCGTAAATTAGGAAGTTCGGGCTGAAAGTTTGCCTTAGGAGGTTTTTCGAGGTGCTGAATCCGATTTTGGGGTCAAAAATAGGAAATTCCGACATGGTGAAATTCCTCATTCAGATTGATACACCGGAACATAATCAATCGTGAATCCTGAAAAACGGGAGCTGTTGGACAATATTCCGAGTGTTCTTTTTACAATTTTTAGAAAACTGAATTTTTCAGTTTTTTGCCTTTTTCTAAGAAACATATTTTTTTAATAAAGAAAATTATCCAAATAAAGTGTTTTACGTTGTTTCTATTTGGTGATTAGATACACTTTTCAAAAATCCGAACCCCGAATTTTTCCTGTGCATTTTTCTGAATGAATGAGGGTGATGCAAAACTTTTTTTGATGTGTGTGGGTGGGCAACAATGGACAACAGTGAAAAGGGATTCCAGTCTCTTTAACCTCACCTTCCTTGGGGGAGTCTTCGCCAGGAGGGGCAGGCTCCGTAGTGCCAGGAGCCGGCAGTATATCTTCTTCTCCAGGAGGTCGTGGAAGCTCAGTGTCCTCAGGAGGCTCTTCATCCTACGATACGAACAATTTCCAGGATATAATCAGTGGACCAGTACCAACAAAATTGTTGAAATAAGTGAATTTTTAAGATAAACATAAGTCATTGAATTACATCATTGCAAAAGAACCAACACAACCTGGAGGATTTTTAAGGGAGGAAAATCCGAATCTGATATCAAACGTAGAAAATAAAGAAGCGATTGGGTCGGACACGACACCACCATTATTATGCCTTCCATTTATATTATTTTGCCACAGCTTACCTATAAGAAGTAAGCTTTTCATTTCTAGTCAACCATAAAAACTTCAGCTGATGGCTTGAGAGAGTATTTTCCTCTCTGAAGCCATCAGCTGAAGTTTTTATGGTTGACTAGAAATAAAAATCTTACTTAAGGCTAAAGGGGACAGCCCTCTAGTTTGATTCTCTTTTAGGAGATGGCGCTAGCGTCGCACTCAAAAGTTTTCCCAAAGTTTCTCATCTCCAAGAAAGATTTTTTTCAATTATAATACGGGAATGTATCCAGAATAGGTAGATCTCGGTTTCCACCATTGAATTTTTACTATACTATAATTATTTTTATCATGAAATCGCAGAATTCGGGCTATTAAAGGTGTTGAGTAAAAAATGAGATAGCTTGCATATTCATTGTCATTGATAATTGATGAATGATTGGTTAGAAATCCGATTCTTGGACAGTTGGAGACGGAAAGGGTAAATGAAAAATAACGCACGCTCATTGGTTGCTAGCAAATGGAGTATGAGGTTGGTTGCCTAGCGACCCTCCCCTTCAATCCAACCCTCCTTGACCCCCACGGAATAGATCAGTTACATTGCTTGCGATTTCACTTCCACATCTACCTACCAAGTTATGCTGAATGAGCAATTTTATTGAGTGATATTCATCATATCGATACCTTAAAGCACAGAGGGGCTATGTCCAAAAACGGAGTTTTGAGAAAAACGCTTAAGAAGTTATCACCAATGCACAATTCCTAAAATAATGGCTTATTAAACCAAGCTCTTTAATTTCTTCAAGAAATTTTCGAGCTATAATCGTCAAGAAAGTCAATAATACTTTTGTTAAATTTGAGTTTTTCTGAAGTTAAAAAAAAAATTTAAATGTGGAAGGTGGATGGACATAGCCCCTTTGTGCTTTAAGGTATCGATATACTATGAAAATGAATTGATTGATAGGTAAATGAATTTTCATTACACAGTTACTCAAGTGGGATATTTATGTTATCCAATCATAATTAAAAAACCTTTTTCTAATAATAATATTGAATAAAAAGACTATAAATAATCAACGTTTCTTTTTTAATATGTTCATACTTGATATTTTTGAATACCTTTGTATATATCTATATCATTTTTCTAACTTTGCACAGAAGAATGAATGTTTCATTTAAATAATATAAATATGAAAATTCTGAGTACCTAAATAATTGTGCGAGCTAAACGAGTGGATTTTCGCATAGGTAGGAAGTGTATACAGGGTGTAACTGTATGGGTATATTATATGGGTGTATAACTTCAGGGATCGATTCTACAACTAATTTGCTTTTGTTTCTCCAAAACCTAATTTTTGTGCAATTGTGGAGTTGCGCAACTTAGAGCGTTCAAAAAGCCAGGTTGCGCGCTATAAAAAAAATCGGTTCGGGTATGAATTTTTCATGAAATTTGACGTAGAATCCAAATCTTTAATAAAAAAGGGGGGTTTCGTAGAATCCAAATCTTTAATAAAAAAAAGGGGGGGTTTCGTTTTAAAAAATGAAGTTAGTGTCAATTGCGCGAAAATATTATGCGCGAAAGTATTTTTCCTGAATTCCTCACAAAAAATCATAAAGAATAGTGTTGGTCCCGATTTTTACGCTGTATTTTGGGGAAATGAAGGGGGGTGTAACCTTTTCGTGAAACACTGGTTGCTACGGACGCACCTAGCACAACTTTCGCATTTTCAATCCGAATTGATTTCTATTGAATTTTCTGAGTTGTGACCTCAAATTTGGAGGGTTGTGACAGATAGTTGGAAATTGAAGTTTCGATTACCTACTGAGCATATAGGATTATCTCTATGCTGTCGTGTTTTAGGTACGAAGATGGTATGTGGCACAACCTCATGCAAACATTTTGCTTCCGAGTCTACCAATGTAGCGGAAGCATTACTTTTACTTTTCAAGATTGAACAAAAAAATGTTCTACTAAATCAAAATTTCCACTAGCGTTCACGTTTTAGATACCACCTTCCTGAACAATTTTGCTTACGTATCTGTCTATCATGAAATCCTCGCCATAGCCGTAACTTCTACATTTCTCATCCGATTTTGATGAAATTTTCAAGGATTGTGAGGATTGGCGAGTAGATGGACCCCTATGATAGTGGTAGTGGAAGGTAATTAGAGATTGATGTTTTGAGATCAACAACTATGCATTGGATCATCTATACAATCGGGTTATGGATAGGAGGAAGCTACCTATGTGCCACACCCACTTGGCAGACGTTTTTGATTATAAATAAGTGAAAAATAGGGGTGATATTCTCAAAATCGGTTTTTTGATGATTTCTCAATTATAAGAGTATCAATACTTTCGAGTTGTGGATACGAGGAAGCTATGTGCCACACCCACCTGGCAAGAGTTTTATAAAACTTCCGAGTACGGGAACTGTGTCGGGCGGGTGGCGGATGAGCTGATGGGCGGGTTTGTTGTCTTCTGAATGGTGAGGGGGGTTGCCTGACTGAAGCAATTCTCAATATTTTTGATTTCTGATGGGTTCCATATGTTGAGGACATCTGCTAGAATATGCCGGGTATCTTGTTTTTGAGAAAATGTATTCTAATGCCCGCATATTTGGTCCATGAGTGAATCACCAAAAAATTAGTTATGGTGTTTCGTTCAAAAATATAGATTTTATGAGAAATTTGACATGGCAGAAACATAGAATACGACGAAAGGAAACCAAATAAATTTACAGAATGAAAATCGGTCCACTGATAGCTGAGAGCTGTTGGGAAAATGATTAAGCTCCTGACTCTCTCTTTTCCCAAAATAGCTGTCTCTCTCGCACACTTGTCATTCCCTTTAGCCTTAATCTTTGAGAGAAAGGATGAAGGAAACAGGGCCTGCATAGCAAAGGAAGAAAGGGAGCGCACAATGGCAAACTGGCAAGATATATGGACGGGAGAACATAAAGGAAGGTGGACTACACGGCTGGTGCCAAACATTCAGATGTGGATTGAAAGGAAACATGGAGAAGTGAACTTCTTCCTTATGCAATTCATTACAGGACATGGACTTTTTTATGCATATTTGCATAAAATTGGGAAGGTATCTGCCCCAACATGTCTGCACTACCCGAACAAAGATGACTATAGGTCTGTTCAGCTAACGATTCCGAATGGTTCGAGACGGCTCCAACCTCCTTTGGGGCGTTCGGTTAGGCCCAGAACTGGTTCGGAACTGTCAGTCCGCTGTTCGGTTAGGCATCCGGAACCGTCCAGAATCAGTTCTACCAGTTCTGAGATTTTCTCGGGACCAACAGTTCCGCACATGCGCACTAGATATTACGCTTATCAGGAAGTCTTATCGTTTCGCTTATCATCAATTTTGACGTGACAACGTCTTATAAATTGGTTTGCCGGGTGACACTTCAAGAAACTGCGTTACGCTCCGCTCACGTTATGCGCTCACAATGAGAGCGAGTGAGAGGCACGCGTCCCTTCCACTCGAGCACAGTTAGCCCGCCTAAGGCCGGCCATCCACGTAACGATTTATCGTTCGATAAGCTCGTCGTACGATAAACCGTTGTGATTTGAACTGCACAGTTCTTTCACATACACGTATCGATGAACTCATGCGATTTCCCACCTTCGATATCGTGAACGATTTAGCTTCTGTCCATTCTCCTTTCTTGAGTTTAGTTCCTCACCATCTTCCTTCCGAGAACTGAACTTCGTCGTAAACAATATCAAAGGTCGAAACCGGTGCCCGGCACACACGCTACGTTTCGTTGAACTGCACAGTCCGTCGGAATGGAATTTTCATTCGATTCCGATGACCTGCACAGTTCTGGAGATCGTACGATTTGGTCCACATACACGCTTCGATTTGTCGTCAGGTCTGACCGTTTTTGCTTATCGTACGATGAATCTAACGATAAATCGTTACGTGGATGGCCGGCCTAAGAGAGAGAGAGACAGAGCGAGAGAGATAGGCATACACACCGGTTCATGTCTTGCGCTTCTATTTAGGCGCCTGCATACAATTTTACACGTTGCCAGTTAATTGTAAAACGATTGTGTAGTGATAATGTGAAGGTAGTTTCGTCCATCACAACAATTCAAACAGCAAAGGTAAATAATTTCAGACTGATAATATAACATGATGAAATAAATGACGTTTATTTCGTTTCTCAACCAATAATAATTTGTTTAAATTTTGAATTTTTAATTTCACATAATAATGTGAAAACGATCAAATAGGAACAAATAATTAATTAATTTATTATTATTATTGTTTTTTTCTTTGTATAAATAAATGTTTTAAATTGTTACTATTATTTTATCCTTCTTCCTACTATACGAATGAATATTAACATTAAAATTATTTTACCACTCAAAGTCGTTGTCACGTAATAAAACTTTCGCCCGTATACCGACTTTACAGGCAACCAATTTTTTTTGTTTATTTTATCGTAGTCTCCTGTGGTCTGTCATCTGGGGGTTTCTGGTAATCCTAATCCTACTCCTTTTGACGATTCTCATGAAGTTTAGGAATCGGATAATAAATTAGAATGTTTGTTCTTCTTCGTGACCATCCAAAAAATAAGAACTTTTTAAAGAACACTGTGCTTTCTTCTAAATGAACGTAATCATCGAACACTTCGTAGTGAGCAGGAACAAGGGGCTGATTCCCCAACGGTATAGCTAAGTCCGCTTATGAAAATCCTTTGTTATGAAAATGTGTTTTTGTGTTTATGAAAATCCTTACCTAATAAACCGTTGTGAAATAATTTGCGTTTGTTATTCGAACGAGTCAAAGGCCTAGGAGGCTGAGTTCCGTGTTTTGGTATTTTAAATTTGGTGCTGTGGGCATCGGAACAAGGCATCATAAAACCAAGTTTCGGGAGTTGTACCATCTCAAATTCAGTAGGTAGGTACCTGGAGGCATGATTTTTTATAAGTATAATCTTGAAGAGACAGTGACGTTCATCCTGGTTATGATGCCGACCTTGGAGATATTTCTATTGTGGATTTTTTAAAATCGTATTTTCATATTTTTATCCTAATAAACCGTTGTGAAATAATTTGCTTTTGTTATTCCTCCTACTTGAAGTACATAGCGCGCAAATATGTTGGTCCATAGACTCGCAATTTGTTAATCAATGTGCTTAAACGTTTTCACCTTTGTTGTGAAAATTTCGAAATTCTTGGAAATTACGTTCTAACAGAAGCTATTTTTGATTAGGTCTTTCTTTTTTCACAAATACCCAAAAATTATTCCACTGTGTCCATTTATTCGGATAGTGGTTCAAGGAAGTTCACATCATCTCTCTCTTCTGCAGTATATTGATGGGGTGATTAGTACCTATGTGACATGGGGCAAAATTTGATTTGTTGGCAACAAAAGTAGAGCTTTGAATTAAGAGATTTTTGGAGTGTCTGACTACATTCGTAACGGTTTTATGGCAAATTTTAAAATTTTCATTGTTGAATAAAAGAACATTGTTCCTGGGGAAGACACCTATTATTGTGTGATCAATCTGTGATAAGTGACATTGATTTTTTAAAAAGTTACTAAATATTTTGTACACTTAAATCGTAGCCGTAGTCCTGAGGCCTTTCAATTCGGTTGAAAAGTTTCCATTGACTCAGTGAAAATTGGAAAAATGGGTGTTTGGTCAAATTTGTAGGGGAATTTTTTTTAAAAGGATGAGAGATTACTAGGTACAACAATAATTTTGAATCATTCAATCTTAAACTTTAAAAATCCCGTAAAAAAGAAATGGAGGCTTCAAGAACTTCAAAAATACAACATACTTTAAACTTATTTAAACTTTTTACTACTTTAAACTTTATTAAACATAACTACCTACCTAGAAAACTGAAAATCAAAATTAGTTCTTTAAAAACATTTTCGACAGCTAATGGAGTTGTCCAACTTTTATACTCCTAAAATGTTCAATAAATTAATGATTTTCTCTCTCTTAACAAAGTTCTTTAAAAACATTGACTTCCCTAATACAACTAGAGTTTGTTGAAGAAGAGTTGAAAATACAGAATAGAGAATACAATTTTTATTGTATTGGGAAAAACGAGAGAATTCTGAACTGCGAATACGGATTATTCGGATTATTACTACAACAAATGGAAGGAGGTTACAATGCAGGCTATCGATTCCGAACGAGTTCCAAAGGCGTTCGGTTAACAACGATTCCGAACTGATTCTATCCCTTCCACTTTCAGAATCGCGTTCCGTCTGGAACTGGTTCCGAATCGTTAGCCGAACAAACCTTATGATGTGCTCCACGCCTTCTTCAAATGCACTAAATGGGCTCCAGAAAGAGACCAGCTGATGGCAGACCTGGAGTTAGCTCCCCAGAGTTCAACACCAGAGGCTTTTGTCAGCAGGATGCTGGAAGGTGAAAGGAGCTGGACTGCTGTGGGAGAGTACACAGAAAGCACCCTGATAATCCTGACCATGGTGGCCCTTAATTTGCCTTTTGTGATTGAGATACCTATAGTGGCCTATCCTATCAATTGTATAGAAGTAACACATTGTTTACCTGCACTGCATTTTTCACTTCACGAAACGTTTCAGTGTTACTAATAGTGTAGCAAAATACTGAGATGCTGATATTCCTTCTAGAATATATGCCAGTTTATTTATGAGTAATAAACAACACGTCCGTATTGAGTCTTGTTCACTGTCTTGTACCTCATCACAAGTGAAGTGTTAAGTTTTAATGCAAGCTGCTTAAGGTCATTTGAATTCCATCGGACGCTTGCCCACTAAAAGTCTACTGGTAACGGATAATCGTAGTTTCTCATAGCATCTATCACTCTTTGACACAAAACAGCTTTCAATACAGTGCAACCTTATGATGTCTATAAAGATGATTCAAAACCACCTCTATCCACCTTCATCGCACAAATGAAGTAGGAACATGACAACAATCAAACCAATGAAAATCATTAGCACTTCATCGATTTATGTAGGTAAAAATGACAGCGTACCCCTTGTTGTGTCGACGCAAGTTACCACAGGGTGAATTCTAAGGGGACGTCCTCTGAAATTCGTGCAATGCTTAATAATATGTTGACTTATTTAGTTCTTTACGAAGTTTAGACAGTTTTCACTAACTTTCTCAGGTTCTGGCTGAACACCGGGTGGTTCTTCAGCTGGAGGTGGAGGTTCTGGAGATCCTTTGGGTTCGTCCATCTCCAACCTCGGGATCTCTCCGTTAGTTCCTGGTGGAGCGACGCCGTCGCCGTCTCCGTACAGCCAAGAATCTTCATTCATCGAGTCGTCCTGATCACCCATCCTGGACCACAGCTAGATCTACCTACCAACTAGAAATTATCGAGCAACGGGTGCAAAACCCTCGTCAAGTTGAGTCGTCCAACTATCTAAGAGTTATGAGATGAAAAAAACTAACGTGACTTCATTCGCCGCACGCAGAGTCCTTCTGCCCCACAAGTCGTTCTACTCTTGGGTCGAAAGTAGATGAGAGTCGACGTAACCTCACAACACTGTTAATAAACAACTAATGAACCAGGAACATATTAGAAATACAGAAAACTGTAAAGTAGAACTCAGCCTTTTTAACGGCTCAATAATTGAGTTCAGTTGAATTTAAAGCTGCCAAGCTCATCAAAATCAAGTTCAGAAAAACACCAGAAACCATACGTGGATGCTGAAAATGTTTCGTAACATCCACAATTGAAGAGGTGGACAGTCTGTCTTCCCCGGAATGCATGGAGGAAGTAACGATGCTGAAACCAAATTTGGAGCCGATTGCACCTTTTGAAGCAAAAAAAAAGCTCGTTCTTGGAGTTGAGAAGAACTCCAACAAAGTTGGGATGTAATTATCTTTGGTAAAAATTTATTTTCTGTTTGGGAATCTCAAATCGAAAAGATTCCTTCTTCGCCCACCCTCTTCAGCTCTTTCATGTTGACACAAGTGAGTTGTGTGTGTTCACCATGGACCTAGTATCCAATGGACCGGTACTCCGTGCTCAGAAAATGCGTGCGGAATCTGAAAATGGGCATGTGGCGGTTCCGAGGGGCGTGGCATTCCCCCTGAAGTACCGTAGTGTAGGGGCTCCCCCCACCACTCCACAACTTTGGCTCAGTTGGTTAGAGCGTCGGTCTGCGACGCCCAAGGTGTACAGTTCGAATCTAGGCCACGTGCGGATTTTTTTTTTTCAATTTAATGTTATTTTTGTAGTATGGTGATGAATTTCAACCTGCTGATGTATTAAATCAGTATCTAGAGGGAAAGTATTGTACCTTGGGACGATTTTTTCCATTACAACGTAATTTAGCAATTAAAGGAAGGGTGTATACTCTACTACTCATGAGGTTTAATAATATGCACGAACCATGATTTTTAAAAATGTTTAAATACTTACCACAAAACTCGATTGTTTTAAATGTCTATTTTGTCCCTTGGTTCAAACATGGTATGTAGTACCTGGGGACACCCATGTTTGAACCTTGGGACAGATTCTTCCTCCTACTATAAAATGGAAATTTTTTTCAAGTTAGAAAAAAATTCTGCGTTATAACATTTGAGAATAATTTTGATTTTGAGATTTATCATACTCTGAGGCCCCTCAAATGAAACACTTTCAACGAAACGTTTTTACTCTTTCAGAATCACAAACTATCACAATAGTATTAAAGAATCGCAACATCTTTGTATCTAATAATTTAACTAATTATAATTTAATAAATATCTAATTATTACTATCACATGTTTCATAATAATCATTCAAATTAATATCACATTTTCACGTATCACAAAATTTGTGATTATTATGAATGATTATTATGAAACATGTGATAGTAATAATTAGATATTTATTAAATTATAATTAGTTAAATTATTAGATACAAAGATGTTGCGATTCTTTAATACTATTGTGATAGTTTGTGATTCTGAAAGAATAAAAACGTTTCGTTGAAAGTGTTTCATTTGAGGGGCCTCAGAGTATGATAAATCTCAAAATCAAAATTATTCTCAAATGTTATAACACAGAATTTTTTCTAACTTGAAAAAAATTTCTATTTTATAGTAGGGGGAAGAATCTGTCCCAAGGTTCAAATATATTTAAAGGTTTGAATATATTTAATATATTTTAATTGCTATTGACAGGATATATTATCATAAAAACAAGGATATACGAAAGCTATTTGTCAAAATATCACATTTTGCAGTTACTTCTTAATACAAAAAAAGTTATTACATTAAAGTAGGCATTAGTAAATTATTACAAAAATAAGGTCCTATGAACGCCTTGCAGTCCTAATATTATCACATTTTGTACAAATATTATCAAATTATATCTACAGCTCAGTGGCGGCTGCTGCCCCGAAACTCAGGGGGTGCACAGAGATCAGGGGAGGCTATTGAGAAGGGACAGAATAGGTGCTTTTCTTCGAACGCATTGATAAAGGCAGAGAGTGCAACTCTCGTGCTTCCTCATGACGTACTGGGACGATGGGCCCCCCCACCCCACGACTCACTTTAAGCCACACCTCCCAAGTACCGTTCCCCCACCATACTCACTAACAATTTCCACCAGCACGGCGATGGGTGGTGAAAGGGGTGGAGGCCCGGTCCATGGGATACTAGGTCCATGGTGTTCACACTGTATGCTCTTTACAACTATTCTGCCTACATTCCTGAAATTATTTCAAAGATAGTCAAACGAGTGCCTGCAGGCCGTGTCATCAACATTTTTTTCTAATTTAATAAATTAAGTGTTTATCTAGGATTTTTTTCCCTGCTTTCAGCAGGCTTTTCAGGTGTAGTGTATTTATAAGTCGCAACTACATTTTTAATAAAGTAGTTGTAGTAGGTTATTGGTAATCTTAATTACATTGGTAATCTTGATTACAGCTCTAGTGCAAACCGAAGAATTTACAGAGAGCTCAAAATATTCATCAAATTGGATAAAGTAGTAGACAAAATTCATTTATGTTAAAATTAGAATTGATTTTTTAAAATGAAATGTGTGCTTCAGAGTCTACCAAGGTAGAGGAAGCTGTTTTCTCTTTTCAAGGTTTAAAAAAAAGGTCTCCAGAATCAAAATTTCCCCCGAGTTTTACGTTTTAGACCTTCCTGAACAATTTTGGTTCCGTGTCTGTCTGTCATGAAATCCTTGCCACAGCCATAAATTTTACATTTCTCACCCAATTTCGATGAAATTTCCAGGGATTGCGTGTAGATGGTCCCCTATGAAAATCACCACCTTCGGACTGATAGTAGCCGCTGCGTCTGGGCAAACGTGAAATCCTTGTCACACCCATAACTCCTACATATGTCTCATCCGATTTCGATGAAATTTTTAGGGATTATGCAGATTAGGTTGTAGACGGTCCCCTATGAAAATCAAGGCCTTAAAATCGACAGTGTGAGCCCCAGCTCACGGATTAAATCCAGAAACAAAGGGGTGAGCAACCACCATCTACGCTCCCCTTCCTCCACCACCGAAAGTCAGCAGGTCGAAGCGGGCATTGTACCGTCCCCGCTCCAGGGCGCCACCACCATCTTCAGGCGCCCACCACCAGAAGCGCTCATGTCACCTTGACGTCACCGTCCGCCAATCGCAGGCCGCCGCGGAGCCCTGCGCAGTACTCGCCGTTGGAGGGTGGGGACCTCGACAAAGAAATCAACTGGTGACCGCGTGGAGCGGCCATAACCTCCCCAGTCCTTGATGCGAACATCCACACTCTCTTGCCCCGCTAGATACACGTTTATCGAACCCCCTGTGCAAGTCAGTCACTGGATCCCCTCAGTAATATTCCGGTGAGAGCCCTGTCGCCCGCGAGTTTATTATTTGAGCCAACTGTTGAGAACACACCAAGGGTCTCACACACAAATTTTATTAACTGGGTTTTGAACAAATGACTCTACAATATCTTGGGAAACTCACTTTTTATTCAGGGGAACAACTCCGTAAAACACAGAAATTTCAACGAACGAACGGACGAACAAAATGGCGAACCGAATTACAAAGCACTTTTCTATATGGATGCTACAAAACAAAACTGATCAAATTCAACACCATGGAAGTATTCCACCCTAACTCTATTGAAGTCATCACCTATTCTCAACATTCTCCCACCTTGATGAGTAACTCACGAATCAACATCAATTCAAGCATACATGGCCCGCAAATTCAAAAAAATTACAAATTATACAAATTCAAACTAATCACCTAAGTTTCAGGTACAACAAAAATTACAATTGAGAAATTACAGCCATCAAAAAATAATTAATTCAATAAAATTCAAATATCACAAAAATTAGATCATTGGTATCTCACAGGTAATTTCACCTTTCGACCACATCGCGTCACACTGTCCAGGACAATTTTCTTATTTGATGGACTTGAAGGAGCAGGCAGATCATCCACAGAGCGGTTGATGGATTCTCCAGCCAAGGCCAAGTCATCTGCATTGTCGACGTCATCAGATCCAAAGACCTCCAGGGGATGAAGCCTCTGCACGGGACGACAAAGCCTGCCCTCAGCTGTCCTCACATAGACAACTCTGATTCTGTTGTCTTTGCCACGAACGATTTCCTCTATCACACCCAATGGCCAGTCCAAGCGTTTAGTCCCATCACTTCCAATCAGGACCACCTCTCCCTCAATGGGTTCACGAGTGTTTCTGAATTTAGATCCAGTAAGAGCAAGCTGGCCCAAATATTCTATCCTGAATCGATGACGGAGTTCTTCCTGCACTCTCTGACGGTGCTGGAGACGACGAGCAAAACTAGAGCTGTCCACAACATCGCATTCAGGAACGCCTGCTTCTCTGATCTCCTGGAGAAACATCTGAGGTGTGATTGCTACAGGATCATTCACATTTTCTGACACATATGTGATTGGTCGGGAATTGATCAAAGCTTCAACATCACACAGAACAGTGTAGAGCTCTTCATGGTTTAAGGAGGCCCGGCCAAGGTTCTTCCGTAGGAGGGACTTTAAAGTTTGCACCATCCTCTCCCAGAATCCACCCCACCAAGCAGCGGTGGGAGGATTAAAACGCCAGTCGATTTTGCTCACCTGGGCATAATCAGCAACCTTATTCCAATCAATATCAGTAATTGCGTTCACAAATCCACGAAAATTCGTACCATTGTCACTGTACATGACTGCTGGGCGACCACGACGTGCAACGAATCTCCGGAATGCAAGCATAAAAGCTTCAGTACTCAAAGAAGATACAAGGTCCAGGTGCACTGCCCGATAAATAGCACATGTGAACACACATACCCAGACTTTAGAACCATCTGCCAAGTAAAGTGGTCCAGCGTAATCTGTTCCCGACACCTCGAACACCCTTGCATCTCTCACTCTATCTTCAGGCAGCGGGGGTGATTCCACATCTAGACTTGCAGCTGCAAAACGTCGACAGACTACACAGGCATTGGTGATGCGCCTCACATTTCTACGGCCCTTCACAATCCAAAAACTCTCACGAAGAGTATTCAACAGATGCTGTCCCACAATATGTCCATTTCTACAATGGAAATGATGAATCAACCTGTCAACAATAGGATGCTGTGGGAGGATTATTGGAGATCTGAAGTCCTCTGAGTCCTTCCTAGCCCAGATCTTGGTTCGAACGCACAACAGCCCATCTTCACTCCTGCGAGGTTTGAGTCTCCTCACAGTTACAGCGTCCTTTTCCGCAAAAGCCTCACTTTGAACCAGGCGTAGGATCCACTTTTCCGACACTTCCAATTCAGACATGGTCAGTCGTCCTCTGGTTCTAACAGAATCCCTGCGAGCATTATGACGAAACCTCACCATCCATCCAACTATCTTCTGCAGCTTCCAGTAGCCACTTACTCTCTCAGTCAACAGTTGAGAGAATGTTGGTCCATCATAACAGGAGACAACAGGAGACTTACGTCTCTCTTCCAGAATCTCTGTCTCATCTGCCTCTACAGGAACCGATGGCCATTCACATTTGGGTAACCTGAGCCATGCAGGTCCCTCCCACCATTGGGCTCTAATCAAACCAAGCGGAAAACATCCTCTACTAGCCAAATCAGCTGGGTTCAGAACACCTGGGACATGGAACCAAGAGTCTGGATTAGACAGGGAGCGAATTTCCTTAACCCTATTCCCAACAAAGACTGCCCAGGGTTCCTCACGCTGAATCCAAGAGAGCACCGTAGACGAGTCACTCCAGTAGTATGTGCCACAAATATTGTCAATCACCTTCAGAACACTATGACACAATCTCGCTCCCACCGTGGCTGCCAGAAGCTCCAACCTGGGAATAGTGATCTTCTTCACTGGAGTCACACGGGATTTAGCTGCAATCAGTTGCACAGTCCCATTGCCCTGATACTCAGCTCTGAGGTATACCACCGCAGCATAAGCCACCTGGCTGGCATCACAAAAGGTGTGCAGCGTAAGCGAAGCATCCACAGAATCCATACCTGTCAACCACCGGGGAACAGCAACTTCCTTCAGCAATGATATTTCCTTGACCCATTGCAGGAATTCTTCTTTGGATTCATCATCCACAGGTGTGTCCCAATCTCCCCCAGATACCCAAGCCTTTTGTATCAGTCTCTTGGGTACAACAGTCACTGGGCATGTCAGCCCTATGGGATCATACAACCTCTGTGTAGATGATAAAAGAACCCTTCTGGTCACTGAACCAGAATCCAGGTCTGAAAAGTCAGGTACATTGACCTTCAGAAAATCAGAGCTCTTTTCCCAAATCATACCAAGAACTGAGGTTCCTTTAACCTCATCAGTACTTTCTCCAGAGTACTCCCATCCACGAAGCTCAAATTGAGCCATGGAGAACAATGAGCTAGCTTGTTCCTGGAACTCCTCAACTTCATTCATGGTTGAATGGCTCCCAACATAATTATCAACGTACAAACATTGTCGTACCTGTTCAATCACACCAGGGGACACAGGTAGTTGTCCTTTGTCAATCATTTCCTGACAACGGTCCAAATGATGGTCAAACACGGCTCCGAGAAGGAATGGGCTACAACAGACACCAAAAACAACTCTAGCATGTCTGAAGATTCTCAGTTGGTTGTTTTCACCCTTCCATATAAATCTGAGGAAGTCGCGATCAGATGGATGAATTGAAATCTGTAGGAATGCTTTTTTAACATCAGCAATCAACCCAATACGCCCAATTCGAAAACGTAAGAGAACCGAGGGAATCAGCTCAATCAAGTTGGGTCCAGTTTCAAGGCACTGATTGAGTGATGGTTGTCCCCTTTCTCTAGCAGAAGCGTCAAAGACAGGCCTAACAGGTGTCGTACTACCCTCCTTATAGACTGATCGATGGGGCAGATAATGGCCAACATTCCACTCCTGAGCTGGCACCTCTTCAATAATGCCTGAATCACACCATTCGGTCAGGAAATCCAAATATCTCTTCTCACTGGAGGTACTCCTCAACCTACGCAGAGTAGACTCTAATCTCTTGGAAGCTAATCCAAAATTTCTGGGGAGTGGGGGGTGGTCCTCAAGCCAGGGCAAATTCACCTCATATCTGCCATTCTCCAGGATGGTCACAGTATCATTGAAGTGTTCTCTAGCAGCGATGGCACGATCCTCCCTAGACTTCACCTGAGCTGTATCTTCAATTCCAATGGTATCTAACCTCCACAAATCAGGAACAGATAGGTCAGCCGAAAACAAACTCAAGTGTGAAAGAAGAGTTGTGTGATTTGCCTCCACCTCAGAAAGTTTACCCATCAGAGTCCATCCAAGAAGGGTATGGAAAGCCACCAGTCCACAATCCAACTCCACTCGTGCGCCTGTCAGTAGTTTCCCAAAAATATCCGCACCAATCAGAATGTCTATTGGACCTCCATGAACGTCAGTCAGCGTTACCTTCTTGCGTTTGAGTTCAGGCAACAGGTTGGTAACAGGTGCAGTAGGTACAGCCTGACAAATGATCTCAGTATCAAGAACATCAAAATTGCAAGCATAATCCCCAGTCATGCTCTCAATGCGTAGCTTGTAGCAATGGTGCGTCTTGGGCTCAGACACAGAACCACCAAACAGTGCATGCTCCACACGAACCTCTCCAGTAGGGCCAGTGTTCAACAAGGAGGCCAGTCTCTTGGTGATATACGATCGCTGTGAACCACTGTCAAATAGGACCCTAGCTGTGACATTGGGAGCTGTCTTCAATCGAACCAAAACAGTTTGCATAATCACAGAATTATGACATGTATTCGACAAGTTGCTCTCCACCTTCAAATCAGTAGCAGGTTTCCTATCAGTGGGCACTTCACGCTTGGGGCACATCAAAGGAACGTGTTTACCTTCACAGAGAATACACTTGTTACCAGACTTGCAACTGCGTCTGCTGTGACCCTTGCGCAGACACTGGAAACAGGCACCCCGTTCCTTCACCACCTTCTGATTTTGCTCAAAGGAACATCCACGAGCCACAAAACAATTTTCAGAAGAGTGGGTTTCAGTATTACAAAAGATGCATTCCTTCCTCGAATCATTCACCTTCACATTGACCAAATCAGCAGCCGTCACAATTTTGGATTTTGGGGGGAGTGTAGAAGAACTGCTGGAAGACTTCAAGCGCCTATCAGAAGAAGAAGCCTGGTCATTGACACCAGAAAATGAAGTTCGAGCCAGTGACAAGCGCTCCTCACTCTCAACTTCACGCTGCAGAAATGCCAACAACTGCTCCATCTTGCCGTCACCTCTTGTCTCAGCACCGAATCCACCTTCACTCGAAGTAGAAGACTGTTTCAAAGTCGAATACTCCCTCTCCCAGTCCTTCAAAACGCTCTCAGGCAGGGCAGATTCTACCAGTGGGATCAATAAATAGGTGCACTTATCACCTGCAACACCTAGGGTCTCCAAAGCCCTCAGTTGGGTGGTCAAACTATCATACAACAACCGTAGAGAGTCAACTTTTTTCCCTTTAGCCTTCACCAGAACCAACGACAATAACTCTCTCACATACAACTCAATGAGAAGGTCCTCACGCCCGAATCTGGCTTTGAGCTGTTCAATGGCCTTTGAGTAATTGCCTGCCGAAGGTGGGAAACTCTCTACTAAGTCTCTAGCAGGGGACTTTTCAGCGGTATACAATAACAAATACTGGAACTTCTCCTCATCATCGAAGTCACTACTTTCGTGGATGCGCTTAAAAGTAGCCCAAAACGAGATCCAGTCTTTAATTTGACCACTAAATTGTTTAGGAACAAGTTTAGGTAGTTTCAGTTTACACTTAGTGGGACTATCAGCCAAGGAACGAGCAGAAACAAACGACTTCTTATCATCCTCCTCCAGGGACCTCTCAAAACGTTCTTTTCTAGCTAACAAAGAAGTGTACCTATCTCTGTAGACCTCCATATCATCAAAATCCTTGTCAATATCATAATCACATTCACTGGGATCCACAGAAAATAGCAACTCGCTTATCTTGCTGTCTAAAGTGAACAAACGAATGCCTTTGTCCACAAACTTATCATAATACTCTCTTACCTCGAGAATTTCCAGTTTAGCTTCCAAACTAGCTTCTAATTTGTTACCAGCAACTGAGAAGAGCCGACGCAATTGCGATCTCTCATTTCGAAGTGGTTCCAGTTTCCCAATGATCTTCTCCATGGTCAAAAAACGTTCAATTCCGTCACAAAGGGATGCCACTATGTTGAGAACACACCAAGGGTCTCACACACAAATTTTATTAACTGGGTTTTGAACAAATGACTCTACAATATCTTGGGAAACTCACTTTTTATTCAGGGGAACAACTCCGTAAAACACAGAAATTTCAACGAACGAACGGACGAACAAAATGGCGAACCGAATTACAAAGCACTTTTCTATATGGATGCTACAAAACAAAACTGATCAAATTCAACACCATGGAAGTATTCCACCCTAACTCTATTGAAGTCATCACCTATTCTCAACACCAACCCCCTGTTCAACCTGGTAAGACTTCGTGACATCCAGCTTGAACACCCATCCCCCCAAGAACATTTCTACGCACTAACGACGGATTTCCTACGGGCCCCGACGCTGTGAGTGTAACAAACAAAAATATCTATACATTGGCCAATGATAGTTGTGTTCGAATTGTGTAGATATAAAGTCAGTCATAGTAAAGTAAAGAACATTTTAGCAGTAAATTCAGTTAGTCAAGAGAAGAGTCAAAAGTTGTTGAAATTGAGTCGAGTCAGTATTAAAGTTGTAATAAGAGAAAGAGAGAAGGAGAAACCAAACGCACTTATTTCATGTAAACCATTTATTTGTATAATTTGTACTTGCTTGCAACCGAACTTAACGTAGAGTCAAATTTCCTTTATTTTCATTAAATCGTTCCTATTAGATTGTACAATTTGCATTTCTCATTTCATTCACCTTTTTTCCGTAACAGACAGGTTTACGTGTGAACGCACTCTTTTCGTGCGATCACACCATTTTAGTGCAAAATACATTGTTTTAGTGCGACGCATCGTTTTTCGTGCGTGCGCCAATTTAGCCGTGCAAACGTATCATTTTTCGTGCACTCGTAGTTCCCTTCAGGAATCGAACTTCCGTCCTTCAGACATAATAATCATATTTCGAAAACAATCAGTAATCAACCCTTCAGGTGTTACCTTGATATTGAGAGCCTTCAGCTACCTCCGAGCCGCTACAGCTGTCTACCAGGTAATTATCATTAAATTCACTAAATTTAGATTACCTTTTATTTATGTCAATATAGCCTCTCAACCTATATTTGGATCGGTTTTAAAACGGGCTTACTCGAGAATCTTAAATTCAACGGTGAAGCCCAAAGCTTACAAATGGTGGCAGCGCGTTAGGATTATCACATTCGAGAATTACCTTCAGTAATTAACGAATGCGATTAGGAGTGCAAGCTTCACTTGCAACGAACTCACAAAATAGGAAAAGTAAGCAAACCAATCCGACATAAATATTTCGAACCAAATCGAAATCGGAAGTCGAACTGTCTGAAAACGGAACAGGTGAAAAATAGGTAGGATGTGCATCCATTTTTGTTATTCTTAGGAAAAGTGACACCAGCACTCCCTATTTGCCTTTCGTTTGCTGAATCGCCTTGTGATTTAGACAGAAACAGACAGACAAGACAGATTTTCTTTCCTTGGAAGTATTTTACCAATTGTGACCACACCAACAAAACCTATCGTACATTATGTCGCTCAACTTTTTGACAAACGGCGATAGGGATGATGACGACACACCTTCAACGGCAAATACCGAAGCCGTTGAGGTGATAACCCAAACCATGAGGGAAATGAACTTACTCCTTCAACGGTTAAACACGAGTTCAACCGACAACAACCGAGACGAGATTCCACGTTCGGTGTCTTCCGAAATTGAACCATGGGATCCAGATGCAACGGGCGCGATGAGTGTAACCTCGTTTTTCGCCAATTTCGAAATGGTAGCCGCGGATTTAAATTCACGACTCAAATACCGCCTTCTCCGTACAAAAACCCGAGGTACTGCAAAACAATTCTTAATTGACCGGGATGATTCGCTAGATACGGATAACGTGTACGAAGCGGCAAAAGCGGATATGATCACGTGGTTTCAAAAGGAGAACCCCCAGCACGCAGCCGCGCTCTTGTGGACGGTGAAACGAAACTCTAGCGAGACGCTCCGCCAGTTCGCCGACAGAGTGCGTAACCTTGCACGCTGCGCAGTAATGGAAGAGGGGAAGACGCTCCGCCGACCTGAAAAAAATGAATGGGTCGAAACCAAAACATTGAGTGCATTCATCCGGGGAGTAGAGAAACATGTGAGCGCATTCCTCGTCGCAAACCGACCACGTTCACTCCAAGAAGCGCTGAAAAAAGCAGAACAACTCGAAGAAACCCTCGAGACAACACCCGACCTTGACGAAAAATGGGAATTAGCGGCCGTTAGTGGGGACCGTAGATGCTACAGCTGTGGCAGCCTGGAACACTTCGCTGCAAAATGTCCCAAAAAGAACGAACCGCTACCCAGATACCAGAGAAGAAATGACGAGGATCGACGACGGGAACGATCGGAGGACCGAAACGTCGAAACAAAACCCCCGCCACCTTTCCCGTGCATGTTCTGCGCGGATTTTGCACACTATCCGATCGACTGCCCGTTTAACCCGCAAATGGCAATTTTCTGTAACTTCTGTGGAGCCAGAGAGCACTTGGAAGAGAATTGCTTTAAAAAGAAGAAACTCCTTCCAATATCCAACCCCGAACGAGAACCGGCGCATCCCATGAGAATAGCGCGGTATCAGATCCAGTCGGGTGATACACACATACCGGCCGTGGAGGCCCCGGTAACGAGAAACCTGACCGTTATTGCGGATTTGGGTCCCGAGTCAAGGGAAATGATAATCGATACGGGTGCCGCGTTTTCGGTGTTAGCGACCCCCGTAAAGGGCGTCCCAATGAGACCAACGCGTAGAATGGCCTGGGGAGCGGACGGACTTCTACTACCGTTCGCCGGAGAACAAACCCTGATGACGAGAATCGGCGACACCACGTTCAAACACACCTACCTGGTATTCGCAAGAAAAAGCGCAACCTTGGACCTGATTGGATTGGATATCCTGCGTAAGGTGTCGTTGACTTTGAACCTGGGGTCCGAAATGACTGTTCAGGCGTGCACGGACGAGGAACCATCACCGTACTCTGTTGAAATCGACCCAGGACGAAGGCCTTCGGGGAGCGCGTTGCGGCCGGACGGGCGGGAACCAAGGGTGTCTGCAATTCGCCAACCAAAACGCGGACCGGACACCCCCTTCCCCAGTACCTTTCCGGCTGTAACAGCCCTTTCCGAGAAGGGTCGTCGAACGGACGTGCGGGATAGTGCACCCGCACAAGATCTGGAACCGAACGGAAAGAGGGTCTCGTACGCCGAGCCCCTAGAAGAAATTGTGCCCGCCAAAAACGTGGAGGACCTGCCAGAAGAAGATGGACACCCCGACTTGCGATCGCATGAGAATTCGGGAGGAAGCCGCATGGAAACTGATACGCCTGCGCACGCCGATACATACGGACAGGATGAGACCAGTTCTGACCACGGATACGGAAAACGTATCGACACGCCCATGAGTTACGACCGTAATCCACCGAACGGTCTTGAAGAATTAACCATGAATAAAGACGAAGAATGTTCCGCGACGGACGCAAAAGAAGCCGGAACTATCGGAATCGTTGGCGGAAAAATGCCAAGGGAAAATGAACGCGGAATATACTACCAACCGAAGCATGATCCTAAAAACCCATTGAACCCTCCTGAAAAGAGTGTTAAGCAGGAGTATCACGAAAATGGTACCGCGACGCTGAATTTTCCCCGAGAAATGATCATGGCCGCACAACAGCGAGACGCATGGATCCAAATGACCGTTCCACATCACGAGAGAAACAATCTCCGCCGGAACAATGGCGTGTGGGAACTAAAAACCAAACAGACCGACTCCAAATCATGGGTTCCCCTCATTCCTGAATCTATGAGAAAATGGTTGATAAATCGATGCCATCGCAGTGTCGAAGCTGGTCACGTTGAAAAGGAGACCACCCTCAATATGGTAAAAAGGCTAGGAATTTGGCCTAACCTGACCAATGACGTGCGGGAACAGATAAAACACTGCGGAACGTGCTCCCGACGAGACCCACCACTTGGACCCAAGCACTCAAATCGGGAGTCTGTGTTTGTGAGGGGCGTACCGAACGATGCGTTCGCGAACCCGTTCGAGTTCGAACCTCGCACGAAAACCATTCACCCCGCCGTCCATCCACCTGAAAATAGACCTGGAACAAGAAGAAAGTACTTACCTGATGAAAACCAGAAGCCATCCTGGAAGATGAAATCGGGAGTACCTTCGCCATCAACCCGCCACAATGCTAGACCGCCCGACGAAACCACGGACGAGGCGACCGCACGCACGCGCACGCACGACGTAACGCATCGACTCGAAAACCATGTCGATCTGAAACCGACCCCTAATGAGGAGGGTCCCAACGATGCATCGTCGTCTTCCGAGGAATACGAAGAAACATTGGAGGATCCCCCGCCCAAAAGAAGTCGGAATGAAGTCGACCACGACGAGCCTAGATACGTGCTGCGCAGACGAGCCACCCCGGTAGATTACCGCCGCCTCCACCTGGGAAAGAATTATTAACATACTTACATACTAATAGGACATAACACCGACCGATTATAACTAATGTAAAGTTACACTTGTAGATCCTTCAGATCGGAAAAATTTATTGGATCCTTCAGATCAAACTACTTACCTGCAAATTATTACAACACAATTTAACGAATTCTGTTGCACGTTTGAACACAACAATCATCAATTTAAAACAAGGCCGTAAATTTCCCCCTAATTAAATTTGATCACTTTTCCTAAGCTGGATGACACATTAGGATTTTCATTTGTTGTAGGTGTAATATGGCGCAGGAACAGATGGAGGAGTGGATCGCCAATGGAGGACCGCCGACCCCTGACCCGATTATACAAATTTTGATGGAACGAGAACGCCTGGTCCGGGAACTCGAATCAGTCAGGGCGAGGGTGGGAGAAGCCACCATTCAGTCATCCGCAGAGCCACCTGCGGCGAGGACCGTAGATGCTGAGGAGCCCGCGCCTGTGACCGCAGAGCCACCTGCGGCGACGACTGCAGAGGTAGAAGCGGAGGTGGTCGACGCACCAGCTCTCTCGCCCGCTCCGGCTCAGGAGCCTGATGGGGAGGCGGACTCGCCCACGGAATCCCCAACGAAACTTCCCGCGGACAAGACTCCACGGCGACGATCTTGCCAAATCTATTCGTCATCATCGGAAGCAGAAACCACATGGGTCCCAACACCAACCCACGAGCCGGAGCAAACACCAGGAAGTGAGGTAGTCAACTCACGGCCCAAGCTGATGGTGCGACTGACGAGGAAAGCCAACAAGAATCAGCTGACATGTCCAGTGTGCACTCGTCCAACACCGCGTCTCTACAGTTTTAGATGCCCAGCTTGTAAGGAGTTCTGGCACAGGCTCCGGGCGACTTACCACCAAGGCCGACCTATTCCTTCTTGCTCCCAGGACCACTCGGGGAAGCGTGATCCCATCGGATGCCGGGGCTGCCGACGCTACAGATACGAGCTGGCTTTCAGGAAGGCACATCCTTCCGTCCCTCTGCCAGTACCCAGTGTCATCTTTGATGACTCTGGCTCACGAAGGGGCGGAGGATGTGAGCCCCAGCTCACGGATTAAATCCAGAAACAAAGGGGTGAGCAACCACCATCTACGCTCCCCTTCCTCCACCACCGAAAGTCAGCAGGTCGGAGCGGGCATTGTACCGTCCCCCCTCCAGGGCGCCACCACCATCTTCAGGCGCCCACCACCAGAAGCGCTCATGTCACCTTGACGTCACCGTCCGCCAATCGCAGGCCGCCGCGGAGCCCTGCGCAGTACTCGCCGTTGGAGGGTGGGGACCTCCACAAAGAAATCAACTGGTGACCGCGTGGAGCGGCCATAACCTCCCCAGTCCTTGATGCGAACATCCACACTCTCTTGCCCCGCTAGATACACGTTTATCGAACCCCCTGTGCAAGTCAGTCACTGGATCCCCTCAGTAATATTCCGGTGAGAGCCCTGTCGCCCGCGAGTTTATTATTTGAGCCAACCCCCTGTTCAACCTGGTAAGACTTCGTGACATCCAGCTTGAACACCCATCCCCCCAAGAACATTTCTACGCACTACCGACGGATTTCCTACGGGCCCCGACGCTGTGAGTGTAACAAACAAAAATATCTATACATTGGCCAATGATAGTTGTGTTCGAATTGTGTAGATATAAAGTCAGTCATAGTAAAGTAAAGAACATTTTAGCAGTAAATTCAGTTAGTCAAGAGAAGAGTCAAAAGTTGTTGAAATTGAGTCGAGTCAGTATTAAAGTTGTAATAAGAGAAAGAGAGAAGGAGAAACCAAACGCACTTATTTCATGTAAACCATTTATTTGTATAATTTGTACTTGCTTGCAACCGAACTTAACGTAGAGTCAAATTTCCTTTATTTTCATTAAATCGTTCCTATTAGATTGTACAATTTGCATTTCTCATTTCATTCACCTTTTTTCCGTAACAGACAGGTTTACGTGTGAACGCACTCTTTTCGTGCGATCACACCATTTTAGTGCAAAATACATTGTTTTAGTGCGACGCATCGTTTTTCGTGCGTGCGCCAATTTAGCCGTGCAAACGTATCATTTTTCGTGCACTCGTAGTTCCCTTCAGGAATCGAACTTCCGTCCTTCAGACATAATAATCATATTTCGAAAACAATCAGTAATCAACCCTTCAGGTGTTACCTTGATATTGAGAGCCTTCAGCTACCTCCGAGCCGCTACAGCTGTCTACCAGGTAATTATCATTAAATTCACTAAATTTAGATTACCTTTTATTTATGTCAATATAGCCTCTCAACCTATATTTGGATCGGTTTTAAAACGGGCTTACTCGAGAATCTTAAATTCAACGGTGAAGCCCAAAGCTTACAACAGTAACCTCTCCGCATGCGTAAAAGCCTTGTATCAGCCATAACACTTACATTTTTCATCCGAATTTGATGACATATTCTAAGATTATTCAGATTGACGTGCAGATAGTCCCCTATGAAACTCATCTCCCCCAGACTAATAGTACCTAGTTGCTGCGCACGCGCAAACGTGAATTCCTTATAACAGCCATAACTTCTATATTTTCCATCCGATTTCGACGAAATTTTTAAGGATTGTTGAGATTAGCGTGTAGATGGTCCCCTATGAGGGTAGTGGAAGGTACTTAGAAATTGATGTTTTGAGATTAACTACCATGCATCGGATAATTTTTTGTAATTATGATGAATCTAAAAATGTTGAAAATTCAAGGTTTTACAAATACATTAGTGAAACCAAGGTAGTATGGACTTTTGACGAGTGGAAAGTGATTTTCGTTAGAGTCTGGTCAAGGTCATGAAGTTCCACAGGACAATGGGGTATTTCGGTGGGTCGGAAATTCAGGTTTTTGACCTCAAATTTGGATTCAGCACCCTTGAAAACCTATATACTCCAACTTTAACCCCAATGATACTATAACATGTGGTAGAAAAATTAATTAAAGAGATCACACGTTTGAAAAAGGCGGGCCGCTATAAATGCACACACACTAGGCAAGGACTACGCCGCGCGCGTGTGTGAGTACTATTTTGTAGTATCCAAGAGGTCTTCCAAGGGTTTCTGTACATGGATACTTTTTTCAAAGACAGTTGGCTAGCTACGTCACGATTGGCTAGCTACGTCACGATTGGCTAGCTTAGTCACACCATTCAAATCTTCAACTTTCCTTAGCTTCTCTGATTTTTTAAAAACATTTTCTCGACGAACAGACCCGATTACCGTTATTCCTGAGCCATACTCTTTTGAAATAAAAAATTAAAAAAATTGACCAAAATACCCCATTGTTGGCTTGCAAAAACTCTCTATAGTGTTTTTGCTTCAACGAAATAAACATTTCTCAAACAAAAATGAGGCCAAAATGCCAAATTGAAACAACTCCATCCAATCGATTTGTTTTCAGAAATTGGCAAAAAATCTACTTTAAAAATAATATTAATTTTTTAAAACCCAACGTATTTTTTGAGAAAAATTAAGTTAGGTACTATAGATTCTTATTTTCAATAAAAATGTTGGTAATAAAAAAACTAGGTGTACATTTTGTTTAAAATGATGTATTTAATGCTTAAAAATAAATAAAACTTTGAAAATGATGATGAAAAATTCCGAACATAAGTTTAAAAATTTGATGTTTGAAAATATAACATTTTTGGAAATTATGTCACTTTATTTCCATTACAACGTGGAAATGGCGACGAGAGACAGAAGGTAAATAACTATTTAGTGAAATGCGCAAATGGTTAAGTTCAATGAGATCTCCAAGAATGTAATATTTATGAGAAGGGAAAAATTACAAGAAACAATCTTTTGAGAAGGTACAAACAATAAAGAAAACGAAACCTTCTGATTTGATTCAAATTAGTGTTAAGCTATAGAATAGTGATTTCGGTTGAGGTGAAAAGTAGATTTAACACGTTAGATAAAGCTTGATAATATTAATGGCCAATCGAAATCAACTTGAAGTGTTAGTTGGCAGACGTTAGCTCTGTGAGTCGGTGTTGTCGAGGAGTGTGCGATTCTCAAGTGGAGACACCAGGCACTTGAGGTGGTTTTTGGCTCGCCATTTGCGTCTGAATCTTCACTTCCATTACACCCATGACGGCTGCAACAGAAACACCACAGTGAGCATACAGGAAGGTGCAAACATCTCAGTATGACAGCTATTTCATCATCCCTTGAAGACAAATGTACAAATCGGTGATGCCAGTGTACCAAGAATGAAAAGAAATTATATTTTAATAATTCAGTCAAAAATAACTGTCAGAAGAGGCCTAAAACAAGTGTTTTATTCTTCTGATTGAACCTCAACACCTAGTAGCCGTTCAGCTGCCAAATGGGATAATTTTGACCATTTTCTCCGATTTGTGTTTTATAGTGCCAAACGGAACAAAAGCTCATAGTCTTTCAGTTGAGGAACAGGCTAAAGCTTGGTTCACATAGGTGCGTAATGTCCGTAATCCGTAGTGCGTAATTGGATGCTATTGGGGGGACAGAGTACTGGAGACAAGTTAACAGAGGAGAAAGCTAACGTTAAAATGGTGTGAAAGCGTTTTTGAGGCTGCCTCAGTTGTGCCATCTACTTTCAGCAGGAGAACTACTATGGAAACTGAAGTGGTGGGAGGATGCCTCACTCTTTCATGCCGCTTCTTTTCAAATCCTTTCAAATCACCAGAAACATCAATTTAATTGATAACTTTTCATTTCATCGTAATTTAGGTTTGCACAATTACTTAGAAAAACCCTAAGAAGAAGATAGGAGGAAAGCTCACTTCAATGTGCCGATGCGTACGCCTTTTTCCTGTATCGCGACAGTAGTGTTCTCTTTAGGTGGCGAACAGAGTTAAGAAGTACTATTGATGGTCACTAGAGCTCGTAACGCTTCCCCTCCCCTCCCCCACAGAGTACTGGAGACAAGTTAGCCCCCAGCACTGATAACGGTAACTCCAACGTATTTTTCCTATGTGTTTCTTGTTACTAACGTTTTCTCGTCTTTCTGTTTGATAGTGGTTCGTCTCTTGAAGTTTAATTTTTTCGTCTTTCTGTTCATCTACAGTGGTTCGTCTATATTTTGCTTTTCACTTATTCAAAACATGAAGTAGTGTTGGAGGATGTCAATTCCAATAACTTGAGACCATCAGTAGGTATGCCTCTGCAGAAATGCAGTGATAAGAGTGATGCAGATGATAGATGATGATATTGTAGTGTAACTACGGTCCCTGGATATAATTTTTTTGTAGGAATTTAGTTAGTTGTTATATTGAAAAAGCTGTTGTGTTTTTGATCTTGAAAAGAAGTTACACTTGTGATATTTTGTGCCAATCAGTGGTTTTCTAGCACAATATTTTTGTTTTTTATTTTATGGTAGGTATGTACATACCTACCATTACTCCTTTTCTCCTGGTATCTTATTTCTATAACTATTATGATAGTTATAGAGGACAGAGCATCCAAAATCGTACTCTACAAGTAATATTGATGAAGTGCAATTTTTAAAAACTGGCGGGAATGAGCAGGGGGGACGAAGCTGCGCTCTAGCGACTGAGTGGTATAATATAGGAGGACTATGTTTTTCTTCGCCACCTAAAGGTTGCGCTGAAAGCAGGGGGCGATTTTTCGTCACGTTTTTTAACGTTGACTGAGCTTTCCTACTACCTTCTTCCATGCGACAGGTATTTTCCAAGGTTGCCCTGACAATCGTTGTTGTCCCTATTGCCAGTAGTTCAAATGTTCAATTGACAACTGCCACCCATAGAAACGTTTGAAACCCAGTGTATTATTGAGAATCGCTCAATTTTTCATACATATCGAGAATAGAACTAAATGTTATCAAATTAATTACTTCGATGTGGCCGGTAACGCCCCAAGGAGAAAAATATGTGTTAAACAAGGTGACTTGTTGCGATGAGGTTGGGAACAAGCGATCTGCTGCACTCATCTAGAACTATGTCCTGGAGCTCTACCAATCAGAACGCTTCTAGGGCTCCCAGCTTCAGTTTTCAGCCCAGTGTCTCTGGGGAGGACTGATCTTTGCGGACGTCGACTTTTAGAGCAGAGTGTATCGTTTTAAAATTTGGATATTTTACGCACAGGGGCGTCAGGTGATAATATTCGTCAGGCAAACAGCTTGGCCTTTATGATATCTTACCATCTCGAATTTTGCTCCTTTCCATACCAAGAGATTGAATTTTTTCCATTTGTTCGGTAACGAAAACCACTTTTCTTTTGAAATAGTCCTTCGCACTTTCCATGCTCTGAAAAAGTTTAAAATTGATTATTAACACAGGAAGATAAACAACCTTAACCACAGTCGTATAACCAGAAGGTAGTACCTACACAGGGTGGGTGTCTTCACGTAAGTTGGACATAACTTCTGGGTTCGATTCTACAAGGTATTTCCAACAAAAAATGTCTCTTAGCAATTTTGTTTTAACCCCTTGTTTTACACGTTTTATCAATTTAAAGATTTTTTTCGTGTTTTCGGACCTTACGCCATTAAAACTGACATAACTAAAGCTATTTACCAAGTAAACTCAAGTTTGTGAATATCGTTAGAAAGAGCGTTAAATTTCCAAGCAACCTAGAGAAAAACGAAAATCTTTTAGCAATGAAACATTTTAAGAACACCAAGTCAAAAAGCAAACTTCAAATTTTTTCGAAGTTTGACTTTTTTTAATCGAAGTTTTTCCTCTAAATCCCTGCCCATTTCGATGGTCGCTCTTCGGATAATACATGCTCAAATTGTCAGCTCTCCAACGGTCTTTCAATGAGGAATTTCACCATGTCGGAATTTCCTATTTTTGACTCCAAAATCGGATTCAGCACCTCTAAAAACCCCCTAAGGCAAACCTTCAGCCCGAACTTCCTAATTTACGAATAAAAAAAAAGTGTAGAAAATACGAATGTTTAAAAAAACCGGGAAAATGACGTCATGCTGAATTGTTCATTTATGGCCGCTTGAAGCGCTGAGATCGAGACATCCATAGTCCCCAGATGCAAAATTTCATGAAACAGTAAAGTTCGAAATCGAAAAACTGAAGAAAAAAATAGAAAAAGCGAGATGGGGAAAATTAGGTTTCCTCTGTTATTGTTTGATAACTTTTCTCTTAGAAAACACGTTTTCGTCGTCCCAACAGGCAACACTGGGAGGAGACAGCGATCCGAACAGCCCAATCAGCGAGCGTTCCCGCTGCACGTCTGTTTTCCCGGTTAGTTTTGAAATCAAAAATTTTGACTGTCTCCCAAAAATAACAGGAGATTTATTTTCCGAAATCAGCTCGATTTTCATCTATCCCACACCATTAACTATTCAGGAAAAATGCAAACAGAAATCGGTGAAATTCCTCATTATTCTGTTTTAAATTCAAACTAGAAGAGTAAACCAAATTTGAATGCCAAAATACGTGTGTTTTAGATGAAAACCGAGTGTTTTACAAAGTGTATGGTCACCCTCGATCTCAAGATGACTTGACGAGTTTGATACCATTACCAATGTAATTTTTCACGCCAAATCTAATGGTGATTGGTTTTGTCCGATTGAGTTGTACGATCTTTTTAGTCTGTTGAATGGAACTACACATTTTCTTTTCCTCTCGTATGATGACCATGTACGTTGCTATTTTTAGGACGTCCCACAGCAAGACTTGGGCGTCCTTATGCGATCGATCTGGGGTGAAGGAGGACAACACTCAACAGAAAAAAATAACCACAGTAATCCGTTTTAGACCATTCTGAATCCAAATCTGCGAAAAAAAACATAGGTGAATGTCTGTGTGTGTGTGACAAAATCTTGTGTCGTCTGCCCAGGCCTTGGTTCTCAATCGATTTTCCTGGTTCATTTTTTCGTTCGACACGGAAAACTATCTAGTTGTGCACTACGTCGCCGGAATTTCGAATTATGCCTTTTAAGGAGGGGGAAAGTGGGGGTTAAAGCCTTAAAAACGTGCGTTTGCTGGCATAATCTTATAAACTCTGTCCAGGTCTCACTTTCCAACCGATTTGCGTGTTTCTTTTTATGTTTGACTCAAATAACTTCCGAGTTGTACATGATTTCACCAGAGTACCAAAATTCGCAAGGGAAGGGGGCAAGTGGGAGATAATTTTCACAAAATATCCGATTTTTCAATATTTCGGTTCCTTTACTGCTTACTAATTGTAATATTGCTTTGAAATTGAGGAAAAACTCTCATTATACCTCCGGATTTTCATGAATTATTCTCTGTGCCACCATGGAACTTATAGTGGTGGCACCACAAACCAAATATTTCGTGGGTTTTTTTTCGTGTTTCACTTTGAATACGGATGTGAACCTCGACGGACTGCCTACTAAACCTAATAGATGAAAGTTCATTGTTACGACGTATTTTCAATTTGGTGCCAGACTGGCACCATTGGTGGTGGTGGGTGAACTCGAATTCGCATGTTGGGTGTCGTAGATCATGGATTTTAAAATGTTCTTCAGATTCGAGACTCCGCTAGAAATTTTATGGTGAATAATGGTGAGGATCACTATTTCTTGCCTAAAGTAATAAATAAATTACATCGAGTGAAACAGTTTTATCGCTTACCAACTGGTATTAATGAGGAATTTCACCATGCCGGAATTTCCTATTTTTGACCCCAAAATCGGATTCAGCACCTCTAAAAACCCCCTAAGGCAAACTTTCAGCCCGAACTTCCTAATTTACGAATAAACAAAACTGTGTAGAAAATACGAATGTTTAAAAAAACCGGGAAAATGACGTCATCCTGGAATAGTTCATTTATGGCCGCTTGAAGCGCTGAGATCGAGAAATCTATAGTCCCCAGATGCAAAATTTCACGAAACAGTAAAGTTCGAAATCGGAAAACTGAAGAAAAAAATAGAAAAAGCGAAATGGGGAAAATTAGGTTTCCTCTGTTTTCGTTTGATAACTTTTCTCTTAGAAAACACGATTTCGTCGTCCCAATGGGCAACACTGGGAGGAGACGGCGATCCGAACAGCCCAATCAGCGAGTGTTCCCGCTGCACGTCTGTTTTCCCGGTTAGTTTTGAAATTAAAAATTTTGACTGTCTCCCAAAAATAACAGGAGACTTATTTTCCGTAATCAGCCAGATTTTTATCTATCCCACACCATTAACTATTCAGGAAAAATGCAAACAGAAATCGGTGAAATTCCTCATTGATCTAATGCTCATCCAATGGGACGTCCCCTGGAATGCATGCATTACTAAACAATATGTTTTATCCATTGGTTGTGGTTTGCAAGAGCATATTTCAAGCATTCTTTAATATAAACGATGGGAGCGTTAAAATTCCCAAACTCGCAAAATGACCCCTACAATTGCCTCTGTAAGCAATTCTTTCAAAAACCCCAACACATCGGCGCTGCAAGGCAAACACTGACTTAGCTGGAGGACTGTGACCCAGGCCAGGATGGCATAAGTGCGAGTGGAAACAACCATAGTAAAATTTGATCAAACTTGTTGTTGAAACACTATTTGTCAAACTGCGTATCAGAAATATGGTGGTACTGAGTTTTTAAGTCAAATAACGGCAATGATCGCTCCACGTAAGGGTTCACGCCTAAGAATTTCACGGGCTCGTTACACTTGGCTTCAGCAGGATGGAGGGTGACGTCGATGGCTGCAGTTTTTCTTTCATTCAGGCACATTTTGTTGCTGTACATGTTCACATTTGTTGCTGAACCCTGAAGTTATGCCCAACTTAAGTGTAGACACTATTATTCCCCTTCAGTTAACTAGACAGGCGTACACCACAACCATTACTTACCATTTTCAAATAATAACCAGTTCCCACATCAACCAGGACTTTTTCGGTATCGTCGATCGTGCCAGGAACAAACATCTACAGAATATTGTCAAGGAAATTGACCATCAAACCACCACTTCGTAGTTATTATTATAATTTCACATGCATTAATATTATAAGCTAGCTCCTCACTCCTTGCTGATGTGTGGCATCAAATCAAGACAATCGCAAGAGCTAAAATGTCCCTTTCCTTTAAAAAAAATGGGAGAGAAAACTCCCTTTGCGCTTGGGTTTGTTTCAAGCGAGCAAATATTAGGTAATACACTCAACGGTCAGGATTCGAAACTTTATCATAGTTGTCAGTAAAAATTAAGGGAGCCTCAGTCGGTCGCTTATTGTTCCTCGTTCCGGGTTAGTATAATCTCTGAAGAACCGGCGGTCGAAATTTAAAAGTAGTACCTAAATTCGGAATTTTCGAAATTCATTACTGCATCTACCTAGGGAATTGAGAATTGATCACAATACCATCAAGTCGGCAACCATCAGTAACATCAGTCGGTTGGGAATTTCCAACTGATGTGTTTCTTTTTCTGTTCGATATAGAAATCTTCCGAGTAGGTAGCACCCTATTTAACCAGTGCCAAAAATAGGATGGGGAGGGAGCGACTGGGGGGATAATATTCACAAAATATCCGATTTTTCAATATTTCGGTCCCTTAATAGCTTACTTATTGTACCCAATGTTGTTTGTTTGTTTGAAATGAGGAATTTCACCGAATTCTGTTTGCATTTTTCCTGAATAGTTAATGGTGTGGGATAGATGAAAATCGGGCTGATTTCGGAAAATAAGTCTCCTGTTATTTTGGGAGACAATCAAAATTTTTGATTTCAAAACTAACCGGGAAAACGGACGTGGAGTGGGAACGCTCGCTGATTGGGCTGTTCGGATTGCCGCCTCCTCCCAGTGTTGCCCATTGGTGTGACGAAATCGTGTTTTCTAAGAGAAAAGTTATCAAACAAAAACAGGGGAAACCTAATTTTCCCCATCTTGCTTTTTCTATTTTTTTCTTCAGTTTTTCGATTTCAAACTTTACTGTTTCGTGAAATTTTGCATCTGGGGACTATGAATTTCTCGATCTCAGCGCTTCAAGCGGCCATAAATGAACTATTCCAGGATGACGTCATTTTCCCGGTTTTTTTAAACATTCGTATTTTCTACACTGTTTTGTTTATTCGTAAATTAGGAAGTTCCGACATGGTGAAATTCCTCATTGAAGATAAATTCTCAGTATACCTTTGAATTTTCATGAATCATTCTTTGTGCCATCGTGAAATAAATCAGGGGTGCCGCCATGGTGCCAGGACACCAGAAACCACGTATTTCGTGGTGCAAGACTGGCACCATTGGTGGGGAGGGGGGGGGGGGGTGAACTCGAATTCGCATATTGGGTATCTTATATCATGGATTTTTAAATGCTCTTCAAAATGGAGGCTCCCATGCCGCTAAAAATGTTATGGTGGATAATGGTGAGAGGGGAGGGGGGAAGAGACCACTATTTCTTGCCTAAAGTACAACACAAATTACATCGAGTGAAACAGTTTTTTTCGCTTACAAACTGTTTAAATTGACCAAATACTTATTAATTAATTATGTTTTATTGGATTATTTTGGAATTCAAGTTTTATTGAAAATTAAATCGAGTTGCTCACTAAAAACTTAGTTTTGTTATTTTACTTTACTTTTTCCCATTTTTAGAATATTTGAATTAAGTTTTTTGAACAAAATTATGCATTATTGATGTTTCCATCGAATTTTGAAGGGGGAAAGTTTGGATGAAACATGATCACGTCTTTAATCTGTCCATGAATGGGGAATTTGCCTCACATTTTTTTTTTTTTTTCGAATGCGGGTTTATTTTTATGGAATAAAACCATAGTGAGCTGCTCGAAAACGCATCCAAAAAATTTAGAGAATTTAAGGAAGATGGAAATTTTAAATGTGGTGGCAATGTGTAAGAGGCAGCCATGTTTGAAACGTAACGGATATTCTACCAATCTGACTTCAAAGGAGGTTCTGTGGCGCTTACCACAGAAGCGGAACATACACGAACTTTTAGCTTACAAGTAGTGCGCCGCGAACTGGCAGGAAGAACCCAGACACAAAAGTGACCAAAAGAAACAATATTACTCACTTTTTTACAATACGATTCTACCTACCTACTAGTTTATCAAGCATTATTAGTCTTCATCTTCTCTTATTTAGTTTCAAGATTTGAATCACATTATTCGAGTAGCCATTTCACTGGATCGTTTTGTGTGGCGGTGCTAGAACTCTGTCTGTTGTCGGAGTTGTTTTCGCGTCGTTTTTTTTTCGTATGACGTCAACAATATTCCTCGATTTTCGCGGTGTTTTGTAACAGAGGCTTCACTTGTTTAGGCATTTTCTCCTACGGTAATTTTTTCCCCTTGGTTATTCCTAGTGTTAAACGTTATTCTAGGGCCCTATTATAGGATTTGACTTGAAATTCCAGAATCTAAAATTGAGGCAAATTCCCCATTACTGCAATTTGGGCACGACAGTCTTTCATCTGCCATGGGTGTCTTTCATCTGCCGATAGGTTTTCGTCTTTAATTTTTAAATAATTAAGCGCCCCACTGTGTGTTCTTCCGTCGAAATTCAATCAGTATGGTGTGAGGTTAATCCCTGATTTTTGGCAGAACTTGAGTCGAACTTTAAGTTTTCTGAAATCTTGGGATACCGATTGTCCCTTTCTAGGAAAATGACCCATAAATGGCGTGGGTGTGCCCAGGTGTGAGAACTAATTTCCGGAAATTTATCAACTTGTTCTTATGATTAACAGCTCAACTTAATTAAATACGAGTTAAGTATTCCATATTAATGCGGAGAATCAATACCGATGGTAAACTAGAAAATTGTTCTGTAAGTACGGTCATGGACATAAAAGAGGTAGGTATTCAGGAGAGTTGCGAGGCAACCTCTGTTCATACAGAAATTAAATCCATTATTACAATACCAGAGGGTCCAATTTACTGGAAATCAAAAGAAATAGAATAAAAAGGGGGAATACAATTATTCAACTGCTTGCCGCCTAATTGTATGGAATTAGATTACGGAAAACTGAGAGCGAAATTGAAAGAATTTCTATGTCAACGAGCTTTTTATGATATGAATGATTTTATAGTATGTGATAAGGAAGCTCTCTCATGTAAATAGTAATATTAGTAGACGAATCAAGGAATTTTATATACGTAGTACTTGAGGATTTAATGACATGGTGATTGCTTACCCTATGTTTTTGTTTTCTTTGTAATTGTTATGTAAGGCTGGCAGAGGAATGTTTTTAAAAAGTACTCTGTTCAAATTACTGTGATATATTTTGTGATATAGGTAGTTTTGTCCCTCTTCAATGTTCTTTTTTGTAACTTAGTTGTAAACTGTGTGATTGTATGAGTGTGCTAGTGTGTCTGTAATTTTTGAATGATCGTTTAATTGAATTATTTTGATATTTATTTATTGTTTGGGTGGGTTGTCCCCCCTCTGTTTGGGTGGGGGCGCTCGGTTGGCCGCGGGCGGTGGCTCTCGAATTCGCTGTTGCGAAGTTGCTTGCCTTTGTCGTTGTCGGTGAGATGGGTGGTCCTATTTTGTGGCCGTTCATTCTGACGATGGCGGTCTGGTATCGGGAAGCCGCCATGGTGGGTGGGGCCCGTGGCCGGTCGGGTGGCCCCCGGCCGGCACAGGGGGGGAGTCCTAAGTGCCCCCTCACACCTTGCACGCATTGCAATATGCACAGTGACACGATAAGACATTTTATTATACACGACCGTTCCATTGTTTTTGTCATACATCATTTCTATCCATTGTTTATTATTTGTTATTCCATTATCTGCATTTTCGACAATTTTGTTATACCTGCATTGCATTTCCACAAATATACTTACACACTCTCTCTCTCATACCTGCTCAGCACACATGCATAAGACCAAACACGTCTTATTTTGGTAGGTGAAGGGAGAAGCTGTTCGTTTTGTTCCAATGGCACACATAATTTGGACAATTGTGACAAGTGGTTGAAAGAGAAGGTGGAAAGAAGATGGGAATGGGCGATGAAAGCCATGATTTGTTTCAGGTGTCTCAAACCTGAGCACAGAACATTCAGATGTAGAGAGATGAGTGTGTGTTCCAAGTGCAATGGAGTACATCACACGACTCTACATAAAAATGAAGTGGCTGCTACGGTGCAGAACGCTGTGCAGACTCATAATATTTTGCTGGAACCAAAAGACACCAATCAATGGGCAACAATCTTGATTTTTGTGAGGTGTAGTAGCTTACGCAATCCTATCTCCGGAAGTTCTTTTAACACTTGACCAGTGATCAGGTCATATCCTGGCGCTTTTCTGGTTTTTATCTCATGTTTGACGCAATTAGCGAGTTCGCTAAATTTCACAGGTTTAATTGGAATACTATCCATTCTGTGGGGTTCTTTCAGAACTTCTTCGCTCGGTGACTGCTGTATCACCTGACTGCTGTATGTAATTGCTGAAGTGATCATGATATTGAAACCAGGCAAAGAACCTTCGGACGTCAAGTCCTATAGACCAATTTCACTGCTTCCGGTTCTCTCCAAGCTGTTTGAGAAGCTACTAAAGAAAAGACTCATAAACATAATAGAAGAAAGGAATTTAATTCCACAACACCAGTTTGGTTTTAGAACAAAACATTCAACGATTGAACAAGTCCATAGGATAACAGATGTAATTGAAAATGCACTGGAAAATAAACAAGTGTGTAGTGCTGTATTTCTTGATGTGTCACAAGCTTTCGATAAAGTGTAGATACTCAGCAATAGATACTCAGCAATAGATACTTCAGAATTAAAAACGAAGATGAATACTCAAATCTCAGCAAAATTAGAGCAGGTGTCCCGCAGGGAAGTGTTCTTGGACCCCTCCTATACTTGCTATATACACATGATGTTCCTCGCACATTGGGAACAACTATAGCCACATTCGCAGACGATACAGCTGTTTTGGCAGTTGCAGACACAGTTGAAACCTCTACAGTAAAGCTTCAGGAAGCTACGAATGCTATTGGAGATTGGACTCGAAAATGGCGCCTCAAATTAAACGAAACCAAATCCACTCATGTGAACTTCACCAACAAAAAAATTACAAATAAGCCGCTGATATTGAATCAATGCACAGTCCCATATTCCAACTCAGCTAAGTATCTGGGAATGACACTAGATGCGAAGCTGAAGTGGAAAGAACACGTCAAAAAGAAAAAGGAACAGCTAACAATCAAATTCAGAAAACTGTATTGGCTCCTGGGCCGACATTCACAACTTAGCTTACACAACAAAGTGCTGTTATACAAAACAGTACTTATGCCAATTTGGACCTATGGTATACAGCTATGGGGATGCACAGCTAAAAGTAACATGAAAATTATTCAAACGTTTCAAAATAAGATACTGAGGAGTATTGTGAATGCTCCGTGGTACATTCGTAATGATGACCTCCACAAGGACCTCAAAATTGAGACTATTAGCGAGGTAGCAACAAGATACGCGAGAAACTACGAAAAGAGGCTTCACGCACACACAAACCCAGAAGCCATCCAGCTTCTGGACAACACTCATGAAATCCGACGTCTAAAAAGGATCAAGCCACTGGACCTTGGATGCTGAAGTGTAACTTTAATGTAGTGAAAGTCATTGGACTAACACTTGCATGAGAAACGCGTAATATATATGTGAAGTAAATATCTAGATAGTTACGTGATGTATAATACCTCAATTGTAACTAGTTGATATATTGACTAATAAACGCTTAAATAAAAAATAAAAAAATAAAAAAAAAAAAATCTTGATGGTAGTACCAGTCAGAGTCTCAGGGCCAGCGGGTTCGCGTGACACTTTACGCTCTTCTCGACGAGGGATCCAGCCTGACTATGGTAGAGAGCAGTTTAGCCAAAGATATAGGGTTGGAAGGTGAGACCAGACCTTTGTCATTGGCTTGGACAGGAAATGTGAGCAGAACCGAGGAAGACTCAAAGGTTGTCAGTTTTCGAATTTCCGAGGCTCGAGATGGTGCTAAAGAATACAGCGTTTTTGAGGCCAGAACCGTAAAGGGCCTCGCAATGCAACCACAGTCAGTGAATGTGGAGGACTTGGCTACAATGTTTCCATATGTCAAGAAAGGTGGAGTGATTGTACTGAAAAATGCGGTGCCACGAATAATAATAGGGCAAGATAACTGGCCACTCCTTTTTGTTCGTAAATCCTTCCAGGGACCATGGCGAGGCCCAGTTGTCTCCCTAACGTGGTTAGGATGGGTGCTGTATGGAAATGTTCCCCGCAAATTCGTGGAAACCTCCTTGAGCAGTAGTACCACACACCTTCAAATGACGCAATGGACCAAGCACGTAATACGAGAAAAAAACTTTTTAACAAAAAAACGGACCGACCTCAAAACTGATGATGGCATCCCACTAAAAAGGAAAAAATAATAACGACAACTTATTCAGTTAGGTTGGTAGGTAGGTACGCAGTGAAGTCGCCGCCGTGCCCATATGCAGAAACAAACATACACAAGTAGATTCCACTTCCATCTGGTTAGTATTACAACATGGGTCGATAGTGCAATACAAAACATGAATGAGAGTGGGTACCTATCATTGAGGTAATGCATGTGTTCCAAAACGATTAGGTAGTACGTCACTGCTGTCGTATGAAGGAGGATGAGAGAGTGACAATAAGTGTGAATCCCCGTACGAAATGTTGGGATTCGAACAAACCATCTCTTGATTAGATAGTATCTAATAGTTATTTATCTAATTATACATGATCAATCTTTGATTACATAATATCTAATTGATCTTATATTCCATGTATGGCATATTGAATGTAGAATTGTCTAGATCATGATGTGGGTTTGTGATATGAGTTCATACTCAAATGAACCAGTTAGTGTTACAACATGCGTCGATAGTGCAATACAAAACAGGATTAAGGGTAGGTAAGTAAGTAAACAACCTTCTCATGTTCAATTTTTATCCAACTGCCATTTTTGGTGACGCAGACGTCTTCAGCTGTTATCAAAGGAAATATTCTTACTGAGATTCACACTTATTGTCACTAATTAATTTAATGAGTTAAAAATTAAAACGAATTATTTAAAAACTTAAACAAAAGTACTTGGTAGTAGGTAAGTTATGTGAAATTAAAATAATTAAAGTCGAAAAATTATTAAATTAAAGATTAAATCAAATGATTTAAAAAATTAAATTTTAAAAAGAAATTTAAAAAACCACTAAAAAGTAAAAAATAAAAAATTATGAAAATACAAAAATAGTAAAATAAAAAACTTTTTAACAAAAAAACGGACCGACCTCAAAACTGATGATGGCATCCCACTAAAAAGGAAAAAATAATAACGACAACTTATTCAGTTAGGTTGGTAGGTAGGTACGCAGTGAAGTCGCCGCCGTGCCCATATGCAGAAACAAACATACACAAGTAGATTCCACTTCCATCTGGTTAGTATTACAACATGGGTCGATAGTGCAATACAAAACATGAATGAGAGTGGGTACCTATCATTGAGGTAATGCATGTGTTCCAAAACGATTAGGTAGTACGTCACTGCTGTCGTATGAAGGAGGATGAGAGAGTGACAATAAGTGTGAATCCCCGTACGAAATGTTGGGATTCGAACAAACCATCTCTTGATTAGATAGTATCTAATAGTTATTTATCTAATTATACATGATCAATCTTTGATTACATAATATCTAATTTTTTCGACTTTTATTATATAATTTTTTTTTAATTTTACATAATTTACCTTCTACCAAGTACGTTTGTTTAAAGTCGGTATTCTTTGAGTTACCGACCGTTAACCTTTTTTCGACATTTTTCGCTATTTTTCTTTTTTAAATCTTTTACTTGTATTCTTTAATCACTAATGGTTTTTTTAATGTGGAATTAATTATTACTTTTTGAGGTTTTTTTATGAAGGTAGTAGGTAACATTATTGTTTAATTTTTACATTTTATTTTAGTACCTATACCTACAGTATTATTGTTTATAGTAGTTATTAGTGAGTCCAAAATATTGTTAAACATATTGTTTAGTAATGCATGCATTCCAGGGGACGTCCCATTGGATAAGCATTAAGTCAATTAGAACCTGTTGGTGAGCGAAAAAACACGCATTGTTATTTCGCTTCCTCCTGCACCAAACTGTTTCACTCAACGTAAGTAAAATGGGGGCGATGATGTCCGTAGAGGAGTATCTACACTCAAATCCGCGCAATCCCAGAAAATACCATCGAAATCAGATGGAAAATGTAGAAAGTATAGCTCTTACAGGGAATTCACGTTTGCGCATGAGCAGTGGCTATTATCAGTTCCTTGGCAATGCTTTTCATCGGGGACCATCTATATGCCAATTTGCATGATCTCTGAGAATTTTATTGAAATCGGATGGAAAATGTGGAAATGATGGCTGCTACAAGGAAATTATCGTTTGCACATGCGCAGCGGCTATCAGTCCGGGGGCAATGATTGTCATAGGGGACCATCTACACGCCAACTCGTACAATCTCTGAAAATTTCATCGGAATCAGACTTGAACTTCATATTTTAGCCCGCTGCAACATGTTTTGGATGATGAGAAGGCTATGTGCTAGACCCACTTGGTAGTCTACCGAAATTTGATGGTTATCGGAAACCCCCTCATAAAGCATCTCATTTTTTGTGAAGCTTAGAATCGGACATAAATTTGAATGTACCTACACAAACATGTACAAAAATGTACAATGCGTCGGGAAACTCGTCTTTCAATGAAATGTTAAAGTTATTTTCAAAATTGAGTTCAATATCTTTTTTTTTGAAATTAAAATTTTGCTTCATAATCAAGTTTATCTTGAAGAAATGAGCGTTTCACTATTAATGGGGAGGATGGTCCCCAATGAATGAGAGGGTGGTCCCCCTTGAATTTGTTGAGGGGCGGCAGGCGTCCGAGAATATGCCGGAGGTGACGGGCGGGTGGGCGGGGGGGGGGGGTGGACGAGCGGGTGGGTGGCTTCGACGAGTCGGGCGGGGGGAGAGGATGCGGAACAATCTTCCGAAAAAACACGTTTTTTGAACTATTTTCACAAAATTTCGATACTTTTAACAAAGCAAAATGAAATCTGATTAAAACGGGACCACTATGGATACTTGTAGAACACTTTTCGAAAAGAATCAGGCAGATTGGTGCCCGAATAAGAAAATGCTAGTGGTACAAACATACAGAAAAAAAAAAAAAAAAAATCGTCGTCCCATGACACACCGAACTGTATACCTCCTTCCTTCGGCGCGGCTTCGCCGCGCATGAAGTCGGTCAAAAAGATCAGCAAACACGAGTAGTAGACGTGTTTTAGGAAGCTGTGCCCTCTCAAGCGGACGGAGGACCAATGACAACTGTCAGCGTGGGGGAGGATGTCCGCTTCAGCAATGAATTAAATTAATACCTAAATTTCAACTCTTGGCCACATGATTTCTAAATCCATTTTCGATATGTTTTTGAAAAGTCATCTGTGTAACATTATTAAAAATATATTCTTCTGAAAGTTGCTTGACGGAAAAGTTTGTATTTTCTGTTCTAAGTTAAACTTGAGATAGTTATTTCCTTAATAAGTGTGTAGTGTCGTCAGTGGTGCAATTCGTGATAGAGTGGTCACTAGTACGGTCATTACACCATCTATAATAAATATGAGTAACAACACTCTCTTATTTAGTCAAATGCCCAATAAAAACCATGAACAATTTCGTCAAAATAAAGGATACAGATCCGGTGAGGGGAACCATTATTCTACTGTCTTTGGCGTCTGGTTGGATCTTCTCTAACGCTTCCTTAGAATCACCATACTTGGTTTGTGCCAATTTCAGCGCTTGCATTGAGTCTTGATACACTCCAATTTCCTACACAATCACAATAATTCATTTACAAAACGATTCGAAGCAAAAATTAATCAACCACGTCAAAAAAAGCACGATTTACCTGATCTAGTTGCTTCTTCAACTGCGTCAAATTCGCCAAGCTGAGCTTGCTCAGCTCGATTTGCTGCATCTCTGGTTTCTCTTTGGTTGACATCTTGAGTAATTTCAAAACAATTCACTAAAAATTCGCTGGGAATAATAGAAAAATACTCGGATTACGAACAAAAACCCAAGCATGCACACCTCGGGATTTTCGAAAAGGCGTGTGTAGGTTATGCGTGTGTAACCTAGCAGAAGGTTTTTCAGGTTTCGAGTGCCATCCGATGAAGCGCTACAATCGGTAAGGAGTTTCATACGATAGGATCTTCGGTTCATAGTTCATAGTGTAAATGTAAAATTTTCTGTCACTGTCATCGTAAAATTTCGTTGTCACTAAAATAACGATGCTTAAATACTCTCAGAAACGAGATTTCTGAAGCTTAGACATCTGTAAAGTTTTGTGATAAAATGTAGCCAGTCGACACACGTGAACTGCCTGCTGTCAAGCCTCAAAATCTGTAAGTTTTCAAATATTGGCAAATTTTTGACAATTTTCAGTATTTCCAATCTAACGATGTTAGTGATTGAATTGAATCTCTTTTTAACAGTAGAATTTCTCTCCAAAACAAATTGAGGTGAATAATTTTGTTGGCAGCAATGTTTATGACACTTTCTTTCCATTAGTGATTACGATTTACTAGTGAATGCCGATAAATTTTTGACTTTTCTCGCGTAGTGATGTGCATTTTACTAAATTAGGTTCTGAATTTCGTTACATTAGTTCAATATAACATCGGTGCGTCCAATTGATGAACATTTGAGGTAAATATTTGATTTTTTATTCGTCGATATTGTGGAAAAACCTTCGATTGGGGATAGCGTGAAAGCTGTCACAACTCGCTCAGGTATTGTGTAAAAAAACGGACCTACCGAAACGAATCGGGTGGTCGCAATAGCCTGTTACGTGGTGGAAAACTGGATCGTAGTTACGTTTCGTAATTCGTGGTGAATAGAAGTTAGTTTTTCAATAATGTCTGACGATCTGCCGAGTTCCTACGACGTCGTGGTGGTCGGCACTGGGCTGGTCGAGTCGATCGTCGCCGCTGCTGCAGCCAGAATAGGTAAACAAGTGCTTCACATTGACAAAAATAAGTATTATGGTCAGCATTGGGCCACCTTTAACTACGACGATGTCCAGCAGTGGGTGGGCGACAAAGGAGAAGCGCCGAGTCCGACTCACGACCCGGTCGATAACCTGCAGTTTTTGGCGACTGAGGAGAGCAGGCGATTGGTGTCCGATATCAGCCAAGATTGGTTCGGCGGGGTTATAACCAAACCGAAAGAACCCCCTAAGAAATCGGAAGCAGCTGCTGAAGGAGATGCCAAGGCTGACAGCACCGACGAAGCGCCTGTCACTGAAACGCTAACAGCCGATGATACCAAAGCGAAATTGGCTTCATTGTCTAGAAAATTCAACATTGACCTAGCTCCGAAACTGCTGTTTTTCAAAGGCCCCATGGTCGACGTATTGATCAAATCCCAGGTTTCTAGGTATCTCGAGTTTCTGGGCGTGCAAAACATCTTGCTCTGCGTCAACGGCGTCATAGAGCTCGTTCCTTGTTCTAAATCCGACGTTTTCTCCACTCGGACCGTCACTATTGTTGAGAAAAGGTTGTTGATGAAGCTGCTCACGACGTTGCAGAGTTACAAAGACGATTCAGAGGAGTTGAAAGAGTTGGAGAACTCAACTTTCGAAGACTATTTGAAACAGCAGAACATTTCTGAGACAGTGCAGCATTATATTTTGTACTCCATTGCAATGGCGACTCAAGAAACGACCGCAGCTCAAGGCATCAAGCAGGCTCAAGCTTTCCTGAATTCCATCGGTTTCTGTGGAAATACTCCTTTTATTTGGCCGATGTATGGCACGTCTGAAATTCTACAAGCGTTTTGTCGTCTGAGTGCTGTGTACGGTGGAATATATTGTCTCAACAGGAACGCAGATTTTTTGGTGAACGTCGAGAACGGACCTTGCGAAGGAGTTTACTCAAATGGAGGCATCTTGAAAGCTCAGAACGTCGTCGTTTCTACAGGGCTGGTCCCAAGCTGCTACGTTAACCGAGAGAGTCCGTCAGAGTGTTACCAAAGGGCCGTATTGATAACCAATAAAGCTGTATTCCCTGGTGGGAAGGAAGGGATTTCTCTGCTGACCTACCCATTTTTGGACTCATCATTCGACCCCATCACTCTCCTGGAACTGAACAGCAACACCTCTTCCTGCCCTAAAGGCTTCTTCGTTGTCCATCTTGTCAGCAGGAAAGGCAAACAGAAGACGCCCTATGAGGACTTCGACAAACTCATCGCTGACATATTTTCTCCATCTGGCGAAGGCGATAAGCCCACCATCCTCTACAAACTCCTATTCACCGTCGACATAATTTCCTCTACTCAGGTATCCGATCTCCCCGCTAACGTTCACTCATGTTCTGGCCCCCGCTGCCTCAGCATAGATTTCCATTCTTCGCTCCAGGAAGCTGAAACCATCTTCAAAAGGATGTTCCCAGACGATGAATTCCTACCCACACCTGAGGCCGTTGAAGAAGTAGCTTCAGAGGAGTAATAGTAATCCACCACTTCCTACTGTTTATGTAGTTTGCCTCCCTTATTTCTGGTTGGTAATTATGAACAGCAACATTGGATTTTTTTTAATATGCATTTTTTTGGCTTCAAAGTAGACATTTCTGAAGAAATTATGTCTTTGTGTTAAATCGCAATGCATCATCTAAGTATCAATTCTCCTCCAAATGGCAGACTGAATTATCTTTTAAAACAACTGAGAACCAGCAATAAAAACATCATTGAAACCATTTCAAATCCCCCTCGTTAACTAATGGCTATCACTTGCTCATAATTACCTACCAATTTTTTGATAGATATTTGAAAATGAAATACCTAATATTAGTCTATTGAAGAACTCCATTCTTTCTCCACTCTGCTTCAAGTGGGTTTTGATTAGCAGTTAGCGTTTATGCAAGCACCGAAACCATCTTTGAAAAAATTAAAAAAATGATAAAAAAAAGGCTTTGCACTGCTAAACATTTTGAAGCATTTCTGTGATAAAATTTTATTTCGTTTACCTAGATATTAAGCAATATAATGATTTAATCTTCGCTCAGCTGACAGCATTCCTTGAAACTGCTATTTTTGGTATAATATTTTCAACACTGTTAATGGCTACTTTTTTTCTCTCATGAGTACTTTAGTAGGTACTCCAATGATTTTGATGTACTTATCTGACGAGTAATTGGCCTCAGTTGAATATCCTAACGACTTGGGAAGATAATACAGGGTGCGGCAACTAGTTCTCCCTCATTCAAAAAAGCCGTTGAAAAAATAGAAAAAACATATTAGAAAAATTCTTTTTTTATTCTGAAAGCTTATAAGATCAAGTTTTTTTTTCACCTATTGTTTAAAATTAATGGCGGATGCACATTTTGAGTCTTTTGTGGAAGTTATCCTTGTAGATTTCCTTCTCAATGGGGTATTTCGGTGGGTCGGAAATTCAGGTTTTTGACTTCAAATTTGGATTCAGCACCCTTGAAAACCTATTTACTCCAACTTTAAGCCCAATGATACTTTACATGTGGTAGAAAAATTAATTATAGAGATCACACGTTTGAAAAAAAGGGGGGCCACCATAAATGCACACACACTACGCCGCGCGAGTGTGTGAATAGTATTTTGTAGTATCCAAGAGGTCCTCCAAGGGTTTCATCTCTTCTCTGTGCTTGGATACTTTTTTCATAGACAGTTGGCTAGCTACGTCACCCCATTCAAATCTTCAACTTTCCTTAGCTTCTCTGATTTTTTAAAAACATTTTCTCGACGAACAGACCCAATTACCATTATTCCTAAGCCATACTCTTTTAAAAAATTTTTTTTTAAAATTGACTGAAATACCCTATTGCTGTCTTCAAGGGTCTTTAGGCGGTGTTTGAAGACCTCACCCTGACCCCTCAGGAAAAGATCACAGGAACTCAGATCTGGCAATCGAGGGGCCACAAATGTCCTGCCAAAGGGAGATCGCCTGACTGGGGAACCTCTTACAAACGACGGGCTGTTTGGGCCCAGAAGTTCTATGTCTTACTGTTCAACATGTATCTCAATTTTGAGCTCCAAAAATTCCTTCAACATGTTGCAATATAGTAAAGAAGTCACTGTGACGGTAACACCACTTTACTCAAAGGACTAAGGGCCTATCGTCGCACCAAACCGAAACCTTTGGGCGATGAAGAGGGATTTCTATGTAGCGGCCGTTTTGTTTATTGACGCAGCATGACAGATGGATTTGGGCTTTGGCGCTCCTCCAAAGGAGGCAAATCCTGGATCTCAGTAATCTTTTACATGCGCAACTAACAGTTCTTCCCAAAATCCGAAGAGCAGCCGCATGTTTCTGTGCTGAGAGCCCAGGAGACTGCTCAATTGATGCCTTTCTCGTCAATTTTGATGTGCCTGGTTGCTTCTTACCTACAGCTGATGATGTGTCGTGTATGAACTGCAAATCATACTGTGGCTGTAACTGTTCGCCATTGTTGCTAAACAATAAACACCTCAACTAGTTGCCACAACCTGTGCCTTCTATGTCTCGACTTGAATGTAGAACTCGAAAAATTCTAGCTTGCAAAGAATGGTCTGCCTCTGCCACCAAAAATAATTTAATGGGGGTTCCATTCTTAATGTCGCCCTGTTTGCTTTAAACCGCGTTTATTCGCAGTTATTTTTAAGATTTTTTTTCGCTTTGTTTACGGTTGTTGAGGATTTCAGTTTGTTTGGCATTATTGTGTTATAGATTTGTCGAATCACACTGATTGAATTAGAAGTACAACCTCATTGCATGGAAGAGAGCACCCATACATGCATTAGACCATAATAAATATAACTAGACCTTCTCTTTAAGTCCTTACCGCGATTAATTATTAAACAATCTTTGGATTGTTTCTTTCAATTTGTTTTATCATGCTGGGCTCATAACCTTCAAAGATATCACAAACCCTTCTGTGTCCTCTTCAGGTTGTAATTTATTATCATTAAGACATCCACAAATTTTACATTGATTGCACGTTAGATCTATGATGGGTCCATAACCTTTCTAAATTACAGACTCTAACAGTCTAATTTTAATCATCGTACTCCTTTTTTGTGAAAAAGAAACAACTGAGAGTGTCAAAACTGACGAGTGTAATTTACTTGTGCAACACAAAAACACAGCAATACACTTTTTTCAATGTGACAAATAACAAACTCTTACCTCTTACCTGGAACGGAAGTTATACACTGCTTCTGTGTTCTGCTCTTGTCAAGACGAATCTTTTGGCCCATTTGCACGTCAAACAGTATTTCGCAGTAACCATTCTTGATCACCCAAGCCATGTCCACTCGGGCGACTCTGGAGAGCTGCTGGGGTTAAGTCGTAGGGAAGTCAGGTTAGTGGTTGCCCCGGTAACAGGCTTCACCCCACTCCTACACCGTCTCAACCACATTGGGGTGTCCCAGGATACAACCCTCTGCAGGATGTGTGGAGAGGCTGAATACGCTTAATTTTCACCTCTTTGGGTCACCCACACCAATGGAGGCATTCCCCTGCCCTAACCTAGCTAAGTAAATTTTTAAGCCAAAACTGATAGCCTTTGACTATCCTGATACTCCAACTTACTATCGATAGTATAAGAAAACGCATTATTAAAAACATAATAACTCATAGATAAAACAAAATAATTCTCGAGTTGACAAAATGTAGGGTATTAGTTGAGTTTCCTTGTCAGAGGTGGCGCCACTCTCTAAGGCAGCTCAGATCCCTCTATGAAATGAATCCTACCTTATTCTTTGTTTCTGTACTTTATGAAAAATAACAGACTGCAACATCCAGGATTTTTCCAAATTTCCTTCTTCTACTCCAACGTAATTGGGTTTATAGACAGATTCTGCTGACGCAGATAGCGCTGGTGCGACCCTTGGAAAGAACAATCTTGAGCTGACAGACTGTAATAGGGCCTCTGAGGAACTTTCTGCTCAAATATTCTTTAGGATTGTCAAAATACATCTTAGTTGAAAAAAAAATCCGAAAAAAACAAATTTTTTGAACAAGTGGGAAATTAATGGTCAAAGGGCTGTAGTAGAACACAGAATTTTCAATTTTAAGGAGATCTCTTCCGTTCATCTCACCATGAGATGTTTATTGCCAATATAACTGAATCTTTTTGGGTTTTTTTTCTCCGAAAACATGGCCATGTGCTTCGATAGTGTCCGATTCCGTCAACCCTGCCGATTGTGGACGTACGATGCATCCCCAGTATCTCCTAGTTCGCCAAGTTTACCTCGAAATTTCGTATGAATCTCAAAGGGTACTCTAGCATAAGCGTTGAATAAAATGTTTTAGGAAAATGAAAAAAAAAAAAAAAAATGCAACTGTTATTGTGGAGAACTTGGACGCCTGAGGGCTACTTTCCTTTTAGCCTAAACGTTTGTAATGCGTGAAGTTTTGTCTACAGTATTGCTCTTGGAAACGTTGATGGGTTACAAATCCAGGAATTCTTCGTTCAAAAAGCTATAGCATGGGTGCAGCTGATGTGCTTTTTTTAGGTAGGTAAGCATTTTTAATTCCAAAGACAGAAAGTACTCTTTATTATGTTATTGCTATTATTATTGTTAATTATTTCTACTTCCTTCTGTTTTTGTACTGATTCATTCTTCATCATTTTCACTCCTCATCATTTTTCGTCCCTGCCGACACTTGTCTGAACATTGCTCTGGTGCAGGACGCCTAGTCTATGCTTTTATAAACCTATATGTAATAATTGTTATCCTTTGCATTTGTACGTGACTAAGTCATTCTACATTCTAATTAAGCTATAATTATTTAGCTCGTGTTAAGTGCTGCGTAACGTTTAGAGGTACCTATTTGCACTATAAAGCTATCTATTCCTATCTATTAATGTATTAGCCTACATAGTTATATATTTCAATTAATGGTTTCCACAAAAGATTACAAACTAACAAGTACCTACTTAGATAGGTGCCTACTTGTGTACTTCACAGCTATGAAAGGTTTTTTCTACATTGGAGATGAGAAACGCAAGTTTCAAGAAGTGCAGACCTCGTGTGACGGCCACTTCTTCAGCTTGCGTTACCTCTACATCATAAGCAATTTGAAATGTTGATTTAAATCGTATTATTACCGTATTTCAATAACAATTTTAGTATAAACGTATCGTAGGTACTTGAATTATTACTTAGTTAGCACCCTCTTCCACTGTTAATGTTATATGTCACGTTTGATACTACGTTAGCTTCGTTCCACCTTGTTTTATACCTGCCTGGTTTATATTTTTTGTGAACCTACCACGCATGAAAACTACCCAATAAAAATACTTAACTATGTAACTATGGTTGACTATTAACTCCTTCTCTGTCAAACGCGGGATGGGATGAGTGTGGACTGGGATGCTCCCTCTGCATGTCCTGATTACTCTGCGGTGTTTCTTTAGATCACTCAATTGTTGCTTTATAGTTTATACAGGGTGTCTACACCTAAGATGGGAATAACTTCAGAGTTCGATTCTACAAGGTATTTCCAACAAAAAATATCTCCTAGCAATTTTTTCTTAACCCACTCAAAATGCCTTTTTTTTACTTCGAAGTTTTCTTTCGCGTTTTCGACCTTACGGAATTAAAACTGCCATAACTCCTGTTATTAACTAAGTAAAAGCAAATTTAAGGATATCGTTGGAAAGAGCGTTAAATTTCCAAGATACCCAGTGTAAAACCACAATCTTTTAGCAATAAACCATTTCTAAAAAATCAAGGCAAATAGTAAACTTCAAATCTTTTTCGAAATATGAATCTTTTTAAATCGAAGGTTTCACTTTCAATCTCTGGCTATTTCGATGAGCGCTCTTCGGAAAAAAACATGTTCAAATTGTCAGCTTTCCGACGGTCTATCAATTTTTCTTTTTAAAATTCAAATTAGAAGAGTAAATCAAGTTTGAATGCCAAAAAACGTGTGTTTTACAAGAAAATCCAGTGTTTTGAGCGGTTTATGGTCCCCCTCGATCTCAAGATGGCTTGACGAGTTTGGTATCATTTCCTGTGTAATTTTTCACGCTGAATCCAATGGTGATATTTCCGAATGATTCTGACAGCTGAAAAGTGGATTTGTCGAAGAAAATCTTCGATGAAGAAGATCTTTGACGTAAAATACGCATCATTTCTAGATATGGTAGTGAGCATAAAGTAAAACATTTTTACTCAATAAAAACATCAATCAGCTTGAAGTTGATGTTTTTATTGAGTAGAAATGCGTTACTTTATACTCACTTCCATATTTATGAATAATGCGTTTGTTATTGTAAAATATGAAGGTTTTCCTCGAAAAATCCACTTTCGTAAGTATCACCATTGGATTCAGCGTAAAACATTACGTAGGAAATGATACCAAACTCGCCAAGCCATCTTGAGATCGAGCACCGCCTAAAACACAGGCTTTTCTTGTAAAACACACGTTTTCTTGCATTCGAACTTGATTTACTCCTCCAATATGGATTTTAAAAAGAAAAATCGATATACAGTTGGGAAGCTGACAATCTGAGCATGTTTTCCCGAAGAGCGCCCATCGAAATAGCCAGGGATTCATAGTAAAATTTCGATGTAAAAAGAGTCATATTTCGAAAAAAATTGAAGTTTGCTATTTGCCTAGATTTTTTAGAAATGGTTTATTGCTAAAAGATTTTGTTTTTACGCTGGGTAGCTTGGAAATTTAACGCTCTTCCCAACGATATCCTCGAATTTGAATTTACTTGGTAAATAACAGGAGTTATGACAGTTTTAATGAAGTAAGATAGAAAACGCGAAAAAAAAAACTTTGAAGTGAAAAAAAGGCATTTTGAGTGGGTTAAGAAAAATTGCTAAGAGACATTTTTTATTGGAAATACCTTGTAAAATTGATCCTTGAAGTTATGCCCATCTTAAGTGTAGACACCCTGTATAGGTACTATTTTATTTTAGCAATCAAACCCTGGTCTCATCTCTCGTTCATGTGCCTAAAGCCCACTCTTCTTGTGATACTATTAAACATTTAGATGCAGTTAAGAGATTTGTTGACGTTTGAAAGTTTTAGTTTAAACTGTTCTATTCTACAGAAGAAAAACTGCGTCATTTCTAAAAATTTTACATTCTGTTCAATTACTCCCAATTTTTTTCTGAGTATAATCATCTAGTGACTAATAGGAATCAACATTACAATTAAATTCTATCGATTCTTACTTTGATGGTTGATAATGAATAAATTTATGAAGGAATAGACATCAAGAATCCTAGTTGAACAAGGAAACAAGCACAAGGACATGCAGTGGGCAAACCAGACCCCGCTCGTCAAATCCCATGGGAAAGAATAGGGTGTGCGCCTGGGTAGGAAAAACTGTTTATTGTTATTTTTTAATCTAAGGTAGACCTCATTTTGAGAATTTTGGTACCAACCGCGACCTTCTAGCGTGTGTAAATCTTTTCCTATGATTTTTTAAAGTTTCGACCGTTTATGACGTCACAGTGGGGACCCGCCTAGGTGAGAGGGGCGCGTGACGTCATAAACGGTCGAAACTTTGAAAAATCATAGAAACAGATCTACTGACGCTAGAAGGTCGCGGTTGGTGCCACAATTCTCAGGATGTAGTCTACTTTCAATTGAAAATCTCAAAAAAATCAAGGCGCACCCCCCAGTATGGAATTCAGTACTCAGGTGGCTGTTGTTGGAACTAGAAATCAAAAGGATCTTTGTACAAGTAGGTAACTCTACTCTTTCTCTTAATTTCCAGTGAGTAGGAAATTTCAATTTTCCCATCAAATTTGGACAGAGGACCCTCAAAAGCCCACAATTCCCATTTCATCCCAATTTTAGTGTTAATGTTTTACTGCTATGATGACGATAGTAAGGTCGTTCTTTAGGTTACTTGAAGAGTAGTATTAACGAACACAGGCAATGCATCAAACACTAAGGTATCTACGATTTTCAAAAAATATATATTTATGTTGTAAGGACCTCTGTGGGTAGTTGAACCCCCTACTAGTTGGCAACCTCGAAAAAACCCCTGCGCTACTGACGTCTTGCACTAAAAACCGTAAAATTTCTGTCCTTTTTTCAGTTTTTCATTTAACTGAAATGTCTAAACTATGAAAATTTCAACAATTCATACTCAGTAACTTTTATAGAAGGTTAATTTTTTTATAGCTTGAGACCTAGGTACTTGATGTGTAGTTTGAATAATGAGGAATTTCCTATTTTTGACCCCAAAATCGGATTCAGCACCTCGAAAAACCCCCTAAGGCAAACTTTCAGCCCGAACTTCCTAATTTACGAATAAACAAAACAGTGTAGAAAATACGAATGTTTGAAAAAAACCGGGAAAATGACGTCATCCTGGAATAGTTCATTTATGGCCGCTTGAAGCGCTGAGATCGAGAAATCTAAAGTCCCCAGATGCAAAATTTCACGAAACAGTAAAGTTCGAAATCGAAAAACTGAAGAAAAAAATAGAAAAAGCAAGATGGGGAAAATTAGGTTTCCCCTGTTTTTGTTTGATAACTTTCCTCTTAGAAAACACGATTTCGTCACACCAATGGGCAACACTGGGTGGAGACGGCGATCCGAACAGCCCAATCAGCGAGCGTTCCCGCTTCACGTCCGTTTTCCCGGTTAGTTTTGAAATCAAAAATTTTGATTGTCTCCCAAAAATAACAGGAGACTCATTTTCCGAAATCAGCCCGATTTTCATGTATCCCACACCATTAACTATTCAGGAAAAATGCAAACAGAATTCGGTGAAATTCCTCATTGCGGAAATACGGCAATTCAAAAAGTGAAAATTCCATTTTTGAAACTTGTAAAGAGTGAGTTATTTGAAGGAAATTAATCCGCTTCAATTTTAAACCTTAATCATGCTCAAAAATGAGTTTTTTTTTCATGAGAACCATGAATATTGGTACATTTGGGGAGGAATACAACAATAAATTGGAAACACAAAACCACTGGAACAATTTTAATAATAGTGCACAATTATTTTGATATATAATTGATAATTTTCGTAGTAAATTGAGTTACTCAATTTACTGAATCAATGACTAACATTGCATAAACTGGGGTTGAACACCATGGTGAACAAATAATATGGTGTGTTTGGTTCTTCGTTTCGATCTTTCGGATCTCTTCAGCTAAGCGTGTGCAAACTAGCCTTTTCAGGCTGAGTGCTAGCTTAGGACGAAGTTGAGTTTTAAGGTTGACGAAAGTCTTTTGACAAACAGTCTTTTGGCTAAACGTCGCATTGACAAAGATGTCGTTTGACCAACGTCGTATGACAAACAGTCGTTTGACAAACAAAATAATTTGGTGGTTCATAATGAATTGCGTAGGTTGAGCTTTGAATCCATTGGTTTTTTTTTTAAATTTATTTATTTTTATTTATGGCGTGCCCCCTCCGTCAAAAAAGACAATTTGTCTTTGAGGGGAGTTTGATTTAAAAAAAAAAAAAAAAAATAGGTAGGCATTCTTAATAATGACCTCCTTCGCTATTTCCGAATAAAATGCATATTAATTCTGTTAGTATGATGGGGGAGGTCCTTTTTTGGAAATAATAATCAAGGGATCATTAATATACCTTATGGCCAAAATTAATTTTAAACTTGGATAAGTGTAAGAATGAGTATTTAGGAGCATGTTGTGAGAGAGAACCACCATTTTATTATAATAATAAAACTGGCGAGCTGCCCATATTATACTGGGTTGCCATACAATCCGTCGACATTTCTAGTCCAAGTCATAACAAATACATTCTTAGAATAATTCAAAATTTGAAACAAATTCAAATTTGTCAACAACAACAAAAATAATAATAATACAAATAGAAATTGTAAGTATTTATAAACAAATGTCGGTTAACAACGTGAAGAGTGACTCTCATTAGTGTTCTTGATACGAAGCTTTGCAACTACGACAAACACTGTGCCTTTCAGTAGGTAACTAACATGGTAGCAACTAAATACGTTTCATCTTTCGTCATCACACGTTTACTTCCAGCCACAAGACAAACCTTCAATGTGGAAGAAACGACCGGAGTTGGGTTGAAGTTTTACGGTCGTGTTGCCTACAGGTTTGTGTTGTTTAGTCTGCAACACGATCGCGAATGTTGGGTCTCAGATTATAGCTATCCCTACCTACTACCTTCATTTTTTTCCAGTAACTTTTCCTGTGTGTTTTTTCCTTTTTGTGTGTTAAACCCCCTTTGATTCAATACAGTTTTAAATTACCTAGATAGGTACCTACCATCTACAAAATTATTTGGTTGTTTTAAAAAACCCTTTACTTATCGAGGATTAGCTTTATTTTGAGACAGGCTAAATGAGGAATTTCACCGATTTCTGTTTTTTTCCTGAATAGTTAATGGTGTGGAATAGATGAAAATCGGGCTGATTTCGGAAAATAAGTCTCCTGTTATTTTTGGGAGACAGTCAAAATTTAAAAAAAAAAAATTTTTTAATTTTTTTTTTTTTCAAAACTAACCAGGAAAACAGACGTGCAGCGGGAACGCTCGCTGATTGGGCTGTTCGGATCGCCGTCTCCTCCCAGTGTTGCCAATTGGGACGACGAAATTGTGTTTTCTAAGAGAAAAGTTATCAAACAAAAACAGAGGAAACCTAATTTTCCCCATCTCGCTTTTTCTATTTTTTAACATGTTTAATGTTTTAGGGCTGGGGGTCATTCTGTGAATTCCGACACGCAAATCTGCAACGCTTTTTTTTCTTAGTTACCACGGACCGATTTCTTAGTTACCACGTTATATCGGCTTCATTTGGGGTCTAGTTGTACCAAGATGGTCACTGATCAGCTGAGTGAGCTCCAAGGCCATTTTCTCTCCTGTTGAACGCAGGAAGCTGAAATTTGAGAAGCAGGGTCAATGGAGAATGCTGAAGGCGCCTGAGTGGTCACTGATCAGCTGAGTGATCGGCAATCTAATTTCTCCCTTGCGAGGGAAAAACATTAAACATTTTTTCTTCAGTTTTTCGATTTCGAACTTTACTGTTTCATGAAATTTTGCATCTGGGGACTATGGATTTCTCGATCTCAGCGCTTCAAGCGGCCATAAATTAACTATTCCAGGATGACGTCATTTTCCCGGTTTTTTTAAACATTCGTATTTTCTACACTGTTTTGTTTATTCGTAAATTAGGAAGTTTGGGCTGAAAGTTTGCCTTAGGGGGTTTCTAGAGGTGCTGAATCCGATTTTGGGGTCAAAAATAGGAAATTCCGACATGGTGAAATTCCTCATTGTAAGTAGGTATCAAATTCACACCGAACACGAGTTAACTTCAATGATTGCACTGGGTTCCAATGGGGGTCTCAGTCGGTCGCCGTTTTATCCTCGCTCAGGGTTAGTATTTCACGAAATCGAAGGCGCAAAACCTTATAAAGTTGTACCTAACTTTGAAATTTTAAAGGATTTTAGAAATTCATTAGTGCACGGCCCTAGGGAATTGAAAAACTGAAATATTGCCGCTGGAATCATCAAAATCGAACAATAATTTCCAGAGAAATAAGGGAGAAACTTGGGAAAAACCTTTTATTCGGTAGTTTTTCCCGTTTCTCTTTGGCAATTATTGTTCGATTTTGATGATTCCGGCGGCAATATTTCAGATTTTCAATTCCCTAGGGCCGCACACTAATGAATTTCTAAATTCCTTCAAAATTTCAAATTTAGGTAGAACTTTTCAAGTTTTTGCGCCTTCATTTTGGCGAAGTGCTAAGAACGAATGGCGACCAACTGAGACCCCCTTCAGGCTAAACGTCCCTGAATTTATTAACATTTTTTCAAGATGGATGACAGTATTTTCCAGGGGAAACTTAATTGTTTCTCATTTGGAATCAAAACGGAATATTTGAAAGCCATTAAAATTTTGGTTAATTGTGTTTGACAATTTTCATAAATTTTGTGTAAAAATAATTTTAATATGTTGGGTTTAAGCCTGAACTCAGAATGGTGGAGCACATTTCGTTGAAAATCGTTGGTTTAATGATGTTCGATCTTGAGGTTTTAGCAAAATTTCAAGAAAAAAGGAGCTATTGCCACGGCCTCAAAATTTGTGTTTATTATTTTCAATAGTGAGCCTTTGAAATCGACCAAGGGAAAATTTTCGCTCCTATTTCCGTTCGCTCCCTACCAGAACTTAAGGGTTTGCCTTCGATAAAACAGAATCATGAGTGTGAATCACCGAAGAGGTCTAATCTCCGTTCAAATTTTATCTGACTAAAATGCGATCGCTGTTCGTTTCTTCGAGTTGTATTCAGTTTTGCTTCCTTAGCAAACCAGTAATCAATTTTCCATATGAAGGAACCCTATTTTTCGAATCGAGTGTGAAGCGTTTATTTCTTCCAAATAAACTTGATTGTGAAGGTTTGAAGGTAATTATGTAGTTGGTAAGTACCCATAGTTGGTAGGTAAAAAAAAAAAAAATAAATAAATAAATAAAATGAATAGTGACAATGGCTAAGTTGTGATCTTTGCAGACGAGTGATCTATGCAGGAAAATATCAAACGTTTGTGAAATAATGTGCAGCGTTTTTAGAATGGACTTTTCCGAGAAAAAATTCTTCTGAAATCTGTTTCGGAACATGTTTTGGAACATTCTAAAACGATCCCTGAAGTTTTTCCTTTTTTTTCATTTTTAAATATATGTGTCACTTTGGATGATTTTAAGTTTTTTAAGTATTCGCCAAAATGTTCATAATATCAAATAAAAAGTCGAGTTCGTTACTCAGAAATTTTATTCAACCTTGAGGATTCCAAATTTCAAAAATAGTAAAAAAAATATTTAGCTCAAAATTTCTGATACAGATGCATTTAAAAAAAGTCCAAAATTTTGAAGAAAAACCAAACTACACTATTTTTTTTTGAAAAATTCACTTACAAGAACTTTACTTGAAAGATACACTTACAAATAATTCAAGAATAATTGGTTCTATCTGCCTTCACAACAATTCATTTCAATCAGCACAATCATATTACTATCTGAAAATTGACAAAAAACTTAATTATTAAGTTTTTACGTTTTCTTAAAGATGTTAGCGCTCGTGTGAGCAAAATGAAAACAAGTGGTCTTGGAAGCGCTGATCTAAAGCTGGGTTCACATGAGCGCGGTCAACGCGGTTGTGGGACGAGGCGGTTACGCGTTCGGCCATTTGATTGGCGGCGCCTCAGCCGTCTGAGTACTTTAGGAGTGTACTTTCGCGTTTCAAAAATTCTGATATTGTTGTCACGACTTGTTATCACCACTTGTTCCAGCACGGATATCAACTGGTAATTTTTGGTGTGGTCATTTTTCCGGAAGCTTGATCGAAAATGAATCAAAGTTTTAGTATTGAATTGTTTGTAATTGAATTTGTTAAGGAGAGAAGAGAGCTGTGGGATTTTAAGGAAGGGGTCGACGAGTATTTTTTACTTTACTTAGTTTTATAATTTTCGTTTATTTTGGTCTCCTGTAAACTTGTGATGAATGCATCGTAATTAAATAAATTCCATATCTAATAAATATGATCTGTGATTTATTTATGTAATGGAAACTCAAATTGATGAAAATTTCAACCACCTGAGGTGATTTTTAAGATTTTTATGCATGATTAGCACCAACAACGAAATTTTAAACAATTACGCTTTTCGTAGGAATATTCTACATCACTATATTCGTAGGAACATTCTACATTCACTTTGATAATATTGACTACAAATAAAATAATTCTGATTTTTGGAGTTGGTAGGTGTCGGTATCTGTCTCGATTCAGTAAAATACTGTTTATCTTTGATGAATTTAAAAATGAAATGGAACATCGTAGGAACAGAAAAAATGTACCTACTTGATGTACCCCCAGTCTCCCTTGATGAGGAGGTACATTGGTGATATTATAGTGATATCTACATACTATGCACCTACATTATGTTTTGCTTGACATTACCTAAATACTACCTTCGTACTTTTTTAATGATTGTACTTATCCTACATGTAGCACCCAAACCAAAAATGTGGAGATGAAGAATAGGACGTGGGAGGAGATTCGTGAAAGGATTCAAACCAGCTAGAATTCAAAACATAATTATAGGGTTTCAATCACAACAACAGTACAGTTCGGACGAGCTAAATTCAATCACAATGTGAAAATAAAAATGATAGGATTCAAACCAGCTAGGGTTCAAAACATATGGGATTTCAACTGTATCGCGGGAGAATAGAAGTCGAAAAGGCGGGAAGCTGTTGCGCAACCGCGCCCATGTGAACCTCTAGACGCCAGTCGCGTCCTGAACGCATAACCGCCTCGTCGCACAACCGCGTTGACCGCGCTCATGTGAACCCAGCTCAAGACATGGAAGTAAGTGGCTTGGTGGAACTTCCATGTCTCAAAGAATTTATTCACTTTTTATTTGTGTTTTGTGTCTGATCGTGGCTGTTACGTCGACTATCAGCCGTTCATAACGATTTGTCATTGAAATTCCAGGGAGTAATCGGAAAATTCGCGGTATTTCCAAACATGTTGGTGGACGAAGGTTGGCCAATCTGAGGGGTGGGGATAAAATGGCCGCCTGCCTATGTTGTCTACGGTAGTTAGTAGTGTTTATCAGTGTTGTTTATCTTGTATAGTTTCCGTGATATTCAAAGTGAATCGAATATCGATTCTATAGTGTGTTTTAGTGAAAAATGCAGAGAAGCGCTTTACAGAGCAAGAGGGAGCTGTTTTTCAAGAACGGACCTCCCAGCACAGAGACGAACGGCGACGCAGCTACTCCACCCCCCGCGTCGATGAAGGAGAATTTCGCGGCGGCCAAACGGCCCGACAAACCAGCGCCAGAACCGCCTTCCAACGACAATGGAGATCGCTTCAGCAAAGTCGATCGGGATAGGAGTGTACCTGAAAAGAAAACCAAGGAACTGGATGGGTACGTGGGCTTCGCGAATCTGCCCAACCAGGTGTATCGGAAAGCTGTGAAACGAGGGTTCGATTTCACTTTGATGGTCGTTGGAGAGTCGGGATTAGGTAAGTCAACTTTGATCAATTCTATGTTTTTGGCGGATATTTACAGCGTCGATTACCCAGGGCCGAGTCAGAGGGTGAAGAAAACGGTTCAGGTGGAGACGTCCCGGACGTTGCTGAAGGAGAATGGTGTGAACTTGTCGTTGACCATAGTCGACACTCCAGGGTTCGGGGATGCCGTGGATAACTCTAACTGTTGGCAGCCGGTCATAGACTACATCGAATCCAGGTATGAGGAGTATTTGAACGCTGAGTCTCGAGTGAATCGCACAGCCCAGTCGGCAGACACCCGAGTTCATTGTTGTCTGTATTTCATCGCGCCATCTGGTCACGGTTTGAAACCCCTGGACGTCGAATTCATGCAGAGGCTTCACGACAAAGTGAATATCATTCCTGTCATCGCCAAAGCAGACACAATGACTCCGGAAGAGTGCTCTCATTTCAAAAAACAAATCCTCAACGAAGTTGCACAACACAAAATCAAGATTTACGAATTCCCCGAGACAGAAGACAATGAAGAAAAACCCATCGGGAAGAAATTGAAAGATCGCATCCCGATCATGGCGGTCGTCGGGAGTAACACAATAGTGGAGATGGACGGCAAGAGAGTCCGCGGCAGGAAGTATCCTTGGGGTGTGGCGGAGGTTGAGAACCTGGAACACAGCGATTTCATAGCTCTGAGAGACCTCCTCATCAGAACTCATCTCCAGGACTTGAAAGACGTCACGAACAACGTCCATTACGAGAACTACCGCTGCAGGAAGCTGGCCGGGTTGGGGCAGGACAGCAAGCAGCCGAGGGCGTACTTCAAAAACCCTCTCGCCCAGTTGGAAGAGGAGAAGCGAGAGCACGATCTCAAAATGAAGAAAATGGAAACCGAAATGGAGCAAGTCTTCGAGATGAAAGTCAAAGAGAAGAAGCAGAAACTGAAAGACTCCGAAGCCGACTTGCAGAGGCGTCACGAACAGATGAGAAAAAGCCTGGAAGCTCAGATCAAGGAACTGGACGACAAAAGGAAGGCTTTGGAGGCCGAACGTCTCACCTGGGAACAAACCAACGGCGTCACCATCGACGAGCTACGAAGGCGCAGCCTGGAGCGAGACCAAGGTGACGGTAAAGATAAAAAAAGCAAGAAAAAGGGTCTTTTCTAAATAACAAATATTTACCTGCGTAAAAATAAGATATTATCGAGGGCAGTGCCAACAAAACAACTTTATCTAGTAGTACATACTGTCATAGCGGTATATACCTTATTTTATGTATATGTTTTGAAAATATCAACTTCCTCTCTTCATCCAACCTTCACTAGTCTGTGTACATATATTCTATACATTTAAATCCCAAAATTTATTTGGACATTTTATAGTAAATAATTAAGTATTGTTCTACAAAGAACATGAATGTACATTTTTCTTTTTTAATTTTCGAAAAAAAATCATTTTATAAATGAAATAATTTTTTAATCATAGACCTACTGATGCATTTCTGTGGTGAAATATCACTTAAAACTTGAATTTAACGAATGGATGCGATTTTTTCCGCTAGGTGGGTTTTCTGACTCAGTTCTTATGACTCATTTTTTTTCGGATTTCTAATAAGTTTGTGAGTCACGTCGACGCTCGTTGGGGATCCGTGTTCAATCTCGGCCGATAAACCGCCTTTAGACTGCCGAGGTCGTTCCAAATTCCGATGCAACTCCGAAATGAACACCACGTTTTATTCTCTTAAAATCGCACGAAATCTACCAGGATTGTTTGTTCCTGCATGATCAATATTGGACTTTCCATCCCCTTCACTGATAAGGAATTTTTATCGTTGTTTGAGTTTAGATATTTTTAATTGTACGCGCTATTCAATTTTCTCTCCCTAGGTACAAGAGTATATAAATAACTTTGAGCTTTCATGACTCGTGAAACCCTATTTTATGCACATTTACACTCTTTTCATTCGGTACTTAAACAAACATAGTGGACCACAACAACAAATGAACCGATGGCTCCTAATTTTGAGTACAAATTGATGCACTTTTTAAATTGAAAGTTTAATTCTATTTTGATTACAAATGCAACCACCTGCTCAAATTTGCGTTAAGTATACATTTTATGTACTAAAAAATAAGTCCACTACGTGGATCTCTTATTAACCCTAATTGGACCATGGTATCACTTTTTTTGGCTATTGGAAATCTCAAAATATACTTTATGACAAACATTTCCAAAGAAATCAACGAATTTTTAAAAATAATTTTTGTAACATCACTTTCTGACTTCAAAGTAATAATCTACAAAAAATTAAACCCTATCCATTAATTTTTTTAATTTTAATTTAAATCTATTTGATCTGGTGACATTTTGGAACAACTGTGGAATTTAAAAATATGTTTTCGGTGACACAAGTGACACCATGGTCCAATTAGGGTTAATCGCTTATTAATTCATCATTTTTTCACTTTTAAAATTTGATTACTGTAGTCTGGCTGTTGAGAGAATGTGTCTACAATCTTGGGGCGCGACATCCGATGATTTTCTGGCGGATTTATTGAAGCCATTGATGTTCAATACGCCGATCCGATGCGTTCCATTAGGAACTGCAGTCGAATAGCTACCGGCGCATGCGCAGTTGCACTAATCACTGATAATTGAGTTAACAGCTGTTGAGCTGCGGTCGCACAGAAGTCAACAACTCCAAGGAGTTCTGTTAGGTATGTGTTGTCGCAAAGGAAACCACTTCCACCTGAAACCTTTAGCTTAACCTGTTCATTCTGAAACCCATCCCATCGTTCTCTTCGCCTTATCAACTCACCATAAATCCAACCTGCCTACGTTTTTTCAGTTTTTTAGCAAATTTTCAACAACAAAATAAAATTAATGAAATTTTTTTGATTACCTATTCTAAAGAGATTTTTGGAGTTGAACTGCTTTTATATGTTTTTTAACATTTATCTGGGTCAACATTTCAAGATCTATAGTTCGTTTTTTCGGATTATTCTACTAGTTAGAATTGTCCTCTTTGAATTTTCAGAGGTTTTAGTATCCTACACTGCTACATATAAAGTTTTTAACCAAAAAAAAATTCACTAAAATTAAAATTTTCCATTCATTCAAAATTTATATTTTGAACATTTTAGCCCATATGTTTGAAGTATTTAATATTGAATGGATTTAGAATTTTTTTGTGAGAGGAGAAATTGAATACTCACAGAGGGAAACTACTGAGTTTCCCTTAAAGGGATTTCAGTCGGTTGCCGTTAATACCTAGTTCTGGGTTAGAATTTCTCTTAAGAACTGGTGCTCAAAGTTTAAAAGTTGTACCTAATTTTGAAATGCGTTATTGCATCTACCTAGGGAATTGAAAAACTAAAAGATTACCGCTGGAATCTTCAAAATCGAACCATAATTGCTGGCGAAAAATGGGAAAAACACTAACTGCGCAAACAGTTTTTCCCATTTTTGCCAGCTATTATTGTTGGATTTTTGATGATTCCTCCGGCAATATTTTAGTTCTTCTATTCCCTAGGTAGATGCAATAACGAATTTCAAAAATCCTTGAAAATTTCAAATTTAAGTACAATTTTTAAACTTTGAGTGCCGGTTCTTGAGAGAAATACTAACCCAGAACTATAAATGAACGGCGACCGACTGAGACCTCCTTAACACCAAACCTAACTACCTACTGTGTATGACATGGTTAGTCCTTATGAGAGGAATACTTTTATGCTGAAAACTTGCCAGAATCGCTAAGAGGAAATTGGAATGAAAAATTAGCAAAGTAGGTACGTATTTATCTATTATGTAGGTGGTGTTGTAATTTCTTCGGTTTATGTTCCAAACATGCAGCATAGTTGAAGGAAAGGAAGGTTGTTTGAAACATCCCATTTTACGGTTACGCCCACTCTGCCTCGAATGTATTCCCTGTTCTGTGGTCATTCAGTAGGGAAATTCTCCCTTTTCTGCTTCTGAGGGAGGAGAGTCTAGCCCCCAGAAAGTATTGTCGGGTTTCAGCGCTACCTACCGCCACTTCAGCGAACTACCATCCTTTTCAGCTCGATGTGATTTCTGAAAAGTAGGCTTACCTCGATTTTACCACTCTCTAATTTCTGAGTTTGGCGGCTTTACTTCCCTGCCTTTTTAATTTGCGAGGAAAAAGAACTTGTTATTGCATTATTGTGTTTCAGAGTGACGAATCAAGCAGAATTTAATCTACATTGTAATCTTAGGAAAACTGCAAGTTAGAGGAGCGACGGTAATGCGGTTGCGAGCGTGATCACCTGATAAGATATCAGGAATGGTAGTTCGTTGAAGTGGCGGTAGGTAGCGCTGAAACCCGACAACACTTTCTGGGGGCTAGACTCTCCTTTCTGAGGAGGCCTCGAGGATGGAAACCAACTTTCAGCTAAGCGCATTCTCTCATCTCCTGACTATAAGTAAGTTTTGTTCTAGATATTGCTGTCACTACGTAGGTATCTCACGGTAGAATAGCAATTGTAAATTGAGCCAATCCTTACCTTGTATTTATAGAATGAGTCGCTTCCAAAATTATTTCTTCCACCACTATTTTCTATGTTAACAAAAATTATTTTCTATCCGTCGCTTTGAATTCTGTACATTTTTTAATTGAATACAAAGTTTCAACTAACTTTAAGTACTTATGACTGAGATTCGTTCACTGTGCCACATTCCATTTTGTCTACTTCGACACTTTTAATATTATGGAATTATTCCTACCGTTCATCTTTGAGACATTCCTTCTCTGAGGTGCCCCATAGCTTCTGTCTGCTTCTGCCCTGCGTTCAATGAGGAATTTCACCGAATTCTGTTTGCATTTTTCCTGAATAGTTAACGGTGTGGGATAGATGAAAATCGGGTTGATTTCCGAAAATAAGTCTCCTGTTATTTTTGGGAGACAATCAAAATTTATGATTTCAAAAAATCGGGCCTCTTCAACGTGAAGCGGGAATGCTCGCTGATTGGCTGTTTGGATCGCCGTCTCCTCCCAGTACGAGGAATGGTACGAGGAAATTGTGTTTCTAAGAGGAAAGTTATCCAACAAAAACAGGGGAAACCTAATTTTCCCCCTCATGTTTTTTCTATTTTTTTCTTCAGTTTTTCGATTTCAAACTTTACTGGTTTTGTGAAATGTTGCATCTGGGGACTATAGATTTCACGATCTCAGCGCTTCAAGTGGCCGTAAATGAACTATTCCAGGTTGACGTCATCCTCCCGGTTTTTTATACGTTCATATTTTCTGCACTATTTTGTTTATTCGTAAATTAAGAAGTACGGGCTGAAAGTTTGCCGTGAGGGGTTTTTCGAGGTGCTGAATCCGATTTTGGGGTCAAAAATTCCGACATGGTGAAATTCCTCATTCTATCCACGCTCGCCTACAGTCGTGAAATCTTACCACAAAATTACCACAATATTCGCCCTATAAACTTCTACTGCCATCGCCTAAGTACCATAAACTTTCATAGTATAACCATTAATAAAAAGAACCTTATATTCATTACAAATGTACAAAATTATTGTTTTCTTTGACATCGTTCTCATATAAATGATCTAACGTACTTTTTGTACTTCAATTCAATTATCTCCTTTCGATTAAATGAACAGGTTTAAAAACTTTGTCGCCCAAAAAGTAGTGTAATATTGTATATTGGCATCAATTATGTCTGTCAACATCGAATTCCTCTAGTTGGTGAGTACCTGCCTGCTAAATTATAACTGCGAATACTAATTTGCACTTAAGTGATGGTTATTGTACTTCCCACCCAAAAAAAGGAGAGCTTTTGTGCCCAACATTGTATCGAATTGGCTGTTTTATTTTCGGCTAAATTACATTTTGTAAGCAATTTTGTATTCACCGTAGAACATCGAATATTCATTATTTCCTATCTAGTTCTTATTTATTATTCTTTAGCTCTTAAGATCTCTTCTTTGTTATTTCTTAGTTATTTCCGCAGTTTTTAAGTCGATTTCATTTCTGTGCTTCTACGATTATTTGATCATCTTTTTAATTCTTGAATTCTTTTCATTCAAAGTGAAATCATTTCAATGGGGAATTGTCTTTCGGAAAGAAGTTTTTCTGCCCAGAAATCGAATTTAAGTGTTGGTAGGTAATACCTGAATTCCAGTAAAATGAGCGAGATATTTCATGTACTTTTTTTTGCTTATTATCGTGAAAAAGGAGCTGTAAGTGGGCTTTATTGTGTGTGGTCTGTAGGTAACCGAAGTTCCCGCGTCCGCGGATCAGAGTTGAGATGTAATCATCACTTTGAGGAATGATGAATTTTCCGATTACTTCCATCATGATGAAGTATTTGGCTAGTAAAAATTGTCAATAAAAAGGAGATTGAAAATCCAAAGTTTTGGCCTTGTAAATACTCCAGGAGTAATCGCGATTACCGTTCCAAATACTGTTGTGTTGATCGAAATTTCAATTACTTTTCCCAATTACAAGTAATGGTAATCGAAAAAGCAATTACCGTTATTTGTAATCGGAAAAAGTAATCGCCATCCCCATTACCAATGGGAATGGATTTTCGATGTTTTTGGTAATATGCTCGTGTGGGGTATCCTTTTATAAGTAATTATTGCCGCTGAATCGATTGCAATGGGTCTCAGATCAATCAGAGAGCACCAGAACGAAAAAATCCCATTTTTGAGGTTCAAAAGATTGAAAATATTGCAATATATTTCAGAATTTTTTTTTTTACTCCAAATTTGTATTTTTTGAAAAGAGTAATCGGATTTTAAAAAAATAATCGAATTAACATTGCTGTATTATTATTCTCATTATTAGACAAGATTTTATTAAACACGTCAAATAAGGTTATATTATTGTAACCTGACTCAAGGGGTGGTGGTTTCTGCACAATGGGGTATTTCGGTCAATTTTTTTTTTCAAAAGAGTATGGCTCAGGAATAACGGTAATCGGGTCTGTTCGTCGAGAAAATGTTTTTAAAAAATCAGAGAAGCTAAGGAAAGTTGAAGATTTGAATGGTGTGACGTAGCTAGCCAATCGTGACGTAGCTAGCCAACTGTCTTTGAAAAAGTATCCATGCACAGAAACCCCTCTTGGATACTACAACATTCTACTCACACACGCGCGCGGGGCTGTCCACGGCGTAGTCCTTGCCTAGTGTGTGTGCATTTATAGCGGCCCGCCTTTTTCAAACGTGTAATCTCTTTAATTAATTTTTCTACCACATGTTATAGTATCATTGGGCTAATAGTTGGTGTATATAGGTTTTCAAGGGTGCTGAATCCAAATTTGAGGTCAAAAACCTGAATTTCCGACCCACCGAAATACCCCATTACTACATTTCAATTTTTGTAATGGTAATCGAGATGAGGATTACTTTTTCCGATCACAAGTAATGATAATGGGTTTTTCGATTACGATTAATTGTAATGGGAAAAAGTAGTTGAAATTTCGATTAACACAACAGTAATAATTATAATTTCCATTACCATTACAGTAATTGGAATCTCGATTACCTTTCTTCAAAAGTAATTCGAATTTGTAATGAGTAGTCGAATTACTTTTCTTACAACTCTGCTGTGGATATTACATGGTGAAGTATTCAAGGACGCAGGTTGTAAGGATGATATTAGCGCTGATCTGCGGATGTTTTCTTCACTACTCTCCTTTTATTTCTTGCCAAGGACTCCATTCCCGACTATTGAAAAATTGTGAAGGAACTTTGGCCTCAAAATTGGTATAATTACCTGAAATTTAATTCTGAACAGATCAAAAAAAAATCCTTCTGAAGAACAATTCCCCGTTACTGTTTGTACCGACCCTTATTCCTTTCAATATTTGAAGAATCTGATTCTTTCTGAACTCATTAATTACGACATTGGACACGGATTTTACCGAGTTGTATTAAACGGAACATGCTCTGCTCAATCCCTGATTAGGATTACATTATTATATTACAATAATTTATATTTAGCTCACTGCTGTTGAATTTATGATTGAACGCGAAATAACAGTTTTGAATCCGCTTTATTATAATAGGTTTTCAATTGATCGCTCGTATAAACGGCTTACTTTGGCAAGGCGTTATAAGTAAAATTGTGCTTTTCCCATTTGTGTAAAAATGATGTACTTACAATTTTCTTCGCTTCGCCCGGTCTTTTCATTTATTTAGGACAACAATAGCTATCTTTTTCTTTCAAAAAATCAAAAAGAAAGAGTTTGATGACAAGTTCAATAGGTAGGTTAATGTTAATGAAATTAGCTACGTAAATTAGGTATACTCGGGGTAAACATTTGTATAAATTTCGAAAAGATTTACTGATTCAAAGTAGAAGGGTAATTCAACTTAGTAAATAGGGAGTCTCTACTTTAAAAAAAAATTACTAAAACTCAGTGCTGGTAAAAATCCGTTTGAGACCAAAAATATTTTTAGTGGGTAATATTTTTTTAATAGATTTTCGTCGGTAGCTTTTTTGTGGCTTCTTGTGCTGAAATGATGGGTTTTATATTTTCAATTAGGTTTTTCTTAGGAATTTTTGATGTAATGTTTTTCCAAATCAGGATGTTATGCTTAAAACGTATGTGCAGGGTGTCGAAAACGTAGTAGAAAAGCACTTTATTCAGTATGAAGCAGTAAAAAATCCGGATTTGCGAGGGTCATTCAATGAAGTTTTTAAATTTAAAAAAAAAATCGAAATTTTTTATTAAAAAAAATGTAATGATTTATTCTGATTGATGCACTTTTGGAGTTGTTCCATGTTTAATATACCTGTGTCATCGAATTCTCCCTCCTGTTCTCTCAACCAGTGTTGCATTTCCTCCTTGTGCTCTTCTTCAAAGCATTGGCCATTCAGGTGCTGTTGTTTGTGAGCGGGAAGGTGGAAATCAATCATTGCCCCATCTGGAGTGTAAGGTGGGTGGGTTACAAAGTCTCGTCCGAACTGGTTCAAAAGGTTCATACCATGTGAAGGCGGGCGTAGCATGGCAGCTGTAATCGGTCGTCCACTTCGTCCTTCATCATGAATGTTGGCCATCCTTGAACTCAAGAACCCATTTACGTTTAGACTCCAGTTCTTTTCAATTTCCAGGTGTCGAACTTTGGGGCCTCAACCCGAGATCTGCCTTCAGCTGATTTCTTTCAGCTTCCTTTCCATTTCGTACATACAAAGGCGTGTTAAACATTCCTGTTCGGGTAGTGCAGACATGTATGCATCAGATTTATTCCGATTGATGCACTTCTGGAGCCATTTCACCATCTTTAATATACCTGTGTCATCGAATTCTCCCTCCTGCTCTCTCAACCAGTGTTGCATTTCCTCCTTGTGCTCTTCTTCAAAGCATTCAGGTGTTGTTTTATGTGAGCGGGAAGGTGGAAATCAGTCATTGTCAAATCTGGAGTGTAAGGTGGGTGGGTTGCAAAGTCTCGTCCGAACTGGTTCAAAAGGTTTGTACCACGTGAAGGCAGGCGTGGCATGGCAGCTGTAATCAGTAGTCCACTTCATCCTTCATAATGAATGTTGGCCATCCTTGTACCCATTTACGTTTAGACTCCAGTTCTTTTCAATTTCCAGGTGTCGAACTTTGGGGCCTCAACCTGAGATCTGATTTCAGCTTCTTTTCCATTTCGTGCATTCAAATGCGTGTTAAACATCTTCTCTGTTTGGGTAGTGCAGACATGTACCTATGCATCAGATTTATTACGATTTATGCACTTTTGGAGTTGTTCCACCATCTTTAATATACCTGTGTCATCGAATTCTCCCTCCTGCTCTCTCAACCAGTGTTGCATTTCCTCCTTGTGCTCTTCTTCAAAGCATTCAGGTGTTGATTTATGTGAGCGGGAAGGTGGAAATCAATCATTGCCCCATCTGGAGTGTAAGGTGGGTGGGTTGCAAAGTCTCGTCCGAACTGGTTCAAAAGGTTCATACCATGTGAAGGCAGGCGTAGCATGGCAGCTGTAATCGGTCGTCCACTTCGTCGTTCATCATGAATGTTGGCCATCCTTGTACCCATTTACGTTTAGACTCCAGTTCTTTTCAATTTCCAGGTGTCGAACTTTGGGGCCTCAACTGGAGATATGCTTTCAGCTGATTTTCCATTTCGTGCATTCAAAGGCGTGTTAAACATCTTCTCTGTTTGGGTAGTGCAGACATGTATGCATAAGATTTATTCCGATTTATGCACTTTTGGAGTTGTTCCACCATGTTTAGTGTACCTGTGACATCGAATTCTCCCTCCTGTTCTCTCAACCAGTGTTGCATTTCCTCCTTGAGCTCTTCAAAGCATTCAGGTGCTGTTGTTTGTGAGCGGGAAGGTGGAAATCAATCTTTGCCAAATCTGGACTGTAGGGTGAGTGGGTTACAAAGTCTCGTCCAAACTGGTTCAAAAGGTTCGTACCACCCGAAGGCAGCTGTAATCAGTCGTCCACTTCGTCCTTCATCATGAATGTTGGCCATCCTTGAACTCAAGAACCCATTTACGTTTAGACTCCAGTTCTTTTCAATTTCCAGGTGTCGAACTTTGGGGCCTTAACCCGAGATCTGCTATCAGCTGATTTCTTTCAGCTTCCTTTCCATTTCGTGCATTCAAAGGCGTGTTAAACATCTCTGTTCGGGTAGTGCAGACATGTTGGGGCAGATACCTTTCCCATCTTACGCAGATAGGCATAAAACAGTCCATGTCGAATGAAGAACTGCATAAGGAAGAAGTTGACTTCTCCATGTTTTCTGTCTGGTCATGTCTGAATGTTGCAGTCCATCTTCCTCCAGTTCTTCCATCTACATCTCTCGCCAGTTTGCCACAGCGCACTCGCTTTCTTTTCCTGGCTATTATGGACCTGACTTTTTCTCTAAAGGTTTGTTCGGAGAAGCAGTCCCGAGTCCAGGCGCCTCTATCCCCTCCTGTTTTCAATAACGGTTTGGTTCTGAACTGGTTCGGGACTGCTTCTCTGAACATACCATAACAGAGGTGGGCGAAGCGGTTACATTCTCGTACTAGGTTCCACTGTTACTGCTCTGAGTGGGTAATAGGTTCCAATAACCTGTTATTTATTAATAGGTTATCTCAAGGACCTTCTCACCGGCTCATTCCATTCCAAGGAATAGTTTCTTTGATTTCGATTTTCCGTTCCCTACCTACGTTCGTTTGTTAATCATGTTATTTCATTCCTAAGTATCATTTTCGTTGATTTCTAGTTGTCGATCCTACCTAAGTTGGTTTTTCTACCATGCTATTACTGACATCATTACATGTTGGAAAAATTTCACTCTTTTTCGCGAAAACCAAGCTTCTCTGGAACGTTCTGGGCTATTTTAGTAATAGATTATTTTCAACTGTTACGTTGAATACCGCCCATCTCTATCCTCTACGAAACCATCAGCTGAATGGGTTTGACCCTCGTGAGGACAAAAATAGCGGGTTCATTCTTCAAGGGACAAATACTTTACATTTTTGCCACCCTGCATTTATGAATTCAAAATTATCGGATCTATAGTTTTTTTCGACTGTTTTCTGTATCTGAAAAGAGTTGAAATTCATTGAGCGAATAGTTTTTGTTGATGTCGTCAGTTGAGCCACTTATTTTAATGGGCATTTCAAACATTAATTATTGCATGATTTCATAGAGTTACGCGGAATATAAGAAAAAAGTGTAGTTTCAGAGTACTATGACTTTATATAATTGTAGATTGTTGAACAAAATTATATTGAAACTGAATAGTTGATCGTGTAGATTTTCGTTCAATATTCCAAATTGGTATAAATTTTATCATTTTTGGATACATGGGACTTGAAATTTCAAACCAGGTTTTTTCTTTTCCATTCCACAATTGATTTTTTAGGTACCTACTTAAATTCGTATCCGTTTTTAAGCCATTGTTCTAAAGACTGATTTGCACACCCATCATAATGTATAATCTACCTTATGGTATATTTATGTAACTATAGTGTGTGGTCTCCATTCTTATCCCTCGCCAAGTATTTTGTTAAATGTATTTTTGGTTCCTCGAAATTTTGAATTTTGTATTGATTTGTTCAATTGAATGATCAAGTTCGAACCTATTATTGTGTACCTAATGACTTTTTATAAGTTTTTACTTTTCTACGGAATTTGAGTAAAATTGATTTTCTCGCTGAAGATCGTCGAAAAACACGAAAGATTTTGACGACCGACGTCGGTCACTGAAATGGTCGTTTCGTACGAGTCTTTAGTCTTCAGTGTATCATAGAACCAGCAAAACTTGTATGAGATTTCTTCTCTCAAATAAATACAAAATATTTGAGCTTAATTTGAGTTTATTTTTGATTCTCCCCCAACATCTTAACTATTTTCAGTGTTTTGGTAAAGCTATAATCATCAATATCAAGGTGGCAGTCATATTTTACTAATTGGGGGTCAATTCTAATACTGTTCGACGATTCTATCTCGATCAAAAAATTACTTAGATTGAAAAATTACCATTACGTTACGAAATTACAGTCGCTTTCACGAAGCTCTGCAAATTATTACACAAAGGTTAATCTTTTTCTATATGTATAGATCACTCGCCTGCGAGGAACACAGCTTTGCCATTGTCACCACCTACCAACCATATTTTACCTTCACAATCAAGTTTAATTTGATGAAATAGAGTAGTAGAAATTTGATTACTGGTTCCTAAGGACGCAAAAATGAATACAACTGAAAGAAACGCACTACGATTGCATTTTGGTCAATTGAAATTTGAACGGAGATTAGGCCTCTTTTGCGTGTCTTCATAGGGAGCGAACGGTTGGTCATTCAGAACTCTGGGTGGTCTCATTCGATTCTAAACACTGGTTCTCCATCAATAGCACCTACCACCATCTGTATTCTCCCTTGACCTTCCCTCTCAAATTTCAGCTCCTGCGTTCAATAGGATTGAAAATGGCTTCGGAGCTCACTCAGCTGATCAGTGATCTGAAGAGTGAAGAAGATCTCCTCGAATGCTGGAGACGCCTGGAAGAGCACTTCCATTCAATAGCATTGAAAATGGCTTCGGAGCTCACTCAGCTGATCAGTGATCTGATCAGTGAGCAATGATTTGCAGCGTTTTTTACCTACAAACATTGTTTTTACCTACCAATTTTTTTTTACCTACCAACAATTGGTAGGTACTACCTACCACACTATAATGGCTTCACACCTTCACAATCAAGTTTATTAGAAAGAACTAAACGCTTCACACTCGATTCGAAAAATAGAAAGCTTGATATGGAAATTTGATTACTGGTTACGCAGAAGGCAAAACTGTATACAAATCGAAGAAATGAACAACGATCGCATTTTAGTCAGATAAAATTTGAACGGCGATTAGACCTGTTTTGCGATTCACACTCATGATTCTGTTTTATCGAAGGAAAACCTTCAAATACTCGTAGGAACCGAATGGTTTGTCCTACAGAGCTCCGGGTGGTCTCAAAAATTCAATACTATTTAAAATTGGTGAAAAAACGATACCTTTATTTCGAGAGTTTCCGAGCTAGGGCACTCTTGAAAATTTCAACCCTTAATTTTCACCCCTTAGAAGTGACTGACATCAACCAAAAGCTTCGCGGCACAACTAGACCCCAAATGGAGCCCATATACCAAATTTGAACCAAATCGGTCCAGTGTTGCTAAGAAAAGTGCCGCGGACGGCGGACGGACGGAAATTTTTTTATTCGATTTTCGGATTCTACGTACCTTGAAACGTAAAACATCAAATTTTGAGGGGGGGGTTAAAAATTTTTTTTTTCTTGCTCGATTCCAAAGGCTTATTATTGAAAATAATAAACCAAAATGCAATACTATTCTAAGTTGATGGAAAACCAATACCTTTAAATCGAAACTTTTTTGAGTGAGGGTGTTTTGAAAATTTCAGGCCTTATTTTTGAGCCCGTATTCCAAATTTTGGCAACATTTTTATTCGGATTCTACGTATTTTGGAACGTAAACCACGAAATTATGAGGAGTTAAAAAAAATTTCTTGGTTGATTCCAAAGGTTCATTTATGAAAATAATAAACCAAAATGGTTGGAGCTGAGTGAGCTCCAACGCCATTTTCTCTCCTATTCAACGAAAGAAGCTGAAATCTGAGAGGGAGAAGGCTTAAGAAAAAATAAATACCAATTAAATTACCAGTTTTAATGAATGCAAAAATATGTTTCACGTTCTGTCAAAATTTAGCGCTCAGGACTCAGTAATTTGTTTATTTTGGTTTATTATTTTCAATAATGAACCTTTGTAATCGACCAAGAAAAAAATGTTCCCTCGAGGTACGTAAAATCCAAAATCGAATTAAAATTCGGGCGTCCATCCGCCGTACGCGGCGCTTTCCTTAGTTACCATGGACCGATTTTGATGAAATTTGGTGTGTGGCAGAGATGCGCGAATTCTTATTCATAAATACGATTATGAATACAAAATTTGTATTCATATATGATTTAATCATATCTGCGATTTTATGATTATGAATACGAATACAATCGTATTCACACTTTGAATACGATTTTCCTCCATATTCGTATTTTGAATACAATTTTATGATTTTTTTTATGATTTCCCTGAAAATCGATTTTTTTAACGATTATTCCTGAAAATCATAGTTTTTAAAATGATTTTCTCCGGAACTCTCGACATATTTATGACCTAACTTTGTCAAAATAATCAATCAAAATTCGAAACTCTCACAAATTCGTATAGGATTTTTCACGCAGAATCGAATGAGACCAACACCAGGTCGCTACGACCAACCAAATAGAAAATACGACGAAATTTTCTTTAAAAATCATAATTTTTTTCATGATTTTCTGTGCAAATTGTTGGAAAAAATACGATTTTCAGTTCAAATGTCGTCGTACTTTCTATTAAGTTGGTCGTAGCGACCTGGTGTTGGTCTCATTCGATTCTGCGTGAAAAATCCTATAAGAATTTGTGAGCGTTTCGAATTTTGACAAAGTTAGGTCATAAATATGTCCATTGTTCGGGAGAAAATCATCAAAAAAGTATGATTTTCAGGGATAATCATTTTAAAAAATCGATTTTTGGAGAAGTCATAAAAAAAAAATCATGAAATTGTATTCAAAATACGAATAGGTACCTACGGAGGACAATCGTATTCAAAGTGTGAATAAAATTTTAAGTATTCGTATTCATATTCATAATACGAATATGAATTCACATTCATATTCACATTCGTATTCGTATTCATAGGTAATCATAAAATCGCAGATATGATTTGTATTCATAATCGTATTTGTGAATAAGAATTCGCTCATCTCTGGTATGTGGGCTCCATTTGGGATCTAGTTGTGCCCCGAAGCTTTTGGTTGATGTGGGTCACTTCTAAGGGTTGAAATTTTGAAAACGCTCTTGCTCAAAAACTTTCAAAGGTATTGTATTTTCTTCAATTTAAAATATTAATGAATTTTTGGAGTAGAATGAGACCACCCAGAGCTCTGTAGAACCAACCGTTCGCTCCCTTTGAGAACTTAAGAGTTGGACTTGTAAATCAGAAACAAGAATGGGAATAGTAAAAGAGGCCTCCGTTCAAATTTTAGCTGACCAAAATGCGATCGTAGTTCGTTTCTTCTAGTTGTACTGAGTTTTACGTCCTTAGCAACCGGTAATCATATTTCCCAATGAAGGCACCCATAACTGGGGTCAAGGAATTTTTCGCGACACTTTTTTTGCCACAAAAAAAGACATGGAGCAGACCTGGCGGGCTAAGATAAGAAAGTATGATAGAGATGATTTACGGCAAGCAGTGTCGGAGCTAAAAGGAGTGGCACCCAACAACATCAGGGTGATGGCTGCAACCTTGTCGTGGCGCGGAGTGTGGTGCGGGAAAAGTGCCACGGAGTTGCGCGAGTTGGGCATCTCAGTAGGTGTACTCCGTGGTATCACCATCTGCTTCCTGCTTGGCTCATATTTAAACTGGTGGTCTTTTTATAGAGGCACTTCCCTTCATCCATCTCTCCCACCCCCACCTTCCTCATGTGAGCCTCGGCTCATCGAATCTAACCCAGCAGTGAAGGGGGCTGAACACCGCCCACCCCAGGGCGCTACCACCATCTCGGGCACCCACCACCAGAGGCGCTCCCGTCGGATTGACGTCACCAACCGCCAATCACGAATCACCGCGGAGCCCCGCTCGGACGCCTGGTAATGGAGGGTGGGGGCCTCCGGAATCAAACGAACTAGTCACCGCGTGGAGCGGCCATTACGTCCCCGTCTTTGAAGCCTTCAATCCGCGCTCCTCTGCATCAAGCTAGATACGTTTATCGAACCCCTTAATGCAAGTAGTGTTTGGATTCCCCTCGATACCAGTCCGCCGAGATAGCCCTGTTGCCCACGAGTCTGAGTATCCGAGCCAACCCCTTCCTCCAACGGAAATCTGTGTGGAGAAAACCGTTTGGACCAATCCCCCCAGAGATCTTCTCACCTTTGGATTTCCTTCGGGCCCCACCGCTGTGAGTGTAAAAAACTAATCTATACATTGGCCAATGTAATTGTGTTCAAACTGTGTAGAAAATAACGAGTCGAGTCAAGTCAATGAACAGTTTAGAATTTCAGTCAGTCAGTCGAGTAAATTATCAAATTGTGTAAATTTAGTAAAGTCATTAGTCGAGTCATTTGTAAAGTCGTTATAAGAAGGAGATTGAGAGAAACGCACGAAATTCTTGTAAAACCATTTATTGTTCATAATTTGTATTTTTTGCCAACAATATTTTAACGTAGAGTCAAATTGCCATTTAATTGCATTAAAACGTTCCTATTAGCTTGTACAATTGCATTTCTTATTCACTACCTTAAATTCCGTAACAGACAGGTTTTACGTGTGACCGCACCCTTTTCGTGCGATCACACCATTTTAGTGTGAATCACATCATTTTAGTGCGACGCACCTTTTTAGTGTGTGCACCGTTCACCGTGCACCGTTTCACTTTTCGTGCACTTATAATTCCCTTCAGGAAGTTAATTTCAGTCCTTCAGTCCAATAACACATTTTAAGCAGATATCAGCATTAGACCCTTCAGGTATCATTTTGATTTCAAGAGCCTTCAGCTACCTCCGAACCGCTACAGCTGTCTACCAGGTAATTATTTTAGTTTATCACTTTAATAATAATAAATTCAATTACCTATCACTTGTGTCAATATAGCCTCTCAACCTATATTTGGGTCAGTTTCAAAGGGCTTACTCGAGAATCTTCAATTCAACAGTGAAGCCCAAGCTTACACTCATCATCCCTCATCCCTAGGGCCGGCGTCGGGTGAGTCCTGGGCGTCCTCCCCATTATATTTGTTTTATTTATTTATTTTGTTTTATGGCGTGCCCCCTCCGTCACCAAAGACATTTTGTCTTGAGGGGAGTTATAAAAAAAAAAAAAATAACACGGATACCAGTAAACTATAACCAAGCTATATCGGTAGCTATGAATCATGGTTCTCTAGAATGCTGCAATGAATTACTTACGATCGGAGTTTTTTTTTGTTGTTTAGAAAACAAAATTTTGTTTACTCATGGAAATCTACGTACCTTGAAACGTAAAACATCAAATTTTGAGGGGGGGTTAAATTTTTTTTCTCGCTCGATTCCAAAGTCTTATTATTGAAAATAATAAACCAAAAGTAAATAGGTAGGTACATATTATTAGAAGAGATGCTACGTTGTTGGTCACAAAAATTGAAATAAAATATCAACCTACTTCATGCTAATAAATTATTCATAAAATATCTTGTGTACATTTTATTTTATCATTTTAATTTTCAAATTAAACCTACTCGTACAACAATTGCCTTATCTATGATATATTGGTTTTCCCTCTAAGGGAGATATTTTCCATTAATCAGTTCATTTTCTTCGAATTGAGTGTAAAGCGATCATTTCTTCAAATTAACCTTGATTATGAAGCGAGAGCTTCCAAAATAACAACAGTATGGTTGGTAGGTGGTGACTATGGCAAAGCTGTGATCTTTGCAGGCGAGTGATCACGGAAAAATTATAAACCTTTGTGTAATAATTTGCAGTGTTTTTTTTTTTTTTTTTCATTTCACCAGACTCACTAAAAAGTTAATTCTCTCGGTTTTGATAGCTGATAAGTTGATGAATCAATTACATTATTTTAAAAATTAATTCATGTTTCTAAGTTGGAAAAAAATTTTTAAATTCGCCCGAAGTTACTCCATTTGACTGTTATTTCTTACAAATTACTGCCCTAACGGGGAAGTTTATTAAATTAATATGCAATTCTTTGGGAGGAAAATGGTAGAGAAAAACGTTGATGACGTCATCAGGTACTGAGTAAACACGTTGTCTGCCTCGAGCGACGTAAGAGGTTGAAATCCTCGTTGTTGCCTCGTGATTTGACATCTTGAGGTTAAGCGACCGCTGAATCAATTAGTTGCGTCGTCCCATCAAGATGAGCTGCAAGTAGGGGAATCCATCACGTTCTCAGCGGTGCCTGTTTAAGGCTAGACACTCCTTGTAAGGAAGTGGCCTACCTACATCCAGTGGGGTACTCACTTCTCCAGCCTACGATATGAGTGGTCGAGCTTTTTAGGACGTCCCACAGTAAGACTTGGGCGTCCTTATGCGATCGATCTGGGGTGAAGTTGGACAACACTCAACAGAAAAAAAAATAACCACACAGTAATCCGTTTTAGACCATTCTGAATCCAAATCCGCGAAAAAAAACCATAGGTGTATGTCTGTCTGTGTGTGTGTGTGTGTGTGTGTGTGTGTGTGTGTGTGTGTGTGTGTGACAAAATCTTGTGTCGTCTGCACAGGCCTTAGTACTCAACCGATTTTCCTAGTTCTTTTTTTGTTCGACGCGGAAAACTATCTAGTTGTGCACTACGTCGCCGGAATTTCGAATTTTGCCTTTTAAGGGTAGGAAAGGGGGGGTTAATGCTCAAAAAACGTGCGTTTTTGGGCATAATCTTGTGTCGTCTGCCCAGGCCTTAGTTCTCAACCGATTTTTGTGGTTCTTTTTTTCGTCGACGCGAAAAACTATCTAGTTGTGCACTATGGCGCCGGAATTTTGAATTTTGCCTTTTAAGGGGGGGAAGGGGGGTTAATGCTTAAAAAACGTGTGTTTGCGGGCGTAATCTTGTAAACTCTGTCCAGGCCTCAATTTCCAACCGATTTGCGTGTTTCTTTTTTTGTTTGACTAAAATAACTTCCGAGTTGTACATGATTTTACCAGAGTACCAAAATTTGCAAGGGGAGGGGATGGGTGGGGGTATAATATTCACAAAATATCCGATTTTTCAATATTTCGGTTCATTCACTGCTTACTAATTGTACCCAACCTTTGAAATTGAGGAAAAATTCTCATGATACCTCCGGATTTTCATGAATTATTCTCTGTACCACCATAGAACTAATAGTGGTGCCAGGAGACCATAAACCGCATATTTCGTGTTTTTTTTAACACAGAATGTGTTTTTGCGATGACCTACCGAAAAAAAATCGTCACGAAAAAGCGACAGAAAAAACCGTTACGCGCCTTTTATAATGATTTTCACGTGCAACCAAGCCGTTGGTAAGGAAATAGAACTCCCGCAGTGTTCATTGCACAGAAATTGTTCACCATTCGTTGGAAAGCTCTCAATTTATATAGTATTTTTCTTGTAGTTACATATTTATTTATATAACATTTATAGGGTTTTAGACCAAATTAAATGTCTAACAATTATTTATTTTATTATTGCCAAAGACTCCACATTTATTATTGTTGTTTTTTATTTAACGGATGACTAGCATCGCAAAAACACATTCTGTGTTCCTATGATTTCATACAGAGTATGGAAAAAGAAATAAACGGGGGGGTGCAGGGGGCGGAGCCCCCCGCCGAGGCGCAAAGCGCCGAGTTTTTTTTTTTTTTTTTTTTTTTTTTCTAATAGATGAAACTTTTACTAATAGATGAAAGTTCAATGTTACGACGTATTTCCGTTTTGGTGCCAGACTGGTAGGTACCATTGGTGATGGTGGGGAGTGGGGGGGGGGGGGGGGTGAACTCGAATTCGCATGTTGGGAATCGTAGATCATGGATTTCAAAATGCTCTTCAGATTCAAGGCTCCCAATGTTTTGGTAGATAATGGTAAGGGGGGGGGGGGTCACTATTTCTTGCCTAAAGTAATAAACCAAATTACATCGAGTGAAACAGTTTTATCGCTTACCAACTGGTTAAACTGATCTAATGCTTATCCAATGGGACGTCCCCTGGAATGCATGCATTACTAAACAATATGTTTTCAGCTCATATTAGTAAAAGCAACAGTTTTAGCAAAAGATAGACACCATGTAAAAGACTCTGATACTTGTCATTTTTGTCTTCTCTATTTCTCCTTTACTAAACTAAAAGCTCATTCTTGGAAAGTTATAAAACAGACTCGTTTCCTGTTCAACTCTTCTCTACAATAATAATATTTTGCTTTTCAATCAACTACTTTTCTCAAATCTGCTAATAATATTTGGGAATCTGCTAATGATTTGGAATCTAAGTATCAACAATACCAAATAATAGTACTGTGAAGCCATAAAAATATAAATTTCGCAAGTCTGCTACGCACCGACATCCGTCATATTTGAAAAATATTGGAGGAGTACGTTTTGTTAAATTTGACTGGAAAGTTAATTTTAATATAATAATGATCCTAAAAAGATATCCTGATCCGAGTCTACCGAGGTAGCGGTAGCTTTGTTTTCACTTTTCAAGGTTAAAAAAAATTCTCCAAAATCGAAATTTCCACTGGCGTTTTACATTTCAGACCTCCCTGAACAATTTTGGTTTCAGGGATTTTGCGGGTTGGCGTGTAGATGGTCCCCTATGAAAATCATTATCCCCAGACTGATAGTAGCCACTTCTAGTTCATGTAAACTATGGAATTTTGAGGGTTTTGAAGTAGGTTTTTGATATTCTATTGCCATTTTCGCAAACGGTTCAATGTGGGCGAAAAAACGAAAAAAGCTGCGCCAAACTCATGTTTTCGTTTCTAGAGTGCCAAGGGATATTTCTTGAATGTATGTATGTATTTCAGATTGTTATGTGGGTATCTCAGATAGGTACTTACCTATGTGTTTTGGATGGTTACGTAACTCCAGATAGATACCTACTTGTGTAGAGCAAATTTGATGATCAAATTGATTGGGAATGAGGTCCTCAGGAAAAACTCCTCTTTTGCCGAGCTTTTCGGTAAATGTATCACCTACAAAAACAAAAACAATATTCTCCCTATGAATCATAAACCATCCTATAATCATCCTAGTCATAAACTCATCCTATGAGTAGAAAGCAGCGAAGAACTTCAACCCTTGTTTGCTAGTGTGAATTTCTATGTGGTCATTGCTAGTTTTAAGCCTCTCGGGCGTACCCATTGGGAGTCAGAAAGTAGGCAAATTGTTTGTATATCTTCTTCTTCTTGCTTGGCGGCTCCAACAACTTTTCGCCATTCGTCCCTATTCCTGGCTGTGGACTTCCAATTAAGGCTAAAGGGGACGGGGGTCTAGTATGATTCTGAAATGAGAGATGGCGCTAGTGTTGCCCCATACTTTCATCCGGCTTAAGCTTGTAATAACATTCTTTTCAAATCTAACCATATTAATGTAATCAGAACAAGCCAATCTTAAGCGCCATCATCTAACAAGTTACAAAAAATAAAATTTTTTAGAAATTTTTTTTTTGAAAATTTCAATTAATAATTGAAGTATGTTTTTAATTAAAAAATTCGAAAACAGCCCTATTCTGATTCACTAAACGCGCCCGCAGTGGCTTCGCGAAGCAACTGAGTGGTTTCCCGAAACCACTGGGTGGCTAATTTTCGGAGTTAGCGATATGGATATTATAATAGCGACCAATTCTAATTCACTAAACGCACCTTTTTCTCGTTTCAGTGGTTAACTGAAGCAACTCAGTGGTTTCGAAGGCTCTTTTCTTAGCGACTGGTCCGGAGCAGTCGCTTCATTTATCAACCAAGTGGTTTCAGTTATCAACCGAGTTGTTACTCAAAATCTTTCGGTTTTCGAGAATTTCTCGTGTTTTTTTCCACGTTAACATTTACGTATTATATAGGGGACCATTTTTCTGCATTTAGGGGTACTATATCTTTTACCCCCACCTCAAACATACAGTATGTTAGGTATGCTAGTACCAAATCCTCCACATAAATAATCGTGTAGGTACTTTTTGGAAACAGGGTGATCCGGAGATTCACATTATGGTAGAATTACATTTTTTACCCCCACCCTAACATACAGTATGTTAGGTATGCTAGTTCCAAATCCTCCACATAAATAATCGTGTAGGTACTTTTTGGAAACAGGGTGATCAGGAGATTCACATTTTCGTAGAATTACATTTTTTACCCCCACCCTAACATACGGTATGTTAGGTATGCTAGTACCAAATCCTCCACATAAAACATCATGTAGGTAGTTTTTGGAAACAGGGTGATTAGGAGATTCAAATTTTGGTAGAATTACATTTTTTACCCCCACCCTAACATACAGTATGTTAGGTATGCTAGTACCAAATCCTCCACATAAATAATCGTGTAGGTACTTATTGGAAACAGGGTGATCAGGAGATTCACATTTTGGTAGAATTATATTTTTTACCCCCACCCTAGCATACAGCATGTTAGGTATGTTAGATCCAAATCCTCCACATAAAAAATTGTTTAGGTACTTTTTGGAAACAGGGTGATCCGGAGATTCTCATTTTGGTAGAATTATATTGTTTACCCCCACCCTAACATACAGTATGTTAGGTATGCTAGCTCCAAATCGTCCACATAAAAAATTGTGTAGGTGCTTTTTGAAAACAGGGTGTTCCGGAGATTCACATTTTGGTAGAATTATATTGTTTACCCCTACCCTAACATACAGTATGTTAGGTATGCTAGTACCAAATCCTCCACATAAATAATCGTGTAGGTACTTTTTGGAAACAGGGTGATCAGGAGATTCACATTTTGGTAGAATTATATTTTTTACCCCCATCCTAACATACAGTATGTTAGCTCCAAATCCTCCACATAAAAATTGAGGGGGTACTTTTCGGAAACAGGGTGGGGGTAAAAATGTAATTCTGCCAAAATGTGAATCGCCTAATCATCGTGTTTCCAAAATGTATCTACACGAATTTTTTTGTGGAGGATTTGGATCTAACATAGGTACCTAACATACTGTATGTTAAGGTGGGGTTAAGCGTTTAATTCTACCAAAATGTGAATCTCCGGATCACCCTGTTTCCAAAAAGTACCTACACGATTATTTATGTGGAGGATTTGGAGCTAGCATACCTAACATACTGTATGTTAGGGTGGGGTAAAAAATGTAATTCTACCAAAATGAGAATCTCCGGATCACCCTGTTTCCAAAAAGTACCTACACGATTATTTATGTGGAGGATTTGGAACTAGCATACCTAACATACTGTATGTTAGGGTGGGGTAAAAAATGTAATTCTACCAAAATGAGAATCTCCGGATCACCCTGTTTCCAAAAAGTACCTACACGATTTTTTATGTGGAGGATTTGGAACTAGCATACCTAACATACTGTATGTTAGGGTGGGGTAAAAAAAGCAATTCTACCAAAATGAGAATCTCCGGATCACCCTGTTTCCAAAAAGTACCTACACGATTATTTATGTGGAGGATTTGGTACTAGCATACCTAACATACTGTATGTTAGGGTGGGGGTAAAAAATGTAATTCTACCAAAATGTGAATCTCCTAATCACCCTGTTTCCAAAAAGTACCTACACGATTTTTTATGTGGAGGATTTGATTCTAGCATACCTAACATACCTTCTATATTTACATTTGTGGTGGGGGTAAAAAATGTAATACTTCCACATTATGAGAACTCACATCGCCTTGAATCTCATGAAAAAAGAGTACTCACATGAATATATTTGATACATTTTGATTTTCTAACTTTTTTCAATTCCAACTTATTACATTATAAGTTCGATTTATCGTTGTTTATGGAGGGGGTAACAAATAAACCTAATCTATTCATTTATACATCTATTCCCCTCCCTCTCCCGTTTCCAAAAAGTGTTGATTCACCTTAATTGGTAAATTTTAACGGTACTAATCTCTTGGAAAATGAATCGGAAACACTATTGAGTTTATAATATCCATGTCGCTTCAGTTAGCAACTCGGTGGTTAAGTTAGCGACTGGTGCGTTTAGTGAATCAGAATAGGGCCCATGAGCCCATGGAAACTATTCTAGTAGAGATGGGCAAAACGGTTCACCAAGAAGAACGGCTCTGAGCGCTCCGCTCATTCAAAAGATCCGGATCTTTTTGACGGATCAGTGGCTCTTTTTGGCTCTTTTGAGCTCGTATTTATTGTAGAGATGAAAATACGATGAAAAACGCTACAAATTGTTACACAACGGTTTATTTTAGTTCTGCCTGAAAATGTTTATTCGATTATTGGATTCTACACTACCTTGAATCCTAAACCACGAAATTTTGAGGGCGAGAGGGAATAATTTCTCTGTTGCTCGAACTACAATGGTTCATTATTGAAAATAATAACCCAAAAAGCGCTGTTGTTCAATAAAGATGCTCAACAAATCCTTCAAAAAATCAACGAAAAATAATAAATGAACACGATTAAAGCAATGAATAAGTAAAACTTAAAAATACAGTTTTTTGGTAAAAATATTTATTTAAATGAAATCTGCATTTTTTTATGCCTCTAAAGACAAACCACAATTAAAAAAAAAATTCTTAGTAGGTATAACATTTTCATAATATAACATTTTGATGTTATATCATGTTATTCAACAAAGAACATTAAGGTAACCAAGTTGAAAGAGAATAAACGAACCAATATATAATATAAGGGTAATTGAACATCAATTAAACATCAAAAAAACAAACTTTATTACTTTTTCATTGATGTCGAAAACGCAGCCAGCCCAAAATACTTTGAGACTACACAATCCAGAGTGCAAAGACTATAATCAGTGTACACAGTGCGGAAAAATTGAAAAAGTGCAAAATGCGAAATATTTAGGAATTTTCATTGATGAAAAGTTAAAATGGGATCGGCAAATAAAGGAAACAAATAATAAATTGAGAAAGTTAATATACGTCTTTGCCAAATTAAGAGTTATAGTTGACACGAACGGCCTATGGATGATTTATGATGCACTGGTCTCATCTATATTGCTCTATTGCCTTCCAACCTGGAGTGGTGGATATCCCACAGCTTACAGGACCATAAATTCAACACAAAAAACTATTATCCGTATAATGACTCATTCTGGATACCGAGCGCCTTCTCTGTCCCTCTTCAGAAAGATGAAAATATTGTCATTTTCTTGTATGATGGACGATAGTTGCATATCGCAAATGCTGCGAGAAAATGCTTTAGCACCTCCTGATCATGAACTTTATACGAGATCAAAGGAGTCATGTATAATAAATGTACCTCTCTACCGAACTACATTAGCACAACTGAATTATATATATGAAGGTATAATATGTTTTAATAAGTTAAATCATGAAGAAAGGAAAAGACTATTGTTGACCAAGAAAACAAAATTTTTACTTTAAAAAATATCTATCTTAGTAAACTATAGAGAAGTGGATGTTATTTTACTTTCTATTATATAAATGGATTAGGACATAGTAGGAAATTTATTTACAGCAATAAATCAGGAGCTTAATTTTGATAATTTTGATTCAGGAGCTTACAGCAACTCATTTCCCAACACGAGCTAATGCAGCTCTTATGGGAATATTAAGTTTTCCAATTTATTTTATGTACCAATTTAAAATGTTCTGTACCCTAATGAAAATAAAACAAATAAAAAAAAAAAAAATAAGTACGTAAGCTTCAATATTGATAATAATGGTAAGATAAGGATGTGCTTTTGCTTGCCTTCTGAACTTGTATCAGAAAGCTCCTCACAAAAAATCATGATGTAAAAATCAAACAGGGAGAAAAAACAACGGAAAGAATCAGAAAGTGGGTCACAGAAAACACTGGAAAAATACGGTAAAGTTAACGACCAAAAATACAATAATGCATGTGGTGGTACGATACAATTCCGCAAAATTGTATTGTTTGATCGACTTATATCGTATTTTCCCTCGGAATTATCGTACGGGTTGGCAACAGTGAGCTGACGAAAAGGAGGTCCTAATTTTCCCGAACACTGCCGATCTCAAAAGAAGAACGAAGAGCGGCCGTTCTCAAATAACCGAAGATCGAAGAGCCGCCATTCATTTATTTTACTGGATCTCAAGAGATCCAAAGATCGAAGAACCGCGATTCATTTGTCATTTTTACTGATCCGCAGTTCACTCGCTCTTTTGAAGAACCGATCTTCACCGAACACTACCAGCACTGAGCTCAAAAGATCCGAAGAGCCGCGGTTCATTTTTGCTGACCCGTGGTTCACTCGCTCTTCTGAAAGAGCCGGCTCAAAGATCCGGATCTTTAATGAGCGACCCATCTCTATATTCTAGTGTACGATGAAATTATCACGAAACAATTTGTTAGAAAATTAGAGGCCAAAAGCGAAAAATTAGACCCAAAAACGTGGCCCTGGGAAGACTAGTTAAGTAGAAGTTTAGTAGAAGTTTGGTATTCTCCCTCTCACTCGCACAACTGTCGTCCCCTTTAGCCTTAATACAGCCCAGGGTTTTGGCGTCGCTCTCCACTTGGTCCATCCACCAGGCCTGTGGTCGACCTCTTTTCCGTTGTCCTCATGGATTTAGGAATTGCGGGGGTCGTGGTTTACTATACCTTGGGCGACAAACTTCATCTGTATCCCCGAGTAGGGTTCCATGTACCATGGGCAGGGGGTTATCCCGGCATGTGAATTTTGCGGATTGTCAAAAACTCGGGAGCCGACCTGCATAGTCGGAAGTGCAGGCTAGACGTGCGCCTCAACCTGTAGGTAATCGCAGGTACTTGCAAATATGCAAGGACATTGATTGTGGTTACAATACCTCTCAGTAGGAGTATTTCTCTTGCTGCTTGCAGCAAGGGGGGAGACTATAAGAGTGGCAAGACCTCAGGAATCCTCAATCGACCTTCACTTGAAGGGAGAACCTTAGACATCCTTGTCCCCATGGATTCCCAACAAGAATCTACGGAATCCCAGCTTCACCCTTCCTTATCACATGACCAATCCATCTTAAGCGGGAAGCTTTGACAAAGTTAGATAGTGGAACATCACGGTAGAATCTACGGTAGAATCTATATGATATCTGATATCAGATAACTCTTTGTTGAATCTTTTCCTCCATGTTCCACCATCACAAGATCCGATTATTCTCCTCAAACGTGAAATCATACGTGAAATCCTTTCCACAGCCATAACTTCCACATTTTCCATCCGATTTCGACGAAATTTCTCAGGATTGTTCAGATTATTATGTAGATGGTCTCCTAAGAGGGTAGTGCAAGGTATTTAGAGATTGATGTTTTGAGATCAACTACGATGCATCGGATCATCTATACAATCGGGCTATGGATACGAGGAAGCTATGTGCCACACCCACTTGGCAGACTTTTTTTTCTTAGCTTTATTCCGCTCGTGTTGAGAAAGTAACCACTAGAAATGGTGAGTTACGAAAATGTATTAAATACATGTGAAAATTTTTTTCACAACAGCAATAGGTGGGTAAATACCTTTAACCTACCTCAAGAGTAACCTTAACCCTAATTGGACCATGGTGTCACTAGTGTCACCGAAAACATCTTAAGAATTCCACTGCTGTCCCAAGGTCTCACCAGATTAACTAGATTTAAATTGCAATTTAAAGTTAATATACAATGCTATTTTTTTTGTAAGATATTTAGAGTCAAAAAATGATATGACAAACGTTTTGGGACAGCTGAGGAGTTCCGGAGATGTTTTTGGTGACACTAATGACACCACGGTCCAATTTGTGTTAAGAAACCTCAAGAAATTAACAATCATTTTTGTAGAAAGTTTTGTTTTTATAATTGAAAATAATAAAATAAAACTTGGTATTCTGTTGGATGAAGTACAAAACAATAATAATTTACCCCTGACAGTCAGCAATCTGGTATTGTCTTTATGATCAAAAGTACTCGAGTACTTTCATGTTCGGTTGGAATTCGAAGCAAGAACAACGAAACAATTCTCTTAATAGTGCTGTTATCGTTTCCAACTGAGATCACTAAAACCATTCAATAAACAAGAAGGTGGGTATACAGGTAGTTAAAAAGCGTTACAGTTAGTTTCCTAATGATTTTCACTTACAACCAAGTCGTCGCTACGGAACTTCATCTTCGTCATTCGTGTTCGTAGTAAAATCGTTCTCCATTCGTTGGAAAGCCCTGAATTTATGCATAAATGTTATACTGCTAAAACTGCTGTAATTATGGAAAATACAGAGTTTTGAGAAACAAATACAGAACACTAATAAATCTCCTGGATACTCAAAAACTTTGGCTTCGCGAGAGGTTTGGTAAAAGCTTGCTAGAATCGACTTATACAGCAAAACACAAACGGTGGATACAGCTTTCGTACAAGTACGCAACCACGAGAGACATTTTATGTCTTATGTTTAATAAATTGAGAGCTTTCCAATGAGTGGTGAACGATTTTTGTGGGGTGGAAAATGAGGAAGTTAGTTTTCCCTAGGAACGATTGGTTGTACGAGAAAATCATCAGAAATTTCCGCGTAACGATCCCCGCGTGACGATTTTTCATTTATGTGCCATAGTAAAGACTTAAAATGTCAAAAACTGTTTCGTTTCGTCTCAAGACAACCAAACCCCAAATGGAGCCCTTATACCAAATTTCATCAAAATCGGTCCATAATAACAAAAATTGAACAAGAAATAAGATTGATTTCTCAAGATTTATCTTCAAATTTACAAAATTGAACCATCATAACGTTTTGGAATTTTTGTTATCGACGTGGGAGGCTCATATTGCTTTAAAACTACATTGCCAAGTTGAGGGTTAACCAGTGATACTTCGGCTCTGGAATCCAAAAGATATATTTCATTTTGAGAGTTTTTTAGTTGACAGCTCTAAAGGAATATTGGTATTCAGTTTCACAGTGTAAAGAGAGTATACCTGCATAATGAGTGTGAAACACGACCCCCTCATCATTTGGTCGTCTGTCACGCCCTCGCCTGGCGCTCGCACGCTCCATTTACCGTGTGAAGCGGGAGAGTCCTTCAAACAACCCGACTTGATAAGACCATGTGAAATGTGACTTCCATGCATAGTAGAACTCACATAGAAGACCCCTTGTCAACGTAATTATTTCATTCCAGTCTTTCCGTGAAGTTGATTTACAAAGAATGAGGAGATTGTGCGGAAGGTCTCAAGACCAAAGAATCTAAGATCATTTAAGGAAGTTTACGCTGAATATCGCATTTTTAAGTTTCTCAAACAAATTCAAGATTTTCTAATAAAAATAGAGGTTTACTGTTTCAAAACCAATCTTCCCCAAAAAGTTGATCTGTCAAGTGCTTCGAAGGTTAAAATGAAGGTGCTGCAAAAGTTAGTAGGAACTGCATTGTTCGGTAGGCTACCCAAAATACGAACAGATGCAAGACAGAGGTCAGATTTCGAAAGTACTTGAAACAGTCGAATTCCAATTCCATTCCAACTTTAATCGGTGCGATAAGCGATGGATGTGTATTCCTCCAATATGTATATTCCTTCGTTGTGCAACCCCTGACCTTACCTTCGAAATCAATTCAACTTTGTTATTCTCGTAGAAGTTGTAAGCCGCCAATTCGAAAAGTCGCGGGAAAACCGCCCTCCACAGCCTTCGAGGAGGTCGGGGTGGCGATGGGGGAGGCGGTGGAGGAGGAGGAGAGCTGCGGAGAGGGGAGCGTCGACCCCCTACGCGTAAAAAGCTTCAGTTCTGTCTCGACGTGAACCCAGGACGCCTCAATTGTAGGTAGAGTTGATCGTTTGTTTGAAGCCATTTGTGCTAGTCAGTGGATTTGATTTTGGGATATTTCCCCCCGGCGATAGTGAAAGGACATTGATTTAATCGTAAAGACTCGTTTAGATTTTGCCAGATTTGCAAAACTAAACCCAAGAATTCTCTCCATAAAGACCCCTTCGGGACCGTCTTCTACCCACCACGTTTTCCTTGTCAGACGAAGTTCCAGAGAAGCTACGGTAAAGTACCACTTCAATATCGTTGGAAACGCACTGTATGACATTTCTTGCCAAATTTCTGTTATCAAAGATTATTAATTTCTGTTTAAATTACGTAAATCATCCTAGTCACCACCCGTACCGACGCATAGTAGCGGTCGCGTGTGCGTACCTTGATATAGCGTCAAGCGTGTTGTAAGTCCTCGTGGTGGTTCTTCCCACCCCGAATTAGTCAGTTCTTTTGTAAAATCTTAAAGCTAAAAGCAACTTAAAGTAATATACTTACCTTGTCTTAAATTCTAAAACTTACCTGGTCGGTCTGCATTTCTTTAGGGCATCTAGGTCTTCACTTGTTTTTCTCACTTACCTTGTTGATTGCTGATTTTGTCCAGTTGGATAACTCTACGTTCTTATTACTAAGAGTAACGGGGTTGATACTTACCTGTTGCTTACTCACTAATTTCTTTTCTTATAATTAACTTACCTGAAATTGCCGTAATACTTACCTACCTCGGAGTTGAGGTACTTGTTTCGGACCTCGTGTCCCTGTTGTTTATTGAAATACTTACCTGAAGATACCGTTGAATTCCAGGAGCATATTGTCCTTGATTTCTGATTTTTATCGAATTAATTTATATTTCTGTGGCCCACGTGGTCACCAAAATACGTACCTTTTCTGTTTGTTGGGTGCCAGTAGGGCACCGATACCCGTGCCTTGTAGATACTTACCTATGTTTCTGGTTTTGGTCACGAAGTGACAAATTTCTTTTACTTGACGTTACCTATGAATGAATGTGTACTGATTTATCCTGTGAAATGGTAAAATTCCTATTCTCTCAATTATAGATGTTTATGTTTTCTCAACTTGTTGTTGTTGATTTCACCTTGAGTACCTCCAAGAGCAGGTTGGTTCAGACGAGATAGTTTGTGGATCGTAGGTTGGGAAGGGTACGCCCCTCAGGCAAAAACACGCTACCATACCAAATTTTCAAAATTTCTTTATTTGCTAAAACAATTCCCTTTTCAATTTGCGGCTTACAAAGTAAACAACGTTTACATTCTCTGTTAAAAATAAATAAAACTGCTTGCATACGAGTCTACAACACATTGGAACATTTTGGTTTATTATTTTCAATAATAAGCCTATGGAATCGAGCAAGAAAAAAACATTTTAACACCCCCTCAAAATTTGATGTTTTACGTTTCAAGGTACGTAGAATACGAAAATCGAATAAAAAAATTTCCGTCCGTCCGCCGTACGCGGCACTTTTCTTAGCAACACTGGACCGATTTGGTTCAAATTTGGTATATGGGCTCCATTTGGGGTCTAGTTGTGCCGCGAAGCTTTTGGTTGATGTCGGTCACTTCTAAGGGGTGAAAATTAAGGGTTGAAAATTTCAAGAGTGCCCTAGCTCGAAAACTCTCGAAATAAAGGTATCGTTTTTTCACCAATTTTAAATAGTACCTATTGAATTTTTAAAAAATTTTGAGACCACCCGGAGCTCTGTAGGACAAACCGTTCGGTCCCTACGAGTACCTACTTGAAGGTTTTCCTTCGATAAAACAGAATCATGAGTGTGAATCGCAAAAGAGGTCTAATCTCCATTCAAATTTTATCGGACTAAAATGCGATCGCTGTTCATTTTTCCGATTTGTATACAGTTTTGCCTTCTGCGTAACCAGTAATCAAATTTCCATATGAAGCTTTCTATTTTTCCAATCGAGTGTGAAGCGTTTAGTTCTTTCTAATAACTTGATTGTGAAGGTGTGAAACCAGTATGGTGTGGTAGGTAGTACCTAGCTGGTAGGTTAAAAAAAGTTGGTAGGTAAAAAAAATGGAAGTGCTCTTCCAGGCGTCTCCAGCATTCGAGGAGATCTTCTTCACTCTTCAGATCACTGATCAGCTGAGTGAGCTCCGAAGCCATTTTCAATCCTATTGAACGCAGGAAGCTGAAATTTGAGAGGGAAGGTCAAGGGAGAATACAGATGGTGGTAGGTGCTATTGATGGAGAACCAGTGATCTATACAGAAGGGTGATCTATACAGAAAATAATAAACCTTTGAGCAATGATTTGCAGCGTTTTTGTGTTTTCTTATTGTCAACCACTACACAACAAGGTAGTGAAGTAAGGTTCATGTACCCAAGCATCAAAATAAGAAAACAGTTGATTGTTCTCTACGCAACAAAGTGAGTCGATTTTATTTATTGGTATCGTGAGCAAGTTTTCGTGACGATTTTCCAGTTTAAGTGCCAAAGCAAAGACATGAAAATGTCAATAAAATAAAAATAAAAATGGGCTTTTATAATTTTGTCGCAAGTGATGTAGTTTATGGATCAAGCCTGGAAACTTCAACAAAATCAGGAAATGATTTTGTCTCGTTACGCCCGGGGCGGAGTGAAACGTAAACCATCAAATTTTGAGGGGGGATTAAAATTTTTTTCTTGCTCGATTCCAATGGTTCCAATAAACCAAAATCTTGCGTTACATTTTACCTTGTACGCGTACATTTGCCTTAGTTACCATGGACAGATTTTGATGAAATTTGGTATGTAGGCTCCATTTGGGTCCATTAGTTGTCTTCTGGAGCTTTTGGTTGATGTCAGTCACTTCTAAAAGATAAAAGGTGAGCAAAATCATCTTCAGAACCCTTAGCTCGAAAACTTTTGATATTAAACAGCTGTTTGTTTTTTCATTAGTTTGAAATAGTGACGATTTTTAAGAATTAAATGACACCTCCCAAAGCTCTGTAAGGCCAACTTTTCGCTAATGAGGATAATTAGTTACTAGATTAGTGAATGTTCCATAACTTTTTTTCATCAATTCAAGAAAGTGTTCAATTTTTAGAAATGACTGAAACCACAAAGACGATCAACTGTCGTTAAATGAGCAATTATTGTGAAAATTGACCCCCACCTTTCACTGGTTCTTAGAAGGATCGGCAAAAGCTATGTTTTTCGCAAAGGGATTTTCTTCAACCCTATTTTTTTCGTGATGCACATTTGCAAAGTTTTTCTATCTTCGAAAGTGAAGAAGAAGAAACATTAACAACTCCTTCCCCACATCATAGTGATTACAATTACGATGGCAACCAACCTTTAGTGTTTACAAGTAGGAAGGTAGGTACCTACTCCCCAAACTCTGTATAGATTCTAGAGTAGGTTCTCCCCAAGTTCTGTATAGATTCCTAGGTAGGCACTTTCCAAACTCCGTGTACATTCCAAGGAGTGAAGTAGGTACATTCTAAGGCACGAGTAGGTACTCTCCAAACTTAGAGGTCCGGTACCGTTTCCGTTTCTTCTGGACCCCAGTTCTAAATACCCACCAGTCTCCGTTGAGAAGGTGCCTCTCAGTGCACGTAAGGAGCCTTGCATGCTAGGAATACTAATCCGATCAAGTGTAACTGACCCCTGTATAGGAAGCTACTGCGCTATTGTGCTCATCTGTCGGTGGACACCGCCTTCAAATCCCATTACCTCAACCCGAGACACGAAGTATTTCTCCTCAACACGAACTCGCACCCATGAATCTGCCAAGTAAGGTAGAGAGTGTTAACATTTATGAAAAAACTTAACTCTGTAAAACGCTATAGAAAATCGTGATTCGGAATACACAATTTTGGTTTATTATTTTCAATAATTAATCTTTGGAAACGAGCTAAACAAAATTTTAACCCCCTCAAAATTTGATGTTTTACGTTTCAAATAAAATACAAAAAACGTCTGCCAAGTGGGTGTGGCACATAGCTTCCTCGTATCCATAGCCCGATTGTATAGATGGATCCGATGCATAGGTAGTAGTTAATCTCAAAACACCAATCTCTAAGTACCTTTCACTACCCTCATAGGGGACCATCTACACGCTAATCTGGACCATCCTAGAAAACTTCATCAAATTCGGATGAAATATGTAAGTCAGTAGATGTATGAGATTGGATCAAAAAAATGCTTAGCCTCGGCTGGGATTCGAACCCGGGACCCCTGGGGGATAATTCTATGTGCAACCTCTGAGCTATTGAGGCCTAGTGATGCAATGAATAGGATTTGAGATTCTCACAGGGGACCATCCCTCTATGAAAAACCATTCTCTATGATTTTCATAGGGGCTAAACACTACTCAGTAATATCCCTGAACATTTCATCGAAATCAGATGGAAGTTGTGGAAAGTATGGCCGTTACAAGGAAATTCACGTTTGCACATGCGCAGTGATTACTATCAGTCCGAAGGTGGTGATTTTCATAGGGGACCATCTAAATACTAATCTGTAACATCCCTGAAATTTCATTGAAATCGGATTGAAAAGGTAGAAGTTATGGCCGCTACAAGGAATTCACGTTTGCGCATGCGCAGTCGCTTCTATCAGTCCGGGGATGATGATTTTCATAGGGGACCGTCTGCACACCAACCCACACAATCCCTGAATATTTCATAGAAATCGGACAATAACTTCGTATAGTTATGCGCGTTACAAGGAATTCATGACAGACAGACAGACACGGAACCAAAATTGTTCAGAAAGGTCTAAAAAGCGAGTGAAAATTTTGATTTTGGAGAACTTTTTTTTTTGTCCTTGAAAAGTGAAAACAAAGCTTCCGCTACCTTGGTAGACTCGGAAGCAAAATTTCCGTACACTTAGAACAGTTCCATTTGGCCGAATTTGATGAAATTTGGTATATGGGCTCCATTTGGGGTCTAGTTGTGTCCCGGAGCTTTTGGTTGATGTCAGTCACTTCTAAGGGATAAAAAGTTGGGAAAAACATTTTCAAAACGACCTACCTCGAAAACTTTTGATAGTATTCAGCTGTTTGTTTTTTCATTAGTTTAATATAGTGAGATTTTTAAGAATTAAATGACACCGCCCACAGCTCTGTAGGGGCAACCGTTTTCGCTAATGAGGATAATTAGTTACCAGATTAGTGAATGTTCCATAACTTTTTTCATCAATCCAAGAAAGTGTTCAATTTTTAGAAATAAATGAAACCACCAAGAAGATCAACTATCGTTAAATGGGAGTTTATTGTGACATTTATCAGATCCTTCAAGACTTGGTGAAGGTTTTTCTCACTTTTCGCCGGCAATTTCGATTTTGATGATTCCTGCGGCAATTATTTAGTTTTTCAATTCCCTAGGTAGGTGAACTAATGAATTTCAAAAATCCTTGAAAGTTTCAAATTTAGAATCAACTTTTAAACTTTGAGCGCCGGTTTCCCCTTAACGGAAAAAACCGAGTTCTATGCAGACGGGTGATCTGTAGAGTAGGTACCGTAATAAACCATAGTGTAGGTAATAATTTGCAAATATTATATTGTTGCTTTATCACTGATGAAATCCATAAAGTTTTTCGAATTGACAAACAGCAACACGATTTTGAAGTTACTTACGTTTATTTTGTCAAATTTTCTACAAAATAAACGTTTTTTTAAATTTTCGGGTTCACAGGCTAACAAAATGAAGTCTCGTCAACAAAGTACTCACATTGAAGCAACGTAGCTTGTTTCACTTTCCAATACCTTTTCCAAAAACACCATTCATCTATTTTCTGTGTATTTGGTTCTTTTTGGAATGACCGAGTTGTGACATGCTGGTCTTATTGTGATCCCCAAGTGAAATTATTGTTGGAGATGGAAGTTTTCTCGAGTTCTCCTCAAATCAAAGCTAGGTATCCGATTTTTTTATGATTAACTTTGGACCAAATTCAAACTCATGATCAAATACACTAAGTTTGTGGGTTTAGTAAAAAATGGGGGAACAAATCAGAGCAATTGGTTGAGCGGAATTCATTGAAAAAAAAAAATTAAAAAAAAAAAAAAAACACTTTCATTATGATAGTAAAATTATGAACCTGTCAAAAATTCGTTTAAACTTTTATTATCCGACTTTTAAAGTTAGATAACTATTAATCCATCAAGTCAAATGATTTACATTGGTGGAAATTAGTTGTAGCTTTTAGTTTTTCAATTCCCTAGGTAGGTGCACTAATGAATTTCGAAAATCGTTGAAAAGTTCAAATTTAGGTACAACTTTTAAACGTTGAGCGCCGGTTCTTGAGAGATAAACTAACCCGGAACGACAACCGACTGAGACCCCCTCAAGTTGTTAAAAATTATGCTTTTTTTTTCAATTTTTTACTGTAATAAGTCTAAAATTTATACAATTTTGGTTTATTATTTTCAATAATGAACCTTTGGAATCGACCAAGAAAAAATTTTTTTAACACCCCCTCAAAATTTGATGGTTTACGTTTCAAGGTACGTAGAATCCAAAAATCGAATAAAAATTTGGCCGTCCGTCCGCCGTCCGCCGTCCGCCGTACGTGGCACTTTTGCCACTTAGCATTGACCGATTTTGATGAAATTTGGTATGTAGGCTCCATTTGGGGTCTAGTTGTGCCCCGAAGATTTTGGTTAATGTAGATCACTTCTAAGGGTTCAAATTTGAATTTTTAAATTTTGAAAACGCCCTAACTCGAAAAATTTCGATATAAAGGTATTGTTTTTCCTTCAATTTAAAATTCTATAGAATTTTTAGAATTTTTTGAGACCACGCGGAGCTCTGTAGGACGAACCGTTCGCTCGCTACGAGAATTTAAAGTTTGGACGTACGAGAAATCAGAAACACGAGTGTGAATCGCAAAAGAGGCCTAATCTCCGTTCAAATTAAAGCTGACCGAAATACGATCGATGTTTTTCTTTATGTTGGATGGTTGGTAGCTTTGCAGACGAGTGATCTATAGAAAAATAATAAACCATTGTGTAATAATTTGCAGCGTTTTATTTTATATGGCGTTAGAGACTCTTTTCTAGTCTGTGGTCTGTGTATTGGGGTAATATTCGGGAAATATGGGTAAATGGGTGTTATGAGTCTTGTTGGTATTTGAGAGAACTTATTTAGGCGAAGAAAGGCATTTGCCCTCCCCTCATTCGTCAATCAAAGGAATCGAGCAACTCTGACATATAAAGGGCAAAGCACGAACGTGCCAAAACTCAGGACTGCGACCCTTTTCACCTTCCACGAACACCATCGATCTGAGGGTGCAGTTATTTAGGTATAAATAGGTGGTAGTACGTAATCTACTGAGCAGATATCATGCAAAAAAACGCTGCAAATCATTGCCCTATACAGAAGGGTGATCTATACAGAAAATTATAAACCTTTGGACAATGATTTGCAGCGTTTTATTCGATTTTTGGATTCTGCGTACTTACCGACTTTTTTTTACCTACCAACCATTGGTAGGTACTAACTACCTCACCATACTGCCTTCACACCTTCACAATCAAGTTTATTAGAAAGAGCTAAACGCTTCACACTCGATTCGAAAAATAGGGAGCTTTTTTTTTTTTTTTTTTATAAACCTTTATTTCCAAAAAAATTTACAAAATTATGGCATACAATAAAAAATCCAGCACAGGCCATTTAAAGGCCTGTTATAATTATGGAAATTTAATTAATTAATCCCCTATATGGGCAAAAGCCCGTGGCAGGGGATGACTCCCATCAAGCCAGAAGAACCAGTTATAACAGCTACGCCTACACAAGATACAAATGCTGGATAACCTCACGATTTACCAAATTAATAAATCCAATAATAATTCTTTAATACTTAAGTATAGATTTACAACAAATGTATGTATAAAACAAATGCACATAAAATTCACAAACAACAGATTCATTGTTCCAATGCTAGCCGGCCCACATAATACGATTTTAATTTCTCTGAAACCTGCTTAATTGAATTCGCACCAGAGTAAATAAATGTCTTTAGATCCGTCGGAAAACCGTTGATGATTCCAACCGAACAAAACTCATAGAAATTCTTTGCAAGTGTTGTGGTGTTATGGGGGACTACTATATTACTATTTGTTTTAAACCTAGTACTAATTTCATGAGACGGGTAAACAAAGTGCCTTACAAATGCCAGCTCTTTCAGCATGGAGAATGGCAAAATTTTAAATTTTTTAAAAAGAGGCATCGTGTGCTCTCGAGAATTTTTCCTTGAAATGATTCTCACAATGGCTTTTTGGGCTGTGATTAATGGGGCGAGCGTAGTTTGATACGCTCCACCCCAACAAGGAAGACAGTAATGATTGAACTAGTGCAAAATACACATCTCTAAGTAGTCTATCAGAGAGGAAGGATTTTAAACGGGCAAACAAATACATGTTCTTCCGTAGCATCTGGGATACTTGGTTTATTTGCTTTTCCCATCTCATGTGCTGGTCAAACCAGACACCAAGGTACCGAATGCAATCGGTCATGTCCAAAGCCTTACACGTTACCTTACAGTTTTTGAGTGAGCATTTATCAATGTGTAATTTAAGGTCACAATTAGACGGAGCTTCATATGGAAACTTGATTACTGTTTGCTCAGAAAGCAAAACTGAATACAGCTCGAAGAAACGAACTGCGATCGCATTTTAGTCAGATAAAATTTGAACGGAGATTAGACCTCTTTGGTGATTCACACTCGTGATTCTGTTTTATCGAAGCAAAACCTTCAAGTACTCGTAGGGAGCGAACGGATTGTCCCACAGAGGTTCGCGAGGTCTCTAAAATTTCTAAAAATTCAATACTATCTTAAATTGGTGAAAAAACGATAGGTACCTTTATTTCGAGAGTTTTCGAGCTAGGGCACTTTTGAACATTTCAACCCTTAATTTCCACCCCTTAGAAGTGACTGACATCAACCAAAAGCTTCGGGGCACAACTAGACCCCAAATGGAGCCCATATACCAAATTTGAACCGAATCGGTCAGGAAAGTGCCGCGTACGGCGGACGGACGGAAAATTTTTTTATTCGATTTCGGATTCTACGTATCTTGAAACGTAAACCACCAAATTTTGAGGGGGGTTAAAATTTTTTTTTCTTGGTCGATTCCAAAGGTTCAATATTGAAAATAATAAAACAAAAGTTGTGGGTGGCTTATTTTGTTATCGGAATAATAAGGTAAGGAATCGTATTGTCGAACAAGGATCGTAATTTGCTCAGCTACAGTTTGGACGGAGATTAGGCCTCTTTTGTGATTCACACTCGTGTTTCTGATTTATCATAAGTTAACCCTTTTGTTCTCATAGGGAGCGATCAGAGCTCCGGGTGGTCTCATTCGATTCGAAATTTTCAATAATATTTTTAATTGATGAAAAAACAATACTTTTATAATATAAAAACACTTGATGTTATCAAAAGTTTTTGAGCTAGGTCGTTTTGAAAATTTCAGCCCTTATTTTTCGAAACCCTTAAAAGTGATTGACATCAACCAAAAGCTTCGGGGCACAACTAGACCCCAAATGGAGTCTACATACCAAATTTCATGAAAATCGGTCCATGTTAAGTAAGGAAAGTGCCGCTCCAAATTTTTATTCGATTTTTGGATTCTACATAGGTATCTTGAAACATAGGTAGGCTTACAAATATTGAGGGGGGTTGAATTTTTTTCTTGGTCAATTCCAAAGAAAATTCCTTGAAAATAATAAACCAAAATAGGAATGTAGGTTTATGTAGGGAAAAATTTACGCTTTCTGATTTTTTGGTAGGTAGGTACCTATGTTGTGGGGGATGGTACCAGTGTATGACCTTTGCAACTTCGAAAGACTTGTGTAAATGGGGAGGTAGTGCTCGAAAACCGCGAACGTTTCGGATATTTTTCACTTTTGGTTTATTATTTTCAATGAACCTTTGGAATCCACCAAAAAATACATCTTTTTTAAACCCCGTTCAAACTTTGTTGGTTTACGTTTCAAGGTACGTAGAATCCAAAAATCTAATGAAAATTTAGCAGTCCGTCTGCCGTTCGCGGCACTTTCCTTAGTTACCATGGACCGATTTTGATGAAATTTGGTATACGGGCTTCATTTGGGGCTTTATGAGCTCCTTAGTCACTTCTAAGGGCTGACATTTTCAAAACGTCTTAGCTCAAAAACGTTCGATATATAGGTATTCTTTTTTCGTCAATTTAAAATAGTATTGAATTTACAGAATCGAATGAGACCACCCAGAGGCCTGTAGGATCAACCGTTCGCTCCCCATGAGAACTTAAGGGTTGGACTTACGATAAATCAGAAACACGACTGTGAATCCCTTTTTTTTTTTTTTTTTTTATTTATTTGAGCGCATTCGACCACGCAGGGTCATGGGCGCTAAACGGAACATAATAAAATATCTATGTACTATAAATCACGATTTCTTCATATTTCATAGAAAATAGACAGTGACTTCAAGGCGTTGAAGAGGTCATCTAGGGTTCTTGAGTTGTTGTCCAGTAGTTGCTTAATGTTTCTTGGAATAGTCGAATGAGAGAGGAACACTGGACATTCGACGAGCAGATGGTGGACCGTCAATGTGCATCGGCATGAATTGCAAACAGGTGGAGGTGGTCGTGGTTGTGATTCCATGAGGTAACCATGGGTTAGTCTCGTATGGCCAATCCGCAGTCTTGTTAGGACGATTTCTTTTCGACGAGAGTGTTGAAATGATCCATCTGGGAGTTTCTTTGTTCGACTCGAAGAAGACCAAGGTCGAACATCTTTTTTAACTTGCCATAGCTTTTGATGGTCCATACGACTCCACACTGTTTGCCATTCAGCCCATACTGTTGTCTTGAAAGTTGGAGTGTAATCAGAACGAATATATATTTGTGAGGAAACTGGTTCATTACTAGCAAATTTAGCGGCTCGATCTGCCATCTCATTCCCAGCTATGCCATAATGTCCAGGAGTCCAGAAAAGGACGACAGTTACACCGTTATCTTGATGGTACTGGATGCAATGGAGAATCTTCAAAACCAACGGATGAGAGTCGACTCCTTTCTTTATTGCCATCAATGAACTCAGAGAATCTGAACAGACTACAAATTTGTTTTCGGTCGGTACTATAAGATTCAGAGCAGAATATATGGCGAATAGTTCAGCTGTGAAGATCGAGCAATCCTTAGGTAGTGATGACATAATTACATCCCGACAACAGGCAACTGCAGATCCGACTCCAACTTCTGATTTCGAACCATCGCAGTAGGCAATCTGACACGGGGAGAATTTATGGATTGTTTCCTTAAAAATAGTGGAAAAGGCTTGTGGCAATGATGTTGTTTTTTGAAATTTCGTCAAAGTTAAGCAAAGTTGAGGGGTTGGGAGAGTCCATGGAGCTCGTGAACAAACACTTTCATTTTGAAAATTTGGAAGCGTTAAGGAATGAATGTATAGGTCAGAACGTATATAATCCAGAGAGCTTCTGCGACAGACATGTGGAGAAAGGGGTTGAGGATCTAATGATACGTGGTGATGAAGATGATCAGATGATGCTTTAATTTTTGCTGCATACCTTAGAGACAAAATTGTACGTCTGTAGGATAATGGCAGTTCACCGGCATCGACATTCAAACTCTCAACAGGACTTGAACGGAATGCGCCAGTGGCCAATCGTAATGCTTGATTATGTACTGGATCGATTGTCTTCAATTTGGAGGGGTGCGCTGTTCGATACAACAAAGCACCATATTCAATTTTCGATCGGATGAGAGTTCTGTAAAACCGAAGCATACAGACTCGATCACTTCCCCACGAGTTGTTGGCAAGGACTTTGAGAATATTCAAGGCTTTCATGGATTTTTGTCGTAACTGTTGAATGTGTGGAGCCCAGGAAAGTTTTCGATCAAGCACCATACCCAAATACCGTACAGATTCAACATTTCTTATCGGGATGTTATTTAACATTAAAGTGATGGTACTTGGCGTGCGTTTTCTCGAGAATACCATTGAGCAAGTCTTTTGTATAGAGATGAAGAGGCCAGTGATGTGGGTCCATGATATGATGTTGTCGATCGTTGCTTGAAGTTGTTCAATTATGGTTGAAATGTTGACTGCTGTGGTGAAAATGACAAGATCATCTGCATACAGACATGTTCGGACTGAGTCTGTGGCACAGTTTATTATACTATCAATGGCGAGTATAGTATCCCAAAAGAGGCCTAATCTCCGTCCAAATACTCAGTCCAGTTCTCAGTTTTGAGTCCTTAGCATTCAGTACCTATTCAAATTTCCTAATGAGGCCACCCACAACTTTTTTCGTTGAATTGTGGATGGAGCGTTAATTTTTTCGTATTGAACTTGATCGTGAAGCAAAATAATCGTTGGTAGGTAGTGACGATAGCAAAGCTGTGTTCGTTGCTGGCGAGTGATCTGTACAAAAAAAAAAACTTATCGTAATCATTTTTTGGTAGGTACTTATGTTGTTAGCGATGGTACCAGTGTACCTATTAGACCAATACGAATAAAACCTCTCGCGATGAGATTGTGGAAAACCATTTTAATAAAAACGGAGTTGAGTAGAACTTTGTCTATTTCCACGAAAATAATGAGTTACAAGTTAAATCGATTTCGACGGTTAGGTCGTCATCAGTAACAAACAATAACTGAAGGTACGTCACCGAAAGCATAACTTATGTACCCAATAGGATAGCCAATAGGATTCTCCTTTCACTTATCTGATTGGGTATGACTTTCACTTTCTCGACCAATGCGATTCAAGCTCCCTTTCACTTGTGACTATATAAGCTATGCTCTCTGTGATGTACCTTCAGTTATTGTTTGTTACCGATGATGATCTAACCGTCGAAATCGATTTAACTTGTAACTCATTATTTTCGTGGAAATAGACAACGTTCTACTCAACTCCGTTTTTATTAGACCAAGTTTGCAGCTACGAAAGACTTGTGCTAAATTGAGGTACTTAGTGCTTGAAAACCGCGGAAGTTGGAAATTTTGGTTTTTGGCGTCTTCTGTACGAAATGCCGGCTACAATATTCATATTCAAAGTTTTATGTGGACTTTTTTTTAGCAACATATAAAATCTCGAGAGCTACATTTCTTGAGAAATATATACGATTTTCTTTATATTTCGAATTTTCCTAATTAGTCGAGAACTATCGGTTCTACTTGGTTCCGGTCGTGCTTTCATTAAATTGTGATGTTCGAATTCTTTTGCAAAACTAAAACAATAACTGGAGATGACTTCGACAAGTTTTTTGTTTTCTCCACAAATAAAGGAGATAGAAAGGGTGGTCCACTATTTAAGAAACACCCTGTGTAGAGCGGTAGGTGGTATTATATTATAGTGTGAAATTATAGTTTAGCAGAACATCATGATTTCCACGATCGTGATAATATTTTTTCAGAAAAACAAACAGCAACAAGATCGAGGAGTTATTCACGGTTATGTTGATGGTTTTTCGCACTTCACTTGTTCTGACGTGCTGAAATCGATAAGTAATCTCATCTTGGAACGAGCTCCAAAGTATGAAGGAAATAGGGAGATTGGATTGTGAGGAATTAATCTTCAAGGAGAACTGCTTTTTCGACGACAAAATTGGGTGTTGCAGGGTTGTTTTTCAGTGCTGAAACCGAAAATCAGGTGAAATCTCTTTTGGGGGACGTCGTTTTTCAATTCGAACGTCCTAAAGTGGAAATTCGAGCCATCAGACGAGCAGAACACCATACAGCTAAGGTAGGTACAAAGCTTGAAGACCGGTTCCCTCCCTTCAAACACTATAAGTGATTCGCCCAGACCTGTTTCCAATGTGATACCTCCTTCATGTTGAAGAGGATTATTTCTACTGGTACCCGAAGGGTGAAACTGAAAGAATCAATGGGGCCGTTTTCAAGTTCAGGGGGAGAACTGCCTCTCCACAACCTCTAATTTCATCGGGTCGATACAGTAAATGAGTGACAATAACCCGTCTAGACCGCAGTGGACCTTGTTTCGGACTATCACACGTTATGATGTTCAAGGTTAAGAAAGGTTCATGTGCAAGGTTAAGAAAACACCTGTACCTACTCCTATTCTGGAACGAATAGAGCCACAGAAAGTCCATTCGTGCAGCATGACATAATGAGCGAATTTTCAAAGGAACGTTCAAAGCTCTGGAAATCGAAGTATTAGTTGTATGACATAGTATTCAGCCTAGAGGGCATGGCGCATTGCACGAATCGTTAAAATTATACAATCAACCTCTTGGTTATAATATATAGGTATTGTTAAAACACCTAAAAAACTCGGCCTTTCGGGACTCGTCATAGTTGTAAGGAGCCTTTTTTTTTCACTAAATAAAACCCATAAAAAAAGTTTGGTTTGCCATTCGGAGAGAAAGGTAATTTAACGCACCTCCCGGTGGTCTCAGATCTGAACTTACTGAATTAATCATGGTAGTAGTCAGAGTTGTTTTAGTAATAAGTACGAGGTCAAAATCACGAAAAAATCCTGAATATTAAAAAAAAAATTAAGTTGAACAATAAAAGGATTTCAAGTTGAGTGAAGAATATAATAAATTATTATAATATGTACAGGTGATGTGGTCAGTACATAAGTGCTTCAGGGGGTGATCAATTTGCAACAAAAAATGTCCTGTTACGTTGTAGTACCCCCAAGTACCAATGTACCTACCTACTGACCACATTATCCGATACGTAGCCTGCGTACATTAGGTAGAAAAAGAATTGCGACTTCACAAACGAAAATTATTGTCATTCTAGTGACTCATTGGTACCAACAAGATGTTAAAATAGGTCAATTGGGGGACAAATGGCCATAGATTGATCGTAAGGATTTGTTTATGTACAATACAAGAATTAATTCTTTTAGAATTTCTGATCAATTTCACTGCTGCTAAAGCACTTGTGAATTTTAAAACGTAAAAATAAACGGGGTTAGTTGACAATAAATTTCCCTTGGATGTCCTTTGGTCTCAGATTCTGCTACCTACCAAAATTATTTAGGATTGGATACCCACCAAACACGGAGGGTTTGATTCACTGTCCAATAGGGTGTGCGCCTGGGTATGAAAAACTGTTTATTGTTATTTTTAATCTAAGATAGACCTCACTGAGAATTTTGGTACCAACCGCAACCTTCTAGCGTGTGTAAATCTTTTCCTATGAATTTTTAAAGTTTCGACCGTTTATGACGTCACAGTGGGCTGGGGGGTCCAGCCCAGGCGAGAGGGGCGCGTGACGTCATAAACGGTTGAAACTTTGAAAAATTATAGAAACACCTAAAACTCACGCTAGAAGGTCGGGCTTGGTGCCAAAATTCTCAGAATGTAGTCTAATTTCGATTAAAAATCTAAAAAATCAAGGCGCACCCCCCATTCTAAACTACCTCCTTCCACCACTAAATTTTGGTACCCCCCCCCCCCCCCCAACACCTTCACAATGAACAGTTTGATAGGTGCTGCTAGCCAATACTTTTTAAAGAGAAACAATAGTGTTTATTTATCATAATCAGCCGTTTTCTACAATATTTTGTACAATTAATTGTAGTTATAATTATTATTAATTATGTAATAATAACTTCAATTAATAATACAAAATTAAATATAATTTTTTTTTTTTTTTTTTTTTTTTTTTACGGAAGTGGGGAAACTCTTTAAGAGCGAAGGGGAAGTTCACCCCAACAGTGTTGGACTCCCCATGAATTGGGGCTACCAACTAAAACCCCACTCCCTCTGCTTAGGACTCACCCCGGGACCACTTGTACAGTATTACTTCAGGGTGAGCCCTTTTTTTGTGCCAAATGGCTGCTCCTACTTCTGGTCTCCTTCAATTCTATTCCTCATCTTCTTCCTCCCATCTTCCATCCAGCTTTTTTGCTTTGAGGACTGATGTGACAAATACTGCCATTGCGTCCCAGCTCGACTTGTTCTGAATCATCTCATGTATGATTGTCTGTGGACGCAATGTTCCAATGACCTCCTCAGCACACCCCTTCATACCCTCCCATTGAGGACATGTGAAGAAGGTGTGGCAGACATCATCCTCCTCTATCCCACAGTATCTGCACTCTGGGTCAGTGACTTTCCCGATCTTTACTAAGAAGGAGCGGAAGTATCTATGCCCTGAGAGGAATTGAGTCAGGTAATAGTTCACCTCTCCGTGTTTTCTATCCAACCAAGACTTTAGATCGTCGATTATGAGGGCTGTCCACCTTCCACGGGTTTCACAGACAAGGTCTGCTTGCCACCTACGGATGGTCTCCTCCCGCTCTTCCCTCTTTACTATGGTAATTGTCTCTGCCTTCCTCATTCTTATCCTTTTGCGCTCCAGTGCCTGGTGGTATATAGGGATAGTTCCCACTATCACTTGTGATGCTGGACCTGAGACAGTTCTAAATGCACTACTGATTCTCAGAGCTCCTCTCCTCTGTACAGCTTCCATACGTGCCCGGTACTTTTGGTACCTAAGGGAGTCTGCCCACACTTCTGCTCCATACAGCATAATTGAGTCTGCAGTTCGCATAAGGAGTCTCCTCTTAGGTTCCATCCTTCGAGCTCTTATCACCACCACCAAGTCATCAGCGTAGCCAATCAGTGTAATTCCTTCGGGCATCTCTACCCGAAGAATCCCATCATAGTTGATGTTCCACAGATCGGCTCCCAAGACTGAACCTTGTGCCGCTCCTGAGGTAATTCTTCTCTTTTTGATGCCCTCTTTTGTATCATAAATCAGCCAACGGTCAGCTAGGTAGTTCTGCAGGACTCGTAAGAGGTATGATGGAACATGAAACTGAACCATCAAAGCCTCCAAGATGTCTTTCCATCTGGCAGAATTGAAAGCATTTCTGACATCGAGGGTAACCGCCATGCACATGTCCCTGGTCTTGTGGTTCCCCAGCTGAGTTTCCTTTGCTATTCCTACCACTCTGCTAACAGCATCAATGGTGGATCTGCCAGGTCTAAATCCAAATTGCCTCGGTGACAGGCCTCCAGCTTCAGCAATGGCAGTCAGCATCCTTCTTTTCAACAACTTCTCATACAGCTTTCCTGCTGTGTCTAATAGGCACAGAGGCCTGTGTGCTGAAGCTGTATTGGGATCTCCTTTGCCTTTCCCAATCAGTACGAGTCTTGCTAACTTCCATCGCTCTGGGAATATAGGTACCTTCTTTGAAACATGTATTGTACATGTCTAACATAATTTCTGGATGTGTATCTGCTATTGCTTTCAATATTTCCACAGGGATTCTATCTGGGCCTGGGGCTTTTTTATTGCGCATTGACTTCACCGCTTGTGCCAATTCATCTAGAGTGAAGAGAGATATATCACCTGATATAAAAAATTAATTATAATTAATTAATTAATTTTGTAATATTAATATAATAATATTCAAGTCCCTGCTTGAATATTATTGAATTTTGAAACCCCACTTCCAGTTCAAGGTTCAACTTTCGGGAACCTACCTACTGTGAAAAAAGTTTCACCTTGCTCGTTCATAACTTCTCTGTGGCTGGCAACATCTGTGGTTGTGATAACACTTATCTTTGATAAGAGTGATACGAGTCACCGTTTCTGTTTGTATTCCGAGTTCGGTTGCGACCGTATTTACCTTGGTATTTATTTCTCAATCTCGCCATATTTCGTTAATTGTTTAACATAGAACTGCGATACGATCATCCATCAATTTATTATCTCACAAAAACAGTTGTGGACGCGCCTACAGTTTGCTGCGGCTGATCCTCGGCAGTCATGAGTCGGAGTTGATTCCACTGTCACCTGCTGAAGAAATTTTACTCGCAATTTGAACCTTGACAAAGTGAGTACATTTTCAGAGTTCCTGGTTGAACTCTGTTCAACTGTAGTGCGTAAGTACTTATTAACCAACCGATTCTCTTACACAAACACGTTGGTGAGTGCTGTCTTGGAGCCAAGTGACATCACCGACTTCAGGGTGTCATCGACCTGGAAAACTCAGAAAATTATCTTTTTCTCCCGAAAAAACCTGGTAAATAGCCTGAGCGCCGGACGTTTTTGTGGGAAGTTTTAGCAATCTGAGGGAGAAAAGTTCAAGTACGGTTTTAGTTGTAGGTATTTTTCGATTACATAATATTTAATCGAAAAATATGATCACTTATAGCAAATTTTCGACAAAAAAATGAAGCAATTGCAACGACATTATAAATTGTGATATTAAAAATGTAAAAAAGTTTTATAGAAATCTATATAGGAAATATAACCTTTATAATAATATTATATAAACTATATATTATATTATAATATATAATAATATAACCTATATAATAATATAATATAACCTATATGGAAATATATAGTTTAGAAATTTTTTTACGTTTGAACATATGTTATTACAATTTATAATGTCGTTGCAATTGCTTAATTTTTTCTCGAAAATTTGCTATAAGTGATCATAAGGGCGCACTTGCAGCGAAGCCTTGTTTCAACGTTCACGGTTGAAAAAAATGTCCTCCAAAATAAAAATTTCCACTTTCGTTTTACTTTTCAGTCCTTCCTGAACAATTTTGGTTCCGTGTCTGTCATGAAAAATCCTTGTTATTGGCAAAACTATACGAAGTTATTGTCCGATTTCGGTGAAATTTTCAGGGTATGTACGGATTGGTGTGTAGGTGGTTCCTATATGAGAATCACCGTCCCTGAATTGACAGTTGCCTTTGCGCATGCGCAAACGTAAAAACCTTGTAACAGCCAAAACTTACAGTTTCCTCCTGATTTCGAAGAAGTTTTCAGGAATTGAGCGGGTTGACGTGTAGATGGTCCCCTATGAGGGTAGTGGAAGGTACTTGGAGATCGTAGTTTTGAGATTAGCTGCTATGCATCGGATCATCTTTCTATACAATCGGTTTGTTGAGACGAGGAAGCTATGTGCCACACCCACTTGCCAGACTTTTCTAGTCCTTATTCATTTCAAAATGGCCTTGATACCCTCAATTTCGAATATGCTAGTTCATTTATAACTCTGGAAAAGGATGAATATTGAACCTGGAAAACTCGGGGATTTTTTTTCTCGGGGAATCGCTGGGTCTTGGAACTCGATCAACGTTCACGGCGCAAAGGCCTACCCCTCCTTCAAGACCTACCTGTCGTGCGGGTTTTAGCCTAATTATCATCCTTCGCCCATATGTTGGTAATCTCTCTTGAGGAGTTAGAAAACCTTACCTACTGATTTGTAAATTAGTCGTATAATCAAACCCTCTCTTTGTGGGTACACCCTGCATATCAGTTTGCACTCAAATGGAAGTTTTTAATGCGACTGCACGGTGTGTGATTGGCTATGCGGCGCAGGTTTGGCGCTTTCGTAAATACGAAAAGGTTGAAAAACTGACACGGTCCTTTCTTAAGAGAATTCTCAGTTTGCCAGAATGCACCTGAAGAGTTTCTTTCAAACGAGCTTACCGTAAAATGAGGTGACTACAGTTCAACCACGATTTTTTGAAATTAGCAACCTGGAAAATTTCTTACAGTAGTGAGAATCGATTGAAAAAAACCTCCAAATCTCTTCTCCATGAAAAATCTTGCGCTTGGCAGTCAAGAGTGATTTTTTATTTTTATTTTTTATTATATGACACTACAGTCCTTCAAGGACCAGGGCCTTCTCGACAACCGCCTTCCACTCCCCGCGGTCCAAAGCCTTCCTTCTCCATCCACGAACTTCCAGTCTCCTGAGGTCTTCCTCGACATCGTCGAGCCAACGCAGTCGAGGTCTTCCTCGGAGCCTTCTCCCCCCGGGCACTCCATCCATGGCTCTCTTGGGAAACCTATTATTGTCCATCCTCTGGATATGCCCAAGCCAACGCAGCCTTCCCCGCTTTATAAATGCCACTATACCTCCGTACATGGCTCTCAATTCCCTATTTCTCCTGATCCTCCATTCACCTCTCTCACACACGGGTCCAAATATCTTTCTCAACACTTTTCGCTCCCAGCAATTCAAGAGTCGCTCTGTGTGAGAACCCAGGATTCACTGGCGTAAGTAACGACTGGTCTAATAACAGTCCTGTGTATTGTGAGCTTAGCTCGCCTGGACAGTCCTCTAAATCTCAGAGCTCTCTGCACGCTCCACAGGCATCTACTTCCTGCGGCGATCCTTGCTTTTATTTCCACCGTAACGTCATTATCCCTGGTGATCATAGCACCAAGGTATTTAAATTCGGAAACGGCGGGGAAATTGTGTTGTAGGAGCGGAAACGTGCTTTGCTGGGTGCTGGTGGAGTCTCTTGAGGTTCTCATGTACATTGTTTTGTCCTCGTTTATTTGCAGCCCCCGAAAAGCTGCAGCCCTCTCGAACTCCTCCACTGCTCCAGAGAGACTGGACGTCCGTCGTGCAACTATATCCACGTCGTCAGCATAAGCCAGATGCTGGGTCAGTCTATTAAAGATTGTCCCACCTGGGTTGGTGCGAATATTACGCATGACGCTTTCCATAGTGAGATTGAAGAGACAAGTGGCCAGGGGGTCTCCCTGTCTCAGTCCAGTCTCGACGGGGAACTCTCTACCAAGGCCACCCAGAATCTTCACTCTGCCCTTTGCATTCCTCATGGTCATGCTGACCATACGGACGAGCTTCCGGGGAACGCCCAACGTTCTCATATCCTTGTAGAGTTGATCTCGTACTACACAATCATATGCTTTACGAAAGTCAATCAATAGATGGTGCAGGTCGATGTTATGCTCATACGTCTTTTCAAGCATCTGTCTGAGCGTGAAGATATGATCGAGGGTTGATCGGTTCCTGCGGAAACCACACTGGTATTCGCCAACCAATTCGGTGGTATTCGCTATCCAATGTCAAGAGTGATAAGAAGTGGAAATTAGATTATCGGTCGTTGACCGCAAAAGTGTATTGCTGGGGTTGGATTGGGATTATTTGTGAGTTCATTTTACGCATAAAGCTACTCATTGTGAGTAGATATATGTTTTGAAATATTTTAAACTGTTTGATTGTTAAAGAAGAACATTGTTCCTGGGGAAGATAGGTACCCACTATTTTTTTAACAATCTGTGATAAGCCAAGCCAGGTTGAGTTTTTCAAGTCGAAGTGAATAGAAAAAACGTCTGCCAAGTGGGTGTGGCACATAGCTTCCTCGTATCCATAACCCGATTGTATAGATGATCCGATGCATAGTAGTTAATCTCAAAACATCAAAACAAGTTAATCTGTAACATCGGGGATGATGATTTTCATAGGGGACCGTCTACACACCAACCCGCACAATCCCTGAAAATTTCATTCAAATCGGATGGAAAATGTTGAAGTTATGGCCGTTACAAGGAATTCACGTTTGCTCATGCGCAGTCGCTTCTATCAGTCCGGGGATGATGATTTTCATAGGGGACCGTCTACACACCAACCCGCACAATCCCTGAAAATTTCATTCAAATCGGATGGAAAATGTTGAAGTTATGGCCGTTACAAGGAATTCACGTTTGCTCATGCGCAGTCGCTTCTGTCAGTCCGGGGATGATGATTTTCATAGGGGACCGTCTACACACCAACCCGCACAATCCCTGAAAATTTCATTCAAATCGGATGGAAAATGTTGAAGTTATGGCCGTTACAAGGAATTCACGTTTGCTCATGCGCAGTCGCTTCTATCAGTCCGGGGATGATGATTTTCATAGGGGACCGTCTACACACCAACCCGCACAATCCCTGAAAATTTCATTCAAATCGGATGGAAAATGTTGAAGTTATGGCCGTTACAAGGAATTCACGTTTGCTCATGCGCAGTCGCTTCTATCAGTCCGGGGATGATGATTTTCATAGGGGACCGTCTACACACCAACCCGCACAATCCCTGAAAATTTCATTCAAATCGGATGGAAAATGTTGAAGTTATGGCCGTTACAAGGAATTCACGTTTGCTCATGCGCAGTCGCTTCTGTCAGTCCGGGGATGATGATTTTCATAGGGGACCGTCTACACACCAACCCGCACAATCCCTGAAAATTTCATTCAAATCGGATGGAAAATGTTGAAGTTATGGCCGTTACAAGGAATTCACGTTTGCTCATGCGCAGTCGCTTCTATCAGTCCGGGGATGATGATTTTCATAGGGGACCGTCTACACACCAACCCGCACAATCCCTGAAAATTTCATTCAAATCGGATGGAAAATGTTGAAGTTATGGCCGTTACAAGGAATTCACGTTTGCTCATGCGCAGTCGCTTCTATCAGTCCGGGGATGATGATTTTCATAGGGGACCGTCTACACACCAACCCGCACAATCCCTGAAAATTTCATTCAAATCGGACAATAACTTCGTATAGTTATGCGCGTTACAAGGAATTCATGACAGACAGACAGACAGACAGACACACAGACACTGAACCAAAATTGTTCAGAAAGGTCTAAAACGCAAAACGCGAGTGAAAATTTTGATTTTGGAGAACTTTTTTTTTTTTCGTCCTTGAAAAGTGAAAACAAAGCTTCCGCTACCTTGGTAGACTCGGAAGCAATATCCTTGCCGATTTAAGGAGGACTGTCAAATCGCGTGTGACTCAGTGAAGAACAATAAAAATGGGTGTTTGGTGAAATTTGGAGGAGGAATTAATTTGTTTAAAGCTGGAGAATCAATGGGGAATTTGCCTCAATTTTAGATTCTGGAATTTCAAGTCAAATGCTATATTCTTTTATTTTTCAATAGACATATGTTTCTTCTTCCCTGTATATAATGGCGGGTTTCACTCTACGACGCGTTCTCTGTGCAGGTCTATCTGAGAGCAGATCTGGGAGATGTCGTCGTCGTCGAGGAAGTTGTACGCGCTGATGATCCAGCGCTCATTCTGCGCCAGGATGGACGACAAAGGGAAGGCGTCCAAGGAGAGAGGTCCCACCAAAGATGTGAAGAAGGACCTCAAATCTTTCAAGGAGTTCAAGAAAACGCCGATAGGCAAATTGGACGAGATCGCCGGCTCTCATCCTTATGCGGAGAAGGTTTGATATCTCCAACTTTTAAACACCTGAAATTTTTGGGGAGTAATTTCTAGAACTTGAAGGTCATTTTCTCTTTATTCTATTCCTTAGTTTGTTTTCCACTGCATAGTCTTCCTTGCCCTCTGCCTTCACTTTTGTCCTTCATCTTATACTTCAACGTAACTCTGCCATTTTCTATTTTCTGGCTATTGGCCTCAAAATTCCTAGTCTGGAAAACTTAGAAAGTTGTCTTCACTAAAATCCATTTTAACGCATTCTAAAACGATTCTTGAAGTTCAACGCTTATTAGGACGTCCTTAAGCTATTAATCTGGGGCGAAGGAGGACATAACTCAACTAGCGATGGGTATCGTTATAAAAGTATCGATATTTTGTATCGATACTGTATCGTATCCGAGTATCGATATCCCAAGTATCGTTGGGCATGAGTATCGATATTTTAGAATATCGAGTACCTATCGATACTTTAGTGTCATAAACTATCAATATCATCCAATTTTCTCAAGAAAAATATTTTTTCAACAACTTTTAATCATTTTTCACTCTTAAGAGTCCAAGCAGAGTGATTTTTTCCATGATATGAACGTTATTTGTGCAACCAAAGAGTAATGACCCAAAAGCCTCTCTATTTTCTTCATTTTTTAGCCATTATGTTGAATTTTCCGCGAGAACAGTATCAATATTCGATATTTAGAAATATCGGATCCAAAGTATCGACATCCAAAAATATCGGATAGTGCAGTATCGATACTAAAATATCGAGTATTCGTTTTATCCTCGAGACTCATTAATCGATTATTTTCGATATCAAACATAACCTTCTCTGACCCGATCAGCTGGTCGTGAAGGGACGCCATTTGCGCTCCTATCCAGCAAGGTTAAGAGGCGTCTGGAGATCCAGCGGCTCGTCCTCGACCCAAGCGCTCCCAGCGGCCTTCCTGCTAACTCTGTTATCTCCTCTGTTTCCAGGGACCTAGTACCTATCCTACTAGAGTATCCTACTAGAGATCTTCATCTCTGTTTCTCCCTTTTTCCTCAACTCCACTTCCATCCGGGTTAGCATTAACTTTTGCTTCTGAGTCTACCAAGGTAGCGGAACTCGACTTTTCTGTCTTTGCAAATCAATTTTAGGTCGGGAATGATTCATATTGTTGTAAAAACAAAATGTTTTTCATAAAAGCAATCCATCCGAACAGAAAAAAAGTTATCGCCAGAATCTATTGGTAGGTTCCCCATCGATTTTGCTTCCGAGTCTACCAAGGTAGCGGAAGCTTTGTTTTCACTTTTCAAGAACGAAAGAAAAAGTTCTCCAAAATCAAAATTTTCACTCGCGTTTTGCGTTTTAGACCTTTCTGAACAATTTTGGTTCCGTGTCTGTGTGTCTGTCCGTCAGTCATGAATTCCTTGTAATGTGCATAACTATACGAAGTTAATGTCCGATTTCTATGAAATTTTCAGGGATGTCACAGATTGGTATTTAGATGGTCCCCTATGAAAATCACCACCTTCGGACTGATAGTAGCCACTGCGCATGCGCAAACGTGAATTTCCTTGTAACAGCCATAACTTCTACATTTTCCATCCGATTTCAATGAATTTTTCAGGGATGTTGCAGAAGTAGTGTTTAGATGGTCCCATATGAGAATCATAGAGAATGGTTCTTCATAGAGGGATTCATTCATAGAGGGATGGTCCCCTGTGAGAATCTCAAATCCTGTTCATTACGTTACTAGGCCTCAACAGCTCAGAGGTAGCGCATAGAACTGTCCCGGGTTCGAATCCCAGCCAAGGCTAATTTTTGCTTCCGAGTCTACCAAGGTAGCGGAAGCTGTTTTCACTTTTTAAGGACGAAAAAAAAAGTTCTCCGAAATCAAAATTTCCACTCGCATTTTGCGTTTTAGACCTTTCTGAACAATTTTGGTTCCGTGTCTGTCTGTCTGTCATGAATTCCTTGTAACGCGCATAACTATACAAAGTTATTGTCCGATTTCTATGAAATTTTCAGGGATTGTGCGGGTTGGTGTATAGACGGTCCCCTATGAAAATAATCATCCCCGGACCGTTAGAAGCGACTGCGCATGCGCGAACGTGAATTCCTTGTAACGGCCATAACTTCTACATTTTCCATCCGATTTCAATGAAATTTTCAGGGATGTTACAGACTGGTATTTGAATGATCCCCTATGAAAATCATCACCTTCGGACCGATAGTAGCCACTGCGCATGCGCAAACGTGAATTTCCTTGTAACGTCCATAACTTCTACATTTTCCACCCGATTTCAATGAAATTGTCAGGGATTATGTGGATTGGGTTGTAGATAGTCCCCTATGAAAATCATCATCCCCGGACTGATAGAAGCGACTTCGCATGCGCAAACGTAAATTCCATGTAACAGCCGTAACTTCAACTGTCCCCCAGGGGTCGCGGGTTCGAATCCCAGCCGAGGCTAAGTATTTTTTTTTTATCCAATCACATACATCTACTCACTTTATTTTTCATCCGAATTTGATGAAATTTACTAGGATTGTCCAGATTAGCGTGTAGATGGTCCCCTATGAGGGTAGTGGAAGGTATTTAGAGATTGGTGTTTTGAGATTAACTACTATGCATCGGATCATCTAAATAATCGGGTTATGGATACGAGGAAGCTATGTGCCACACCCACTTGGCAGACGTTTTTCTGTTGCTAGAATCTATTGCTAACTTCACCCCGGTTTTTTTTAGACGATTGGAATAGCTTCATTTTTTGGAAAATTCGCTGCAAGTGCCTTCAGTTACCGAAGAATTCTATTTTTTTTTAGGTAGATACTTAGGAAAGAAAAAGGTTTTTTATTGACCTGGACTACCTACCTCCAACCATTGATGAGACCTCAACGAAGTTCATCATGCACCATCTATTATTATTATTACAAACTCAAATTGAGCGTGAGAATGAGATAAGAGAGTTAGCAGGAAGGCCGCTGTGAGCGCTTGTGTCGAGGACGAGCCGCTGGATCTCCAGACGCCTCTGCAAGGTTATTCTGTCTACATACCAAGTTTCTTGGTATGTAAACAGAACGACGGTGATAAAATTCTTTAAAAGCAATTATGTAATCGTTATTATTATGTCTCACTTGTGGGTTAGATGTCTGACAAGAAATGCCATACTCAGTATGTGTGTTCACTCTCAGGTGACGACCTGACTCAGTGCGCCGAGTCAAATAAGTATGATGGTTTTCCTGTAATTCACAATTCATTATTTCGTACCCAAGTAACACTATAGTCGAACATGCTGATGGTATTACCTTTCCTTTAACTCAAAAATACTTAATAATACGTGATTTTAGCCGAGTGCTATTGAATGGTGGAATCAGTATGTACGTAGGTATGTAAACAACTTCGTTCAGCTGTAACTCTCAGCGCCTCCTACCAACATCCTCCGCCAAAGTTAACTTTGGAATCATTCAGAAATTACTTAGAATCAACTAATTAGTATTAACTTCTTACTTAAATGCCCACTTAAGAATGTAACTAACTAAACGAATAAACCAGTCAACAGAATTTGTTGAGGCAACCTAACTACACATCTTTCCGAAAACATCATGTTCCTCACTTTCCTACTTCCTCTCCCTGCACATGAATTTTGAAATTCAGGAGATGAAGTGCATATTCACATCGATCATTTACTAATTGAACTTCAAAACAATCACGCAAATTGGTTCGAAATTGTCTTCCTGGGAACTTCGTACAAATCAAAACACTTGGACACAAACAAAAACATTTCGTGAAGCTAGTCCAATGAGGGTAGGTATTCTATTATTACTACCTAACTACTGATGACTGAAGTAACGTAAGCACATTAAAATGTGATGTATTTTTATTCTTACCAGTGATGAAATGCCGAGAACAAACTAGTATTTGTTTGGAGTTCAGTTGTCGCCCTCTCAAATTTTGATTGATTCGAGCGAGCCACCTTGCTCTTCTTTTTAGGACGTCCCACAGTAAGACTTGGGCGTCCTTATGCGATCGATCTGGGGTGAAGGAGGACAACACTCAACAGAAAAAAAAAAATAACCACACAGTAATCCGTTTTAGACCATTCTGAATCCAAATCCGCGAAAAAACCATAGGTGTATGTCTGTGTGTGTGTGTGTGTATGTGTGTGTGTAACAAAATCTTGTGTACTCTGCACAGGCCTTAGTTCTCAACCGATTTTCCTGGTTCTTTTTTTGTTCGTCGCGGAAAACTATCTAGTTGTGCACTACGTCGCCGGAATTTCGAATTTTGCCTTTTAAGGGGGGGAAAGGGGGGGTTAATGCTCGAAAAACGTGCATTTTTGGGCATAATCTTGTGTACTCTACCCAGGCCCTAGTTCTCAAACGATTTTCATGGTTCTTTTTTCTTTTGACGCGAAATACTATCTAGTTGTGCACTACGGCGCCGGAATTTTGGATTTTGCTTTTTAAGAGGGGGAAAGGGGGGGTTAATGCTTAAAAAACGTGCGTTTGCGTGCACAATCTTGTAAACTCTGCCCAGGCCTGAATTTCCAACCGATTTGCGTGTTTCTTTTTTTGTTTGACTCAAATAACTTCCGAGTTGTACATAATTTCACCCGAGTACCAAAATTCGCAAGGGGAGGGGGTGAGTGGGGGGATAATATTCACAAAATATCCGATTTTTCAATATTTCGGTTCCTTTACTGCTTACTAATTGTATCCAAGCTTTGAAATTGAGGAAAAATTCTCATTATACCTTAGGATTTGCATGAATTACTTTCAGTACCACCATGGAAATAAAAGTGGTGCCACCATGGTGCCAGGGCACCATAAACCTCATATTTCTTGTTTTTTTTTGTGTTTCACCTTGAATACGAATGTGAACCTTGACGGACTGCCTACTAAAACTAATAGATGAAAGTTCAATGTTATCACGTATTTCCGCTTTGGTGCCAGATTGGCACCATGGTGGTGGTGGGGGGGGGGGGGGGGTGAACTCGAATTCGCATGTTGGGTGTCGTAGATCATGGATTTTAAATTGCTCTTCGAATTCGAAGCTATCATGCCGCTAGAAATGTTATGGTGGATAAGAGTGAGGGGGGGGGGGGTCAGTATTTCTTGCCTAAAGTAATAAATAAATTACATCGAGTGAAACAGTTTTATCACTTAACAACTGGTTAAACTGATCTAATGCTTATCCAATGGGACGTCCCCTGGAATGCATGCATTACTAAACAATATGTTTTCTGATAGGTCTCTTGTCTTCTCACACTGGCTTTTAATGACTTTTGGCAAACCAAATAACGAAATACTGCTCCCGTGACGGGAAGAGCAGCCAAACACCGCACAAATCGGCATGCCTAATGAAAAAATCTTTGTTTACAACGATGGGAATTCATCAGTTCATTGAACATGGTTGTCAGGAACGCTGGGAATCAGGCTGATATTCTTATTTTTTTCGGAAAGTTCTCTTGTCTTTCCACACTGTTTCTAATCACTTTTGGCAAACCAAAAAATTAAATACCGCTTCCGGGACGAGAAGACCAACTAATAACCGCATAAATTGGCATAATGAAAAACCTTCCATACAATCTTTGTTTACAACGGAGTCAACATGGCCGCCTTTCAGCAAGATTCGAATAACCGTTCGATTAGTCAAAGAATCGATACATCCATTGTGTGACGTCACATGGATAAAAGCAATTGGTACGAAAGTATCGATATTTTGAAATATCGAGTATCGATACCCATCCCTAAACTCAACGGATTAAAAAAACCACGTATAATCACTCAATATTTTATTTGCCAAAACAAAAAGTGAGCAAGCGATTGTCAAAAGAGAGGGAATAAAAGAAAATTTCATTTTATTGAGAGAGGATGTTTTGCCGAGAAAATATGAGCACCCCGAGGTAATTGAAAACGTTGTGTGGCAGGGAACACCGCAGCAATCCCAGCCCCACCCAGACCCGCCCACCATGGTGGCATCTCGTGGTGAGGTTATAATATCCCCACAACCTTCCTTCATGAAGCAATTCTGCTTCACCTTCAAATTCGCTTTTAGATGACTGATAGGCACGACTGGGAGATGCATCCTTACCCTGAACTCACACTCCACTTAGTGAAATAGGGAGGGACTGTTCAATGGGGTATTTCAGTCAATTTTTTAAACTTTTTTTTTCAAAAGAGCACGGGTCAGGAATAACAGTAATTGGGTCAGTTCATCGAGAAAATGTTTAGAGCAAATTAGGGAAGCTGATGGAAGTTGAAGATTTGAATGATGTGACGTAGTAACTTGTTGTGATGTATTAACTTGCTGACCTTGGATCGAGACATTCCACTAATCCCGTGCGGTCTCGAACGCCTCCTGGCCTTGGATGCTGCAAAATACACACAACAACTCCTTGTTTCTTCGAACTGAGTGTGAAGCGTTCATTTCTTTCAAATGAACTTGATTGTGAAGTAGTATGTGGTAGGTAGGAGTATCAATGGTTGGTGGTAACAATGCCAAAGCCGTGTTCGTTGCAGACGAGTGATCTATATAGAAAAATAATAAACCTTTGTGTAATAATTTGCAGCGTTTTCTATAGCTCTGCTTCACTGAGTAGGTATATTGCATTTTCACGTCAACACAGGTTTTACAGAGGTTTTACGCTCCAAATTGGAGATTTTACACATCAATTTGGAGGTTTTCCATTTCAAGCTGGAGGATGACAGAAATGGTTTGTTTCACATCAATTTTAAAAGCCGCGCCGATAGCCCGTTTAGAAGGCGGTGCTTCTGGAAATACCTACTTCGTGCAACATGACGAAGACATTCCATTTCATGTATTCGTCTCTTCCAACTGTCATTCTTTTAAAGGTGCCCATTCACGCGTTAATTTGTTGTTACTGCTTTCCCTAATTTAAATCCTGTATTTTTGTCATCCTCCAATTTGACGTGTAAAACCTCTAATTTGAAATGGAAAACCTCCAAATTGATGTGTAAAATCTCCAATGGGGAATTTGCCTCACATTTTTTTTTTCGAATGAGGGTTTATTTTTATGGAATAAAACCATAGTGAGCTGCTCGAAAACGCATCCAAAAAATTTAGAGAATTTAAGGAAGATGGAAATTTTAAATGTGGTGGCAATGTGTAAGAGGCAGCCATGTTTGAAACGTAACGGATATTCTACCAATCTGACTTCAAAGGAGGTTCTGTGGCGCTTACCACAGAAGCGGAACCTACACGAACTTTTAGCTTACAAAGGATTAACACAAGAGTGCGCCGCAAACTGGCAGGAAGAACCCAGACACAAAAGTGACCAAAAGAAACAATATTACTCACTTTTTTACAATACGATTCTACCTACTAGTTTATCAAGCATTATTAGTCTTCATCTTCTCTTATTCAGTTTCAAGATTTGAATCACATTATTCGAGTAGCCATTTCACTGGATCGTTTTGTGTGGCGGTGCTAGAACTCTGTCTGTTGTCGGAGTTGTTTTCGCGTCGTTTTTTTTCTCGTATGACGTCAACAATATTCCTCGATTTTCCTCGTGTTTTGTAACAGAGGCTCCACTTGTTTAGGCATTTTCTCCTACGGTAATTTTTCCCCCTTGGTTATTCCTAGTGTTAAGCGTTATTCTAGGGCCCTATTTTAGGATTTGACTTGAAATTCCAGAAACTAAAATTGAGGCAAATTCCCCATTTAGTGTGTAAAACCTCCAATTTGACGAGAAAATGCTGTAAATTTCCTCTTACAGACCCCATACCATCACGGATCTGGTCCTGATAATTCCTGTTGTCTCGCTTGTTCTTTAGGAGCCGCTGCCCGAGTGGCCTGACGGCATCAACCCTCACACAGGAGAGATCGGCGGTCCTCGTGGAGTCGAGCCGACCCGCTACGGCGACTGGGAGAGGAAAGGCCGCGTCACCGACTTCTAGCCGGACACCCACCTCGCAAACTAGATCTTAGAAACCTTTAAACCATCTTGAATATTTATTTATCGATGTATTAGTTGAATGCATCCCCTTAGGAGGGAAAAAAAGTTGTTTGTTGATTAAAAGTATAGAAAACAACATTTTGACCATCATTCAACTCCTCAATTCTCCCATGTATAGAATCAACATTAGATTAAACCATTGATTAGTAAAGTACCTATGTCAGGTTTGAATATTCAACATTTGAAGCAATTTAATTGCTTACTACTCAAATAAATTATTTATAATAGTGTGACAAAACACATGTTTTGGTTGCTTGTTAGGATTGATTATTGTTGATTCCAAAAAGTTGGTTGCCATTATGATTCCGGACATTGTTGAGTTATTTGTTGAAATATATTGTTAAAACCGGAAATAGTGTGCTTTACATTGGGGGCCCGTCCGAACAAAGTGAAGTGGATAAGAGGAGGAAAGAACGCTTCACCAGTACCTGAAAGTACCAGTGGCTTTGAAAATCAAGATACCAAAACATGTGTTTTGTCACACTACTCCTCCTGTGGTTTGATGATTTCAGCTGGGGCTAGCCTATTCACATGGAGGAGGCGTTTCCGTCGTCCCATCGAAACTTGAAATAAAACTTTTCTTTTTCTTTGTGATGACCCAAGGCCCTGTCCATTGAGGTTGAAGCTTTGGACCTCTTCCTCTTTTTCTTTTTGGGTCGTGCACCCAAACCCAATCTCCTTCCTTGAAGCCCGGTTGCTTGGCGTGTCGGTCGTGGTGCTCTTTCTGCGCTCTCATTTTGAACCCTGCATGTTCTCGCGCAAATCTGTGAACACATTCCAGTTTCTCCCGCAACTCGAATGCATAAGGTTGTGTTGTAGATGGAATTTCTTTTGGAATGCGTATGAGGGTAGCAGGCAGATTTAAATCTCTCCCATACACCAATTGGGCTGGGGTCATCCCCGTTGTGTCGTGAGGAGCAGACCTATATGCAAGAAGAAATAGGGATAATTTTTACTTACTGCTCTCGGAAAGAACGAGAAGAGATCAATGTTGTACAGCTAGTGTCTGACAGTGATGATCAGCAAGCAGACTGGAATACAATGGCTGATTCAAAAAATCCAGGAGGGTAACAAGCCAGGAGTATCGGAAACGATAGCTCAAAACCCTAAGATCCAGCAACTTGTGTCTAGATGGGATTCTTTGAAAGTTGTCGATGGACGATTATTCCATAGGTGGGAAAATAAGCGAGGGCAGTCTCATCTGCAGTGGGTAGTACCGCCACAGGCAGTGTCCAAGGTCCTCTCTCAGTGCCATAGTTCCCAGTCCGGTGGCCATTTTGGGTTCTGGAAGACCATTGGAAAAATTCGCCAGAGTTACTTTTGGCCAGGAATGACGTCGGATTCCAAAGCCTGGTGCAAAACCTGTGATCTTTGTTGCAGGGTCAAGGGTCCTAGTAAGAGACACCCAGCTCCTCTGCAGCAATTTCAAGTGGGAGGTCCTTTCCAGCGAATGGGAATGGACATTCTGGGCCCTTTTCCAATTACCAAGCGAGGCAATCGGTATGTTCTTGTGATGGCTGATTATTTCACAAAATGGCCAGAGGTGGTAGCCATCCCCAATCAAGAGGCTCATACTATTGCAACTGCTCTGATCGATCACTGTGTTAGCAGACATGGGGTGCTGTACGAAATACACACCGATCAGGGTCGTAATTTTGAGTCGAAACTAGTAGAGGAAGTAAACCTGTTATTAGGAACAAAAAGAACTCGAACCACACCTTTGCATCCCCAGTCCAGTGGACTCGTAGAAAGGTTGAATCGAACCATCACCAAGTACCTCACTATGTTTATCTCTGACAGTCAAGATAATTGGGACGAAAAATTATCCCTATTTCTTCTTGCATATAGGTCTGCTCCTCACGACACAACGGGGATGACCCCAGCCCAATTGGTGTATGGGAGAGATTTAAATCTGCCTGCTACCCTCATACGCATTCCAAAAGAAATTCCATCTACGACACAACCTTATGCATTCGAGTTGCGGGAGAAACTGGAATGTGTTCACAGATTTGCGCGAGAACATGCAGGGTTCAAAATGAGAGCGCAGCAAGAGCACCACGACCGACACGCCAAGCAACCGGGCTTCAAGGAAGGAGATTGGGTTTGGGTGCACGACCCAAAAAGAAAAAGAGGAAGAGGTCCAAAGCTTCAACCTCAATGGACAGGGCCTTGGGTCATCACAAAGAAAAAGAACGAAGTTTTATTTCAAGTTTCGATGGGACGACGGAAACGCCTCCTCCATGTGAATAGGCTAGCCCCAGCTGAAATCATCAAACCACAGGAGGAGTAGTGTGACAAAACACATGTTTTGGTTGCTTGTTAGGATTGATTATTGTTGATTCCAAAAAGTTGGTTGCCATTATGATTCCGGACATTGTTGAGTTATTTGTTGAAATATATTGTTAAAACCGGAAATAGTGTGCTTTACAATATATATTTTAAATAAATATTCTGTTTTGAGGTCGGTCTTTTTTTTTTTTTTTTGTTAAAAATGTTTTAAACAATTATTTTTCAATTTAGTTATTCAAAGATTTGGCTGCGAAATTTCTTACTATCGTCGTTTTATTTATTGCCTGGTCACTGAAGTTTTCAAATGGTCAAGCAGTAAATTAGCGACTATTTTCCTTGTTAATTCATTAATGTATTAAATAATCATTGTATTTGTCTTTCAAAACCCATAACTGTCAAAAGAAGAGACAAGTTTACCTACCACCAACTTTTTGACTTAGTGTACTTGAGGAAGCAACTAAAATTTCAAGAAAGTAGAAAATAGGTACCCATAATATCTAGGCAGGGGGGGGGGGGAGTAGTATAAGTCAAAAAATTTCCAAAATGAGTTGTCGTTTATACATTCATAAAAGGTCTTTTCCACCAACTGTAATGAAAGTAATTCAAGTCAACAACAGTGCTCCAGCCTGAGAAATGCAGGGATACCAACAGTATAAGTCAAAATAAGCTGGAAGACGTGTGGTACTAGTAATATAAGTCATCTTGTACTAAGAATACATCGAAGTTACTTGTATTTTACCGTCCAAAAAGGTATGTCAGGTTGTACTGGTCTGACCACAAAATATTTGGTTGGAAGCCCTGGCTTGTAATACTAGGACAACACTTACTCGCTGTTTTCTAATTTACTTTGTCCTTTTCTGTGGTTAACTGGTCGATCTTCTGTTTGCAAGCTTTGTCAAACTTCGTTGTTGTGTCTACAATTTCACTGTTTGGGGTATTTTGAAATGTACATGTGTTGAGGAGGTATACCACTAACAAGGGGAAAAACGTCATTGACGGTAAACATGCGCCCCTAATTAGGAGCCGACCTTCCTCTCAAGGTATGTGACGTGGGTAGGGAAGTTAGTATAAATAACAATACAGTTTCACGGGAATAAGGAGGATATAATTGAATAAAGATTGGCTCACCGGGGGGCAGGATGGGCGATGGTGAAGGCGGTGGACGGCGAGGGGCTTCCTCACTTCTTGAAGGCTAGTTAGGGGAGAGCAGAGATGGGCGAATTCTTATTCATAAATACGATTATGAACACAAATCATATCTGCGATTTTATGAATATGAATACGAATACAATCGTATTCACACTTTGAATACGATTTTCCCCCGTATTCGTATTATGAATACGATTTTATGATTTTTTTTTCTATGATTTCCCCAAAAATCGATTTTTTTAAACAATGAGGAATTTCACCGAATTCTGTTTGTATTTTTCCTGAATAGTTAATGGTGTGGTATAGATGAAAATCGGGCTGATTTCGGAAAATAAGTCTCCTGTTATTTTTGGGAGACAATCAAATTTTTTGATTTCAAAACTAACCGGGAAAACGGACGTGCAGCGGGAACGCTCGCTGATTGGGCTGTTCGGATCGCCGTCTCCTCCCAGTGTTGCCCATTGGGACGACGAAATCGTGTTTTCTAAGAGAAAAGTTATCAAACAAAAACAGGGGAAACCTAATTTTCCCCATCTTGCTTTTTCTATTTTTTTCTTCAGTTTTTCGATTTCGAACTTTACTGTTTCGTGAAATTTTGCATCTGGGGACTATAGATTTCTCGATCTCAGCGCTTCAAGCGGCCATAAATGAACTATTCCAGCATGACGTCATTTCCCCGCGTTTTTCAAACGTTTGTATTTTCTAAACTGTTTTGTTTATTCGTAAATTAGGAAGTTTGGGCTGAAAGTTTGCCTTACGAGGTTTTTCGAGGTGCTGAATCCGATTTTGGGGTCCAAAATAGGAAATTCCAACATGGTGAAATTCCTCATTTTCCATGAAAATCATACTTTTTTATGATTTTCTCCCGAACTCTGGAAATATTTATAACCTAAAATTGACAAAATAATCAATCGGAATTCGAAACGCTCGCCAATTCTTATAGGATTTTTCACGCAGAATCGAATGAGACCAACTCCAGGTCGCTACGACCAACTGAATAGAAAGTACGACGAAATGTCTGGTAAAAATCATAATTTTTTAATGCTAGCAGTGCTAATTGTTTAAAAAAATACGATTTTCAATATGGTTGGTCGTAGCGACCTGGGATTGGTCTCAATCGATTCTGCGTGAAAAATCCTATAAGAATTGGTGAGCGTTTCGAATTTTTATTAATTATTTCGACAATTTTAGGGAAAAAATACGACCAAAATTGCGGTAAAAAACATAACTTTTTAAATGAATTTTAGTGCAAATTGTAAAAAAAAATACGATTTTCAGCGGAAATGTCGTCGTAGTTTCTATACGGTTGGTCGTAGCGACCTGGGGTTGGTCTCATTCGATTCTGCGTGAAAAATCCTATAATAATTGGTGAGCGTTTCGGATTTTTATTAATTATTTCGGCAATTTTAGGGAATAAATACGACCAAAATTGCGGTAAAAAACATAACTTTTTTAATGATTTTCAGTGCAAATTGTAAAAAAATACGATTTTTAGCGGAAATGTCGTCGTAGCTCCAAATTTAAGCAAAATTTTAGTATTTAAAGTACTTTATGTGTGGTATGAAAAATATAAGACAATTTTTCTTCGAGGTCGAAACAGTATAAGTCAAAAATTATTGCGAAAAAACAATTTTATTTGAAAATGCACCTAATTCATCTATAGTTCAACTCTAAAACAGTAATTTAACACCGAGAAGTCAGAAGTTAGTATGTGGAACGAGAAGTACCGTAAAACCGTCAAACTTTACCCCACCAGGGGTAACTTTACCCCAAAAAGTGAGAATCTTCAATTGTGACGTAAGCGTGGTAGAACTTAGATAAAAGTTAGCTATTGTGTTTTCGTTATACTCCACATCCAAGAGAATCGATGCGGCTTGCGATGGCGCCTTTATCCATGTTATCAGCTGTTATCAGTCATAGTTTCCTGTTCAGCTGTTTTTGTCCTGTTTCTTGTGCTCCAAAATTTCTTCCATAACAGGTGTTTGGAGTGGATTTACCAGGCAAGCCCTCATCATATCACTTTCAATATCTTATTTTGAACAAAATACACTAATCAAATTCTCAAAAAAGTGTTTTCTTAGTTATGCCTTTGTTTACCAAAAATTTGATGGTAACTTTACTCCAAAAACCGGGTATCTTTACTCCACTATAAAGGTTGGGATAAAGGTAGCCACACTCATATTTTTCTTATTTATTCTCGTAAAATATTTGAAGTTTATAATTTTCGCAGTGTTTAATGTAAGGTTTCTAGTGTATCTCATGTTAGAAGTTAGAGATGGGGAGAAGAAATGAGAAAAAGCTTGGTACGCGCCCCTACCGAAACTTTACAATTGAACAGCTCCATTATGATATGAACATAAACGTGCTTTGGTCTCATAAGTTGTGATTTACCATATAATTTACTCGTGGGATAACTTTGAAATTTACCACTGCAATTAATTTGAAAGTTATCGAATGTGAAACAGACTTTTTCTGTGATTTTGTTAAGTCATTCGTTTATCGTTTATTGTCCTTTAATATTTCTTTACTTGTAGAAAGTTTTGCTCGATTACCTAGATAAGTCTGTCTATACTGGAAGACTGAAATTGTGATCTCTTAACCAGAAATATTGCATTTCAAGCAAATTCGTTGAAATAAATGATCATTGGAATTTATATTGCTTCCGAGTCTACCAAGGTAGCGGAAGCTTTGTTTTCACTTTTCAAGGATGAAAAAAAAAAGTTCTCCAAAATCAAAATTTCCACTCGCGTTTTACGTTTCAGACCTTCCTGAACAATTTTGGTTCCGTGTCTGTGTGTCTGTCTGTCATGAATTCCTTGTAACGCGCATAACTATACGAAGTTATTGTCCGATTTCGATTGAATTTCCAGGGATTGTTCGGGTTGGTGTAAAGACGGTCCCCTATGAAAATCATCATCCCCGGACTGATAGAAGCGACTGCGCATGCGCAAACGTGAATTCCTTGTAACGGCCATAACTTCTACATTTACCATCCGATTCCAATGAAATTTTCAGGGATGTCACAGATTAGTATTTAGATGGTCCCTTATGAAAATCATCATCCCCGGACTGATAGAAGCGACTGCGCATGCGCAAACGTGAATTTCCTTGTAACGGCCATAATTTCTACATTTTCCATCCGATTTCAATGACATTTTCAGGGATTATGTGGATTAGCACCTTCGAACTGATAGCAGCCACTGCGCATGCGCAAACGTGAATTTCCTTGTAACGGCCATAATTTCTACATTTTCCATCCGATTTCAATGAAATTTTCAGGGATGTTACAGATTAACTTGTTTCGATGTTTTGAGATTAACTACTATGCATCGGATCATCTATACAATCGGGTTATGGATACGAGGAAGCTATGTGCCACACCCACTTGTTTTTCTTAGGTATAACTTGTATTTTTCAAGCTAAAAAGTTCAATTTTTCAGAATATATTTTATAATAATATTATAAATACTTGATATTATCAAGTATTTCTGGGGTAATGAATTCAATCCCGACTAGTATCATTGCACCACTGCCCGTTTCTGTAGCGATAACTGTGAGTTTTTCAGAGTGGAGTAAAGATAGACGCACTTGTAGATAACTTTACTCCAACATTTAAACAATTAAATAGGGGGGTTACAATCATCTGATCAATGAGCTCGACCACTCAAAATGTTCAGAAAGCCCTGAAGATCAATTCACTTATTAAAAAAAATCAATTTAACCCATTTTGAGTGGGAAGAAATTGTATTTGGAAATGTTTTGGAGTAAATCTTGGGGTAAAGTTTGACGGTTTTACGGTAGGTAAGAAGAGTACTGTTTGCAGATGGAAAGAATGCGGATGGTTTGGTGAGGTGTCCTTATGTATTACAGTCCCAAAAACATTCTCCTTCTTCTACCTGCCGCTCAAGCCAGGGAAAATGAGACCGAGGGTTGTTGACTACTGACCAATGATGAAGTAGAAAGATTGATTTTCACAGACCGTTCGCGTACTTTAAGGCAGTGGTTCCCAATTCTATACAAGGTATCGACCAAACATATCCAAGGATCGATCGTACTAGGGATGTCCCAAAAGTATCGATACTTAAAAGTATCGATACTTTTCGAAAAAAAGTATCGATACATATCGATACTTTTTTTTCCTGATATATATCGTAGTATCGATACTTTTTTTCCAGTATCGGAGGCGATACTTTTTTACCTCTCACATTAGATCAAAATGCTATCTGTTTTTCATCTCTCACATTAGATGAAAGTCTCGAATTTTAGTAAGTATCTCTATCTCTACGTAGATTGTTGGGAGACCAACCACTTCAACAAACTAAACAAAGATGATGTACTAGTAGTAGTATCACCACCTCCAGCTCTCTAAGGGTCTGTTCGGAGAGGCAGTCCGGAACCAAACCGGAACTGAAAAGGGGAGGGGATAGAGGCGAATGGGCTCCACCAAATTCCTTCAGGCTCCTCCAATCCAAGCCCCTCCGAACCGTTCAGGACTGCCTCTCCGAACAGACCATAATCATATTATGATAACCTGCTGTCAGCCATCATCTAGGAAGGTCCACCGAAATGTTAACCCAACCAAGTACAATACGAAAACAAGTGCCTAAACAAAAAAATGAGTGATTTATTGTTTTGTTCATTCTATATTAATTATTATCCTCGCGATGGAGAGATGTCACACCGATGGAGAGAAACATAAAAGGCATTTTCACACATTTTTGTAAAAGTATCGAAAAGTATCGATACTTTTTGAAAGTATCGTATCGATACGATATTATATCGATACTTTTGAAGTATCGGACATCCCTAGATCGTACATCTAATTTAAGTAAGAAAATGTATCGTAGCATCTTTGTTTTAACCCCTTGTTTTTCCAAGTTCAAATTTTTTTTGTGTTATTGAACATGTCATTAAAATTACCAGAACTACCTGCCTTAATTTACTGCAAACATGTAAAAATAAGGGCACAGTTAGAAAGGGCGCCAAATTTCCCATTTTCCTACAAAAAGTTATTTCCAGTAAAGGATGGTTCTTTTTTTCAAATTTTAAAGACGAATGAAGAGTAAACCTGAAAGGCAAGTGAACTCACAATCGAGATGGAATTCTTCCCTAACAATTGGCAGAGTGGAGGGGCTCTCTAACTCATTATGACTCGAGTTGCTCAATGCCTAAATTACGAAGGTCTGAATGGAGGCTCGGCCCTTTCCCCAGCCTGACTCACCAGGCTACCTAAGATTTTGGAACAGGTAGTCGTCTATGTTAGCAGGTATACCCTTTGAAAAATTGGCCAGCCGCATTCTTTCTATCTGCGAACAGTACAGAATCATATTCGTACTCAAAACTAAAATTGCCTCTCCTGAAAAATTCGGTTTTTTGACTTATACTAGTCCTCCTTCCCCCCCCCCCCCAATGCCTAGATATAATATAAAGAGGGAGCGTGAAAAAAATTCAAAATACATTAAACTGTAATAATATCGTTAATCATTGTAAAGGTATCGCTACTTTTCTACCGATGTGTCGATACTTTCAGGGAAATATCGTATCGATGGAAGTATCGATACTCAAATGTGAGCTGATTCCCAACAGCTCACTGTTTCCCATCACAGGCCCCACAGGCCAGTAAGCCCTGATTGCCCTCTGGAGCCAGCAAATGCTATTATTATTATTATTCCTCACTGACCTTATTCAAAAGTGCTCTGAACAACACCAAAAGAGCACAAAAACACCAATCTTCACGAACATGGAAGTAGGAGAGAGCCAAAATCACCAATCTTCACGAACATGGAAGTAGACTGCTCAGCATCCATTCAAGAATCGGAAGAAGGACAACTTTTCGCCTTGTCAGGTTGGCGCCCCTGATCAAGACAATGAAAAGCTCTAGTCATCATCATAATTAATCAGATCCCGTTAATCCGCCTTGCCAGCAGCCTGTGAAGCTATCTCCCCCCGTCCGTGAAGCGCTCATTCCCTTATATCGCGATACGTCTAACAGTGTGGTATCGACCCTCCTGCCTCCCCCCAGAAGCACTTAGAGAGAAGTAACTTCTGGTATCGTCCTGCCTCCCCTGGATTCCGTCGTGTCTCCAGTCCATTCCCGGCTACTCCCCCTGCATCTTCGCCTCTCCGTGAAACCTGGACTCGCTTCGGTACCCCAGCACGTGAGTGAACTAAAGTGTATCTATGCTAGATTGGCCAATACTAGGTAGATAGAGTGAGAAGTGACTCAAAATACTAACAGTAACTAGTCGAGTAAAAGTACTAACACCATTCAAAGCTTGTGTATCGTAGTAGAACTATTAAAACTAACCGTATTGCTTGGTATTGAAGACTGAACTAATTTACTTTTGAACTGTATTGCAACTGTATCGCCCTTCTGGCACATCGGATCATTGGATCCAATAGAACTTTCTGCTCATTAAACGTACCGTATCTCTTACCTACCTTTTTCCTTCTACACCTGCACCCCTGGTTCTGAGTATCACGAAGTGTATCGAATTAGGTAGTTAGAGTCATTGAACAAAGAGTAACGTAAAATCCTTTTATTTCTTGCAACATATCGATACAGAACGCCCTTCAGGCACAATATAACAAGTAAACTTTCAAGGTATCGTAACTGGAACGCCTTCGCCTGTTCGCCTCACCGCTCGGGAACACCGCTACCAACAGAACCAGTTAAGTACCAATTTTCGTAACTAATCATAAGTTTCCCGATAGTTTTGTTTTAGGATCGGGGTCGATACCCTTCAGGTGAAACCCCCTTGTAACGTTAGTGAACTCACATACACAGTAAATACAGTAACAGCTTACAAATTTGGTGGCAGCGGTGGGATCATTCGACCCCCTGCTTCCCCAATACGTGTAACTGCTACCGTATCCGGCTTACACAAAGTATCTCGTCCCGAGCCTAAATACGATGCATTACTACAGGTATTAACTTATATTCGCAGATATTTGGGATCCTGCTCTAGTGAAAACATTCTAATCGTGAAGAGTGAATCGTTCTAAAACGTCTCGTCGACCAGGTAGCTCCGAACTCACCATCATAAGGAAACTGAGTAGAATTCCATGCAATGAGATAAATAATAATAACTTTATTCTCCGAGAATGTCACTAAAATACAACATTTGAAACAAAACAATACTTAATACTTTTGCACTTCAATAAGATTGACGATCGTTGCGAAACTTGGAATGTTGAACAGTTTATATCTGCGTGCCTTCCTCGTATTTTCAACTCGAGGATTGCAACAATTCAATAATAACTCGAATATGAACGGGAATTTATGGGGGAAACTTACATGAGTGGATTTTCACACGAGAATTTTATGTACAGGAACACAATATTTACATGAAGTGGAGCCGAATGGAGTGAACTAGACGCGGCCCAGCCTGACCGGAGGATGAACTAAACTTTTCGCAGGATTCAGAACAATTTTGAAGATTAAGCCATCTCTTCGGGGTTGAACATTCCCTGCAAAAATAACGAACAACATTCAATTCGTTTGATATTGTTGAACAGATATTATTGTGGGAACCACCTATTTGGTGTCATAATTATACCATAATTTCCTTAATAAAAAGGTCCTCAGAGAGCAGCACACCTAAGAGGGAATTCCCCGAGATAGGGGTCAACCCAAGGTGAGTAGAGAGAGAGAGAGAAGGTGGGGCTCACGATGCCGAGTGGGAGAAAAGTGACGTCACCAGTCCCGGCCGCCTCGCCACCAGCAGTCTCTGGTACTTTGCTCTGGCATAGATTGTTTATAAATACGCGGTAGGGTAAAAGCCCCAGTGGCGGACACTGCACCATTGCCGGACACTTGAAAAATAATATGTTATAATAAGAATATGAGTTGAGTTTTGCCATTGATTCCTTCTTATTATGGAAGCTATAAGACTTACAACTAAATGGAAGTGAATAGAACGAAGTTGGTGCCAAATTGGTGTAGCAGTTAAAAAAAATAACGACAGTCCACGTTTTTGGCCTTTTGGTCCTTATTCCTAGTGAAAAATGACAAGAGAACGACTGTGATTGTTAAGCTATTTTCTGGTTTCCAACACAACTGCAACTATTTTTGTGATTGTTACAACTTCAATACTATTTAACTTAAACATATTTCAAATAATTCACCTGATTTTAATATTACAGAACCCTAATTTATGCATGTCCTCCACTGGTACACGCAAAATACAGCCTGTACTAGTGTAGGACACACTGTCCGCCATTGGTAAAACCAATTTTTAAACGTGGAACTAAAGGAGGACAGGCTTATAGTATACCTTCCTTCAGTGGAGTTAAATAGTGTCCTTCTCTAGTTCACTATTTTATCCATTTTCCCAGCACTCGTACTTTAAAAGCCACAAGCGGAGGAGTTAACTGCCCTCCAGCATTAGCTGTCACCAAAGCAGTGACACAATCTCGTCTCATCTTGTTGATAAACTACTCTGTCACTTTTTGGAGCCAAAACAGCCAGACCTTTTGGGTTAAGAAAAAACGCATTTTCATCAGCATCAAAGACTCGAGATGAGTCTGGTAGCATTATATTCTTGATTGGACTGTTCCTAATTTGGGACAGCTGAAGCCCAATGGCTCAGATCTTTAGAGGTCACTGTATTTCTTGAAGTACGAGTATTAAGATTCAGGGCAATCCTAGTTGACACTTCAGGATTTCTTACCACAATCGGCCTCGTCGGTTAATGGTGAAGTTTTTTTCCCACTTAAGGTCTTACAAAAGTCATTGGACACGGTCCATTAAGTCAGCTTTGGTGATAGGAAACCCAGCACGCGAACAAGATATGATCCAATTCACAATATTCTCCTCCTTCTTCAGATCAAAGTCAGGGCTAATTTTCCTTTCAATTGAACGCTAATTGCATAAATGAACTAGTTTTGAATGAATACAAACGCTTTCATGCAAATTACATTGACTTTCTGAAACCTGTCCTCCACTGGCACACTAGGTGTCCACCACTTCAATAATGAAAAATCTGGGTGTCCGCCACCGGTACATCTTCATATTCACTTCATTATACTGTTTGTTCTGTTTACATTTCGATTTTTGAGGTTGAACGCAACTTTCTTCAATTTAGAAAAATTAGACGATTTTGAAGTATTTTACAGCTCGAGAGATTGACCACAAACGGGCAAGGAATGAATGAAAAACGCCTGAAAAGCAAAATCCGAGTGAAATTATGAATTTCCATCAAAACCGGTCCATAATTTCCTAGTTATGCCCGGGACAACAAACCATTAACAATCATCTAAAACGAACAATTTAAGTGAAAATAAACTCAAAGTTTCAATGACTAAAATTCTATAAATTTGTAAAAATTGAATAATTTAGAAGTTGTGTCTATTGAAAAATTGGCCTATTGGAAAATTCATTTTGGAGGAAATTTCAATAGTTAACCTTGAAAAGTGAAAACAATTCTTCTTCTACCTGGGTAGACTCGGAATCAAAATGATTCAAAATACCTAGGTACCCTAAAACCAAAAATTCCAGTAGAAATTATGTTTCAACCGGCGAAAATGCAGCAAAATCAGACCATGATTTTTTTTTCTCATCCCATAACAAGGAATCAACCACAGATTATGTGACTACATAATCTTACCCGGGGCTCATTCTCTAATACGGAAAAGTCGAGAAATGATAATTGTTTCATACCACCATTTTCGTTGGCTCGAATTCTAAAAGTTTGTGTCAGGAAATTGACCAACAGGGAACTGGAAATAAGAGGTCTTCAATGATTGACTCTTACCCTGTGACGTCATACGGTTCATGTAGTCATGTAACGAGTATCCATACCACATGGAGTATCATTGCATTTATCAAAAAGTATTATTGTATCTTGCTTCTGGATATTTTCTATTTAGAAAATATCTATACAATTTAATGTACCCATTCGAATAACATATTCTTGCTTATAAGCTTTGAATTATGTAAATTCAATGTAGATCAGCTTAAGCCGAATCATGTAGTTGGTAACATTGTACATGGTCATCAGCCCTCCGCTTCTGCCCGCTTTTGCATATTCCTACTTCGTCTCCAACTGTCTTACGACTTTGCTTGGTTACGCTCTCTTACTGCTTTTGTTTCGCTTTTCCCTTTTGAATCACAATTCATTCAATATTTATTGAATAAAGTAGTATCAATCATAAAGTCACTGTTTTGTCTAAATCTTTTCGAATCCCCAAATCCAGACCTTCGTTCAACGGTGAGGTCGTTTCATAATGTACAGTGCATGATATTTGGTATTTTCCGTTTGCACTCAAGTTGTTTGGTGATCTCAAATATTTAGACTCGCTCGTTGAAGCTTACAGCCGATAGCACAAGTTGAGATTTCCATCAAAACCAGTCCATCTAGTAGGTACTAACTTTGCCTGGAATAACAATTCAAGTGAATTTTACGGTAATTTTCCGAAAATTCTACCACAACTTGCTGGATGAAGCACCTACAAAATTTCTAAAGTCGTAAAGTGAACAGAGACTGGCATGCCGGAGGACTCTGGTGACGTCACGCCCCTTCCCAGCCATGGAGCGTGAGCCTTGGGGTCATCCAACCCTCCTCGGATTCACCTTTGTTCGGGAATAGCGAGAGGGAGAAGGGGCCCCTCTTAAAAGACCGGAGGCTCAAGCCCTACAGATAGGTAGAAGTTCAGTTGCACCTCTGAACTTCAATACCCAGCGTCAAACCCACAATGGGTGCCCAGAGGCTTCGTCGTGCAAATCCGCCGGTCTCACGTTGTGATCTAGCTGGGGGTATATGGGGCTTCTGGACTGTGGACATGCGCTCATCTCATCAATTCCATCACCTACAAAATTTCTAAAGTGGTAAAGTGAACAGAGACTGGCATGCCGGAGGACTCTGGTGACGTCACGCCCCTTCCCAGCCATGGAGCGTGAGCACACCTCCTCTCCTATACTCACCTTGGGGTCATCCAACCCTCCTCGGATTCACCTTTGTTCGGGAATAGCGAGAGGGAGAAGGGGCCCCTCTTAAAAGACCGGAGGCTCAAGCCCTACAGATAGCTAGAAGTTCTTGTGAGGAATTAGAAGAAGAAGAAGAAGAAAGAACATGTTTATTAAAACTGGTATAACAAAATTGAAACATGGTAGGCATGGACGTGACGTCAGTCTGCCAAGTGGTACGAGCGTATTTGTGGACATATTTTGAATGGTACTAAATTTTGAATAAACTAAACATTATATCACTACTACATCTACTTAATACTACTTTAATCCCCGTTGAACTCTTCAATAAGTTTTGATCGATAAAACCAACACTTCTGGCCATACTGGGCAACCTTCGCCCACCACCTTCCGTTATCCAGCAGTCGAATGATGTCAGCAGTGTCCAGCCAACCCGCCCCCAAAAAATAAACCCGTAACTCGGACAGCACAGGGCACACCCCAAGAAAATGGATGATGTCCTCGTTGGCACTCATGTTACAGAGAGAGCAGGTTCGGCATGAGCTCTCCGATCTCCAATACGGACCATCATTGAGAGCAAGAAGTGCACCTCTGAACTTCAATACCCAGCGTCAAACCCACAATGGGTGCCCAGAGGCTTCGTCGTGCAAATCCGCCGGTCTCACGTTGTGATCTAGCTGGGGGTATATGGGGCTTCTGGACTGTGGACATGCGCTCATCTCATCAATTCTATCACCTACAAAATTTCTAAAGTGGTAAAGTGAACAGAGACTGGCACGCCGGAGGACTCTGGTGACGTCACGCCCCTTCCCAGCCGTGGAGCGTGAGCACACCTTCTCTCCTCCACTCACCTTGGGGTCATCCAACCCTCCTCGCATTCACGTTTGTTCGGGAATAGTGAGAGGGAGGAGGGGCCCCTCTTAAAAGACCGAAGGCTCAAGTCCTTCAGATAGGTAGAAGTTCTTGTGAGAAATTAACTTCTAAAGATATCGCTGAAATTTTTAAAACTATAAAACCCTTGCCTAGAATGAAGCTCTTAAATTCGTCTCAGGTCAGTATTAGGTTACCCTCTTTAAAAATTGAAATTCAAGTAGTAAAAAGGTCTGGGGTGAAACGAGTATCAGGGAGTATCCACTCTTGCAGTTCAAGCTTAAAGAACTAGCAAGTTGTCCGCGCTAGTAAGAGTACCAGGAAACAACAACTTACTACTTGCACTCCACTCTTCTCTTCCTACACTACCTTTTCCCCGAGTCTGCTGTATCCATGCAAGGAAACTCTGACTCTCCTTCTCATTCCAAATCATCCTCTGACTAAAATTTGAACATAAAGCTGGTACCTTTTCAAATATAAAAGGAAAAGTTAGAAATAGTAGGATACTCTATCTTCCAAAAGAAATAAGTTCCAACAATTACAATCTTGGGTATTTTTGTACGCACTGAGTTTTACAAGGGGCCGAACTCACCATGTTCAACCCAAAAACTCGTCTATACGTGTCAAATTTGAAAGCATCCATAATGTTGAGTTATGACAGGCAAAAACGCACATTATTCACTTTGTTTTCTTTGAACACTTTCTTTTATTTGAAAAGGTACCAGCTTCATGTTCAAATTTTAGTCAACGCTGTACGTGTTCCCTCATTCAGGGACAGCTGCCTAGGCGCCCGAGCAATCAGTCCCAAAAAGGTTAATTTCGTGGTGTAAAACTTCCATGGTGGATCTGCAGAAGCAACGCTTCCAGTATCCACAAGACAGGAACCTCATAGCTTCCCTCTACTGCCACGGTTACCCAGCGCTAGCAGTGACATCACCTCAAAGGCTTTCTTTCTCACAATCTTAGGCAAATCTAGAAGGAATTTTCTCGCAAAAAATGTGAACGCTTGAATAAATTCGAATTCTGAGTCGATTGAAATGTTGAACAATCAACTTCAGAGTGGTAGAAGTTGCCTTCTCTCTCCCAATCTCATGAGGCGTCTGAGGAGCTCTTGTACAAGAGAATATGAAGTTTGAAATACGAACTCGTACCTACCAGAATAATGTGGATTCACGTCTCACATTAGAAACTCATGCGTTAGAGAAAGAAACACTTTGTAGGATAAAGTACAACTTTTTCATGCCTTAATGAGAGGGGAGTAGTATATTAATAGAGGTCATCAATTACTGTCAACACAAAACTGAAAAGACTCAAACCATGGCCATCTCGACGAAAAAAAAATAATAATAATAATAATTTTTGGTCAATGTTTGAAAAAAATATTATTATGAATTAAAATCTATAAATAAGAATGAATGTTTGTCCGCCTCTTATACTTCCATGAACTGTCCAAATGCGATGGAACTGAAGGGAATGGTTGGATGCTTGGGAGGTTCTTGAGTTAGTAATACTATTGTTCCGCTAGATGGCGCGTGCGTGCGGTAAATTAGAAACTCCAAGCACTCCACAGGGGTGACTGGCTATCTTATACAGAGTGCCCCAAGTTGAAAGACCAATACTCCAGGAATTGACGCATCAACTTTTTCTTTTAAGCACATTTTTTAACCCTCTCAAAATGCACCTTTTTTTCCACTTTGAAGTTTTTAGCATGGAACATGATTTAGCCTTGGACTAACTACCAAAAAAGTGTCATGTGGGGGGTTTATTCTCCACCCATCCTCCCCATCTCACTCCACCAAAAAGCGCGGCTAAAACATGTTCCATGTTTCTTGAATTTTAGCCAAGCAGTGTTTTCGACCTTGAGGCACTAAGATATCATAACTCCCTGATTTTCCGACTCTGCAAAAAAGATTTTTTTGGACTCCTCGACCATCGCACAAGCATTTTTATCTCATAAGGTTTTAATTTAGTTTTGTACCGTGTAATATGACTATGAATGACGGTATATTGTAGAATTAAACTTGTGAATAAGCAGTAAAACAAAGGTAGCACAGAGTAGATGGTTGGAGCGGTCACACATCGGAGCTACAAGGGACGATCAAAAAGTAAGAATACAAAACGTTTTGCGCAGCAGGGGAATTTTTGTTTCCAAATGTGGCACCCCTGCGTTATGGGCGGGATCATTGTGAACAAAACAAGAGGTCCGGCGTTTAATTGCGACCGTTAGTTTGCCCTTGAGAGCCTTTTGAAATGTGCGCTTCCATGAACGTTCCCGCGAAGTGATTCGTTTTCTATTTGCTAAAGGTGAAAAACCAGCTGAAATTCATCGCCAGCTTGTTTCTGTTTATGGAGAGCAGGTAATGAACCGCAATAACGTCGCCAAATGGTGTAGGGAAATAAAAAAACGGGAGACCTGATGTTCATGATGAAAAAAGAAGTGGCCGTCCATCTGTGGTGACTCCCGAAATTGTGGAAGAAATCAACAATTTGATTCGTGAGGATCGCCGACAAAGAGTTGTGGACATTAATGAGCATTTTCCTGATCTCTCATATGGAACTGTGCAAAACATTATTTCAGAAACCCTTGGTTATCGCAAACTTTGCGCTCGCTGGGTTCCAAAAATGTTGAGTGATGAGCATAAGGAGAAAAGGCGTGCTGCTGGCCGGATGTTTTTGGATCGTTTTCAACACGAGGGACAGGACTCTCTTGACTCCATAATCACTGGCGATGAAACTTGGGTTTGCCTAAACACACCTGAATCCAAGAGACAGTCTATGGAGTGGCATCACAATGATTCACCATCCAAAAAAAAATTCAAAAAGACTTTATCGACAAAAAAAATCATGGCAACGGTGTTTTTCGACAGAAAAGGTGTTCTGCTGATTGAATTTATGCCTAAGGGGACCACAATCAACGCCGACGCGTATTGTGAAACTTTGAAAAAATTGCGTCGTGCAATTCAGAACAAACGGCGTGGCATGTTGTGTAAGGGAGTCACTCTTTTGCACGACAATGCCACCCCTCACTCTGCCAAAAAAACGCAGTCTCTCTTGGAGTCATTTGGTTGGGATATTTTCGCCCACCCCCCGCACAGCCCAGACCTTGCACCTTGTGATTTTCATCTGTTCGGCCAACTGAAGGAATTTTTGGGGGGAAAACACTATTCCGAAGACGAGGACCTCAAGAATGTCGTTACCGTTTGGCTTCAACAGCTGGCGGGAGAGGAGTACAATTCAGGAATTACCAAGCTCATTTCTCGGTATACAAAATGTTTAGATTTGAACGGCGACTAAGTGGAAAAGTAGTTATATACCTGAAGTACCCACCCTGTACATTTTGTCAGAATAAAAATATTTTTGAGTGAGCTAGAGCGTTTGTATTCTTACTTTTTCATCGTCCCTCGTACTTATGGAGGATGGTGGAGTGGTTTCCTGGGGTTGTGATTTCTAAGCCACTCGGAATGAACTAATCGGCCGTACTTATGAACTTATTTAATTATAACTTTAATTGCTCGTACTGGTTCTTAATTCTTGCATGCCTAGAACTTAATTTGCATCGATAAACGGGGAAAGAACAGAACTGTACAGCCTCTAGCGGCGGGCGCGGGAACTTTAGCCTTCTTTGAACTGACTGGCCAGAAACGGGCGGGAGGTTCAAACAATTGTAATAAAATGCGATCAACGCCTCGGTTTCATGTTTTCACGTTAAGGACTTCACAATTATTTATTACTAGTGATTATTAAGGTCATTCATAATGGAGCTTGTGCGAAAAGTCGAAAGAAATTGTAGAAAAACAAAATTTCTGCAGAGTCGGTGAGGCTGAGAAGTATCACCATTCGATTCAGCGAGAAAAATCACGTAGACTTCAACCCCTAACTCCACCCTAACCCTTGGAAAATTCATAATTTTACACAAAACCTCGATTTTTCCCTGTAAAACACTTTTGTTTTGCACTCAAACGCATTTTTTCCCCAAAGCTTCCTTATAAACCTTCCGGTACACGCATAGGCGGCACCTGTGCCGCCTCAACCTTAGTTTTCGTATTTACGCGTGCATTCTTGATTCCCGGACGGCGGGATCTACTGCTATTTGTTAGTTACCATATTTATCCAGAGATCACGCTGGTTTCACCTTGCCGAGTCAAACGTCGCGCCAGTGTTATCAGTTGCAATCTGGCTAGTGTGCAGTAGAATACGAAGCTCTAAGGAAAAGTTCTTGAATAAAAAAAATTGAATGGCTTTTTTTACTTGCTCCCTCCCCCCTCCCTGGGAGCGCTAATGAATACAGAACCCATCTGTACTGCGATAATTTGGTTGAGAAAACAATCATGTCGATTTCATTGGAAAAAGTTGGCTGTTTATGATTTTAGGTAGGTACCTATTTATTTGGTTTATGAGCATACAAACTATAAAATTATAGTAAGTTTGATTCAGGTGGTTTACCTAGCATATTGACACAGCTGTTAACAACCTTTCAATAATGACTATGGGCAGTTAAAACTTCATTTTCATGGGCGGCATGGGTGCCGCCACGCGGTGTGAATTGAAAAGCGAAATGGCGCGGGTACCGGAAGGTAAAACAATTTTGTTGATTAGACCGTAGGAGAAGTGACAGTTTGACGAAATATTCCGAGAGCGCCCGCCGAAAAACTCCTAAACAAGAAGCAGAAAACCCGAAGAAAAAACGATGGTTTTAACGATATTTTTCTCACCAATTAGGACTGATTAAAAATATCGGATATTATATCAAAGAGATATATCTGGAGCAATGAGTACCACCCCTTCAGCAGCACTAGAGGTTCTTCTTGACCTCACCCCTCTACATATCATTGTTCAGAGGACAGCCTTCCTGGGGGCTATCAGAATGCTGCACTAGGGAAAACTCAAACTCTCCCCTCGTAAAGGGAGCCACCTGGAAATACTGGACCAAGTCCATACCGATCCAGTGGCCAAGTCAGTCCCTGACATTATGTCAGAGAGAATGAACTTTTACCTACCCTTTAGAGTGATCATCAATGATCGTGAATGCTGGAAAAGAGGCACGCCTCAATATGAACCAGGTTCACTTCTGTGGTACACAGATGGGTCTGTGATGAATGGAAAAGCTGGCCTAGGGATCAAAGGCCCAAATTTCAGCCTAACTAAACCCCTAGGAACAACAGCGACCATTTATCAGGCTGAAACCCATGCCATAGAAATATGCGCACAAGAGATCGCCAAAAAACGACTCAGAGGTGCAAGAATTTACATAATGTCTGATAGCCAGGCAGCCCTAAAGGCCATTGCAGCCTACTCAATAACATCAAGGCTAACCTGGGATTGTCTGAACTCCCTGAAGGCTGCGGCTCGGGGCAATAAGTTAACTTTGCTCTGGGTCCTGGCCATGAAGGAGTAGATGGCAATGAAGAAGCCGATCGACTCGCTAAGCAGGGATCGGAATCCCAATGTTTTGGTCCTGAACCCCTACTCGGGGTTACCAAGAGCTATATACTCAATAGGTCCAAAAATGGGAGGATAGCAAGAGAGCTGCTTACTGGCGCAACACTCCAAAGCAGAGGCAAGCCAAGCAGCTAATCACCATCTCCAAAAAAAAGAGCAATAGCTCTGCTGTCGCTAAGGAGGAAGAACCTTCGTACCATTGTGGGTCTCCTGACTGGCCATTGCTCCCTGAGATACCATCTCAACAAGATGGGCAAGGCCAGGACAGTTGAACGTCGGCTCTGCTACGAAGGAGTCGAAACAGCAGAACACATCCTCTGTGAGTGTCCTGCTGTAGCAGCTACCAGATTCCGGCATTTCGGTAAGGGTACTCTTGTCCCGGCCGAAATAGCTCGGGAAACGCCCGAAAAACTTCTTCACTTTGTGAAAGAAGAGGTTTTCGACTTAAGTGAAAAAGGGAATCCGGTCACAACAGATCAAACCTATGATCTCAGTGACTAAGGGCTTGCCCCGTCCCAATATATAAAAAAAAAAAAAAAACGATATTTTTCTCACCAATTAGGACTGATTAAAAATATCGGATATTATATCAAAGAGATAGGAAATTTTACGCTCCTAACGGTGTAATTAGATTTGAATTTGCACGTAAATATCAGTTTCACTGAGACAAGGTTGGAAACTAAAAAAAAAAAAAAACGTCTGCCAAGTTGGGTGGGCAGTATAGCTTCCTCACTCATTGTAACATGGACGTATAGAATCAGTTGGCGAAAACTCGGCGCTGCGCGCCTCGGCGGGGGCTTCGCCCCCTGCACCCCCGGATGATTTCCGCTTAGAGCCTAATGGCTAAAATGTGACATACCTTGAAAAGGTTTTTGCTCCCTCTCCCTCTTTATCTTTCTTCCACTGTAATATTTAAGCTCACTCAGCTGATCAGTGACCACTCAGGCACCTTCAGCATTCTCCATTGACCCGCCCTCTCAAATTTCAGGTTCCTGCGTTCAACAAGAGAGGAAATGGCCTTGGAGCTCACTCAGCTGATCAGTGACCACTCAGGTACCTTCAGCATTCTCCATTGACCCTGCCTCTCAAATTCCAGCTTCCTGCGTTCAACAGGAGAGACAATGGCCTTGGAGCTCACTCAGCTGATCAGTGATCACTCAGGCGCCTTCAGCATTCTCCATTGACCCGCCCTCTCAAATTTCAGGTTCCTGCGTTCAACAGGAGAGGAAATGGCCTTGGAGCTCACTCAGCTGATCAGTGACCACTCAGGCACCTTCAGCATTCTCCATTGACCCGCCCTCTCAAATTTCAGGTTCCTGCGTTCAACAAGAGAGGAAATGGCCTTGGAGCTCACTCAGCTGATCAGTGACCACTCAGGTACCTTCAGCATTCTCCATTGACCCTGCCTCTCAAATTCCAGCTTCCTGCGTTCAACAGGAGAGACAATGGCCTTGGAGCTCACTCAGCTGATCAGTGATCACTCAGGCGCCTTCAGCATTCTCCATTGACCCGCCCTCTCAAATTTCAGGTTCCTGCGTTCAACAGGAGAGGAAATGGCCTTGGAGCTCACTCAGCTGATCAGTGACCACTCAGGCACCTTCAGCATTCTCCATTGACCCTGCCTCTCAAATTTCAGCTTCCTGCGTTCAACAGGAGAGAAAATGGCCTTGGAGCTCACTCAGCTGATCAGTGATCACTCAGGCGCCTTCAGCATTCTCCATTGCATGCGCAGCGGCTATTGCTTGACCAATTTGATTGAAACTTATAGGGTGTCTCTTAGAAGTTAGTCCCTAACTAACCTCCAAATTTGAGCAAAATCGGTTCATTAGAAACCGAGAAACCGAGGTTCCAGGAAATTCACGTTTGCGCATGCGCACTCGCTCCTATTGGTCCGAAGGTGCTGAAATTTATAGGGGACCGTCTAGGACCTAACCCGCACAATCCCTGAAAATTTCATCAAAATCGGACCACAGGTTAGTATAGTTTTGCCCGGGACAAGGATTGTCCACAGACAGACCGACAGACAGACAGACCGACAGACAGACAGACAGACAGACACGGAACCAAAATTGTTCGGGAAGCTGTAAAACGCAAAAAGCAAGTGGAAATTTTGATTTTGGAGGACATTTTTTTTTCACTTCTTTCACGAATACAAAGCTTCCCTACCTTCGGTAGTGAGGAAGCAAAAATGAAAGTGAAAAAACTTGAATTTTTGGAGAGTTATCGAAAAACAGGGCACAAAAGTTGTTGTAAATTAGTTGTAGAATCGACCCCTCAAGTTATGCGGACTTAAGTTGCGCCACCCTGTAATTTTCACAGACTTTTATTTGATTGTGAACGAGGCCGGCCTAAGTAACATTGATTGAATAAGCGCTGCAGCGAAAACCAATTTGTGAGCAAAGAGGGGATTTGAAATGAGATAACCGGATCCATCCTACAGTTACATAAATTTATCATGAATAGGTTCGAGTTTTTGATAGCAGGTTTCAAGTCATTTGAATTGAAGTAGGCTGGAGAAGTACACTCAGTTCCAAAAATGAACTCGGAATTTCCAAGGTGGTAACATAAATCCGACATTTTGTAACATTTTTGAGGAACGTAAGGTAAAGGCCTTCTCGGTGAAAGAATCGCTATTTGGTTACTCCCGTGCCCGAATTTGCTCCGTATTACAGATAATTTTTTCAGTTCATGGACTATTTGAGAGGCTCAGTTATTGTATTAATGAGTAGTAAATCAATAAAATCAATCTCCAGTAAAATGAATGAGAATTTATTAGTCTTCAAATGTATTAATGATAAAGTTGTAGGCAAAAAGCTCCTTAATTAATCACCTCGGTGTGACTAATCGAACTAACTTGACCAGTTCATACGTGATTTAACTAGGAGAGAATGGGAAGCGCTGAAGTAGGAGAAAAGAGAATTTGAAGAAAGTTTTGAGTGTTTCCTCTGCTTTGAGCGCTAATCGAGTTTCTGCTCACTGGGTAAGATCTACAGCTTCTAGAACTTGGATGAAGACCGATAAAAGAAACTTGAGAATAGAACGGGAATAAAGAAAATTGGAGTAACATGGAGTCAACTAGGAGCTTTGTGAAATCCTCAACCTAATTGCACGAATATCAGAGAGGGGAGTCTGGGATGCGCCTGCTGCAAGTCCCACTCAGTAGGGCTCTTCAGGTCTACAAGCTACACTTACCGAACAGTGTCAGAACCTTTGTCCTTACTAGTGTCATACCCATTCAGCTGATGGTTTCAGAGAGAAAAAGAATCTTCGGAAGAAGGGATGAAGAGGACAGGTCCTGCATAGCCAAGGAAGAAAGAGAGCGCACTATGGCTAGCTAGCAAGAGGTATAGACGGGAGAATATAGAGGGCGGTGGACTCCACGACTGGTGCCTAACATTCAGAAATGGATGATCAGTAAGCATGGAGAAGTGAACTTCTTCCTTACACAGTTCTTCACAGGACATGGCCTGTTTTACGCATGTCCACATAAAATGGAAAAGATAACTGCCCAATTTTTTTTTCTTCCAAATGCTGAAAGAAATCAGCTGCTAGCAGAGCTGGGGTTAGCCCCCAAAGTTCAACACCAGAAGCTGTTGTTAGCAAGATGCTAGAAGGCGAAAGGAGCTGGAGTCTTGTACACAGAGAGTATCCTGACAAGGAAGACATTGATAGAACGGGAGAGAGAGAGAGAGAGAGAGAAAGGGATCATCACGTCCCGCCATCCAGAACTGATGAAGCGCACCAGGACTCAGCCTGAAGTAATGTGTTTAACGGTTCCAGGCTGAGCTTCCAACGTGGGAGAAAAGGAATTGTTTTTTTAGTGGGTTTGAATCCCACATAACCTTGAACCTTCAAGGTATCTTATGAGATCCAACTCCACCTGTGGATCTTAAAGATTTTCTCACCTGCCTGCCAGAAAAAAGGGACTCTTCACCGCCTTCCTGATCAGCCACATTTTTTAATGGATGATGTGGAGTAAATTATTTCTAGATCTTTCAAAGTCTCTGATCTATTCAGAAGCATTATCAATACATAAAAAAAACGTCTGCCAAGTGGGTGTGGCACATAGCTTCCTCGTATTCATAACCCGATTATATAGATGATCCGATGCATAGTAGTTAATCTCAAAACACCAATCTCTAAGTACCTTTCACTGCCCTCATAGGGGACTATCTACACGCTAATCTGGACAATCCTAGAAAATTTCATCAAATTCGGACGAAAAATGTAAGTGCCGTAGTGATTGGATCAAAAAATTTCTTTGCTTGACTGGGAATCGAACCTGGGACTCCTAGATGTGAGTCCAGTGCATTGCGAACTGATCTATAAAGGGTTTGGTTATATGGAATTTGAGATCCTCACCTCACACGCGACTGTTACGGCTGTTACAAGGATTCTACGATTGCGCATGCGCAGAGGCTACTCTAAATTTTAAGGCCTTGATTTTCATTGAGGACCATCTACATCCTAATCCGCGTAATCCCTGAAAATGTCATCGAAATCGGGTAGTAATTGTGGAAGTTATGGCGGTTACAAGCGATTCACGTTCGCGCATGCGCATCGGCTACTATCAGTCCGGGGGTGATGATTTCCATAGGGGACCATCTAAACACTAATCTGTAACATCCCTGGAAATTTCATTGAAATCGGATGGAAAATGTGGAAGTTACGGCCGTTACAAGGAAATTCACGTTTGCGCATGCGCAGTGACTATTATCAGTCCGAAGGTGATGATTTTCATAGGGGACCGTCTACACACCAACCCGCACAATCCCTGAAAATTTCATCGAAATCGGACAATAACTTCGTATAGTTATGCGCGTTACAAGGAATTCATGACAGACACACAGACAGACAGACACACACACAGACAGACACGGAACCAAAATTGTTCAGAAAGGTCTAAAACGCAAAACGCGAGTGGAAAATTTTGATTTTGGAGAACTTTTTTTTTCGTCCTTGAAAAGTGAAAACAAAGCTTCCGCTACCCTGGTAGACTCGGAAGCAATAAAACATATAAGAAAGCACTATTGGTTGGGAGATGGAGTACTGTAGGGGTCAGGAGGGTCTCAAATTATACAGCCATTTCTCTTTAATGCACTAGCGCCCTGTAGTGTTGGTGGATCTCAATGAAACTATTGGTTGCTCAGGGACCAGACGACTCTCAAATTGAATGCTATGAAATCTGAGAAAAACTGAGGCAAAACCCATCATGGAAGTCTGCTGAATAAGAAAATACTCCCTACTAGGCTCCGTGCTAGTAGAGTGGCAGTTGTCAAGTGCAAGTGACTTTATGGTGGTTCAGTGCGATTTGCGGACATAGTGCAGAGATCACTCACTAGATCTCGTGATGACATTATAAACGATATAACCTCGTCTTCAGTTCAGTCTGTCACGTCTATCAATAGAGGTTACGGCAACATCAAGCGGGAAACAAGCCCTTGTCTTCGACGGTTTCCAACATCTGTGGCACTAATTCATCATTGGGCGCCGGAATGGAATCCCTCCATCGTGAAATGTGATTTTGAGTTAGCCGCCATCAATTCCATTAAGAAAACATTACCTCAGGCATGTGTGTCTGGCTGCAACTACCACTTCAATCGGTGCTTATGGCGGAAAAATCAGCAAATCGGAATGGCAGTAGAATATACAAAGAAACTGAAACGCGATTAGTTTGCCGTGTGTGCTGCCTTAGCCATCCTTCCGCTAGAGTACAACTTTGCTGGTTTTTAATTTTGAATGAAGCACTATCGTCAGAACAAATAGAACTATTTTTGGACTATTTTGGAAAGCAATGGCAGAAAATGAGAAGCAGCCCACATCACTGTGGAACGTTCACGGTGAGAGATATCGCACCAATAACGCAGTTGAAGGTTGGAACAGGAAGCTGAACTCCATTGTAGAGCTTAAACAGCCGAATGTTTTCGTTTTTCTTTCTAAACTCAAGGGTGTGGCTTCCGAGGCTTCAAGCTGCGCTCTTTTGAGGCTGGAGATCCAGACAGTAAGAGGAAGAAGAAGAAGAAGAAGGAAGAAGACGTACGTGCACTTGGACAAGAGGATCGACGTAGTTGTAGTGATGATTCGATACTTTCGATATTTATCGATATCGATAATTTGTTTCGATATTTCCGATATTTGTATCGATATTTTTATTGCGATGTTATCGAATATTGGAAGGAAAATATTGATATCGAAAGACATGAAATATCAGTTGTGATGGTTATATTTCTTCCCACTGTAATTTATAAATTTCCCCTAAAATATGAAAAATAATAAAAAGGCAAAGTAAATAGAAACGGAAGTTGAACGCAGTTAAACAACAATGTTGAAATAACATGACAACCCACTATGTCCTACATACAGTACTCATGCTCCATAATCGATATGGGAAGAGGAAGAAGACATCGATCAAAAAATTTGCTAAAACATATTTGATATCAGTATTTTTCTTTCGATATTTTGTAGATATCACTGATATTTATTTTTGGAAATATGCAAAAACATATTCGATATAGGTGAAATCAGTATTTTTCTGTCAAAATTCTATCGATATCACTGAAATTGATGAAAAAATCTGCAAAAACAAACTCGATATCAATGAAATCAGTAGGTATTTTTCTTCCGATATTCTATCAATACCGCTGATTTTGGTTTAAAAAAATATGCAAAAACATATTCGATAGCGGTGAAATCAGTATGAAAAAAATATGCAAAAACATATTTGATAGAGGTGTGTCGGTACAGCTGTACTGGGACTGTGGAACTGAGTATCAGGTTGGAAAGGTTCCACGCAGTGACAAAAACTCGACCCTTACCGGTCCAGTTCCACGGACTGATAAGATATCTTGAAATGGCTCTGGACCGGCAAGAGAATCTTTTCCATCGGTCCAGTTCCATCCTCACCAATCACAATGATCTGATCAATCATCTCATCAATCTGATCATTCTGATTGGTGAGGATGGAACTGGACCGGTAAGGATGGAACCGGACCGATAAGACATCATAGAGAATGGTTCAATGGCTCTGGACTGGTAAGCATGGATCTTGTTCTCAGTTCCGTTCCATGTTGTACCTGGAAGCGCCCTTACTACTTCCATGGACTGAGAATGGTTCATGGAATGGCTCTTGAGCGGGAAGTTATCTTCTGGACTGGTTAGCATGGAAGTTGTGTCCAGTATTATTAATTTATTATTGTCATGTTAAGTTCTTAAACTGCAACGTCATTATTCTTTCCTTGAATTGTTTGGTAACTATTATTTATGATAAATTGCCTCTTTTGTAATACTCGTTCAAATTCCTTCCTTTTAGCGAATTGTCAAGGAAAATGATGCTATTGTATTGCAAGTTGAGATCATATGCATGGAAGAAGGACAATAGGGATTTGACTGTCTGCTTCATCCATGCCGTGTGATTGGGATTTGATCGCCTGTACCCATGGACCTAGTATCCCTAGTATGGGATACAAGGTCCATGCCTGTACCGGTAATGGAACAGTACCGGTAATTTGGAACGGTTACATTTTTGTCACCGTAACCGTTGGAACCGTTCCAGGGAAATACCTGGACCGACACACCCCTAATATTTGATATCCGTGAAATCAGTATTTTTCTTTCGATATCGATATCACTGATATTGATTTAAAAAATATGCTAAAACATATTCAATATCAGTAAAATCAGAATTTTTCTTTCGATATTCTAACAATATCAGTGATATCGATATTTTTCTTCCGATATTTTATCGATATCGATACTGCTTTCCGATATTATTTCGATGTTAAATATTGCATCGAAAGGTACATCGAATCGTCACTACGTAGTTGGCAGAAAATTTACCGAAACCAAAGACCTCTACTCCTACCACAAGCCCAAAATCTTGGAAATTAATGCGAGTTTTCCTCACACACGACGGCTAAGCTTGATCTTCCGAGCTGACACATTTCTAAACACGCCTGCAACAAATAGTGTTTTGCAATGCAGCCAGTCCTAAGCCTGGAAAAAGTGCGAAGGGAAATGTGTCATGTCCGCAACCCGCACGACAGATTAGAGAGTTTTTGGTGCCAAAATCTCACGGGCCCCGTTAGAAGGAGACTAGCGCGAGCAACAGAGGATGCTACCCAGTTGAAGGAGGAAGGACGTTAACTTTGGACAGGGGGGGAATGGAGGCGCTCGTCACCGTGGGCCTCGAGCAACGGATGACTGTCTGGGGGCACCCTTTCATCGTCGCCCGCTGATGTCGGGAGGCAAATCCATCGTCACCCGCAAACTCCGTGCTTTGTGAAGAGGTTCCACGGGCCCGTTAGTGGTTGCCAAAAACTCTCTATTATCGACCTTCTTCCCACCACTTGAGTAGCTATGCATAAATAACCGCGAGGAATCACTATTGAAAACCTGGAAACTAAAGGCGCGGCGCTTCATTCTACAGACTGAGTGTAAACTTAGTCGCTTTGCAAAGTTCAAACAAATCATAAAGCCAGTGTTAAGGTTACCAGCTTTGAGGCTGTGTAGCCCAAAGTGACCTCAAAATCACTCAAAAACTTTCCAAACAGAGTACTCAGAGACGTCGTTCAATGCGCCCTGGTACGTCCGCAATACGAACATCTACCGTGACCTTGGAGTGAAAATCTTCAGAGATTATCAGCGAAGAGGCTGGAGGAGGTCTCTTCGAGGTTGATCACCTTGAGAGAAGATTAAAGGATGAAGCTTCATTAGGTTTGTGATGGAATGCAAGTGATCGGTAATGAATAGCATCGCCAAAATATCAGCTGGCGGTTATTTCCAACATCACCGAACGAAAATGCTCACATGTACGAGATGTTACTAATGAAAAAATAATATTAAAACATCCTATTAATATACAGCGTGTCACCCTTTCGGGCGGACCACCGGGCAGGGGTCGATTCTACTACTAATTTGCAACAAAAAATGTATCCTAGCAGTTTTCTTTTAGAGGCTTCGTTTTCGAGTTATTTCACGTTTAAGATTTTTTTCGTGTTTTCGACCTTACATCACTAAAATGGCTATAACTCCCTTAATTGATGAAGCACATTCAAATTTTATTATATCATTGGAAAGAGCGTCAAATTTCCTATCTCTCTGATGGGGTTGTAGAAAATTTCAAATGAAGCGAACGGGTGTAAAATAAGCCAAAAGTAAAATAACCCGATTGTATAGATGATCCGATGCATAGTAGTTAATCTCAAAACACCAATCTCTAAGTACCTTTCACTACCCTCATAGGGGACCATCTACACGCTAATCTGGACAATCCTAGAAAATTGCATCAAATTCGGATGAAAAATTAAGTGAGTAGATGTATGTGATTGGATCAAAAAAATACATAACCTCAGCTGGGTTTCGAACCCGCGACCTTAGGAGCTCAGATCAAGATTTTATCCTCTGAGCTACCGAAGCCTTGCAATTAATAGGATTTGAGATTCTCACAGGAGACCATCACTCTATGAATTAACCCCTCTATGAACAACAATTCTCTGTGATTTTCATAGGGGACCATCTAAATACTACTCTGTAACATCCCTGAAAATTTCATTGAAATCGGATGGAAAATGTAGAAGTTATGGCCGTTACAAGGAATTCACGTTTGCGCATGCGCAATCGCTTCTATCAGTCCGAGGATGATGATTTTCATAGGGGACTGTCTACACACCAACTCGCACAATCCCTGAAAATTTCATAGAAATCGGACAATAACTTCGTATAGTTATGCGCGTTACAAGGAATTCATGACAGACGGACAGACAGACAGACACACAGACACGGAACCAAAATTGTTCAGAAAGGTCTAAAACGCAAAACGCGAGTGGAAATTTTGATTTTGGAGAACTTTTTTGTTTCGTCCTTGAAAAGTGAAAACAAAGCTTCCGCTACCTTGGTAGACTCGGAAGCAAAATTGGTAAAGGTTCGTAAATTTTCACTTTTTTCAAAATTTGATTCTCGAAACGTCGTGAACGGAAATTTCCATGCTGTAGGCCTAAAAGTTGCATGTGAATCCCAGCTTTCTAACGGTGTAGTCATGTTTTTTAAAACTCCACTTATTCAGTTAGAAAATGACGTTTTTAGTGCAGAAAACGTTCATTAAATCGGCATTTTTCACCAGAAATGCTTTCCAACTTGATAAATCATTTGACATGAAATTTTACCTACTTTTTGACGCTGAATCTTATGGTAACACTTTCCGATCTCTTCGACAAACAAATAGCACTTTCCAAGCCCTTCAAGCAAACAGGGTACGACAACTGAGTCTCGACTCCCAACTTGTTATCTATCGAAAAGATAAAGCTTTCCTCAAATGATCGGGACGATATTTTCAAGACAGAGGGCAAAAATTAGGTAAGTCAACAAAGTGGAAGCAGTGAGAGTCATTAATAACCCAGACCTCCCTTAATGACAATTTTGAATAAAACGAACAACGAGATTGAGCCCTTCGCCCAAAGGAAAAGGCTTGAAAAGTACTATTTGTTTGTCGAGGAGATCGGAAAGTGTTGCCACTCGATTCAGCGTCAAAAAGTACGTAAATTTCATGTCAAAGCTGTTGGAAAAGAAGAAGTTGGAAAGCATTTCTGGAGAAAAATGCCGATTTACACCCGTTTTCTGAACGCCACGTTTTCTGTCCTAAAAACGCCATTTTCTAACTAAATAAGAGGTGTTTTAAAAACATAACTACACCGTTAGAAAGCTGGGATTCCATGCAACTTTTAGGCTTACAGTATGGAAATTTCCGTTTACGACGTTTTGAGAAACAAACTTTGAAAAAAGTGAAAATTTTCTAAACTACCAATTTTGCTTCCGAGTCTACCAAGGTAGCGGAAGCTTTGTTTTTTACTTTTGACTTATTTTACGCCCGTTCGTTTCATTTGAAATGTTCTACAACACCATCAGGGAGATGAGAAATTTGACACTCTTTCCAATGATATAATCAAATTTGAATGTGCTTCATCAATTAAGGGAGTTTTAGCCATTTTAGTGATGTAAGGTCGAAAACACGAAAAAATCTTAAACGTGAAATAACTCGAAAACGAAGCCTCTAAAAAAAAATTGCTAGGAGACATATTTTGTAGCAAATTAGTAGTAGAATCGAACCCTGCCCGATGGTGCGCTCGAAACGGTGACACGCTGTATTGAACATCAGAAAGCGGAGTTGAAATACACAAGGTGTCTACACTTAAATTGGGCATAACTTCAAGGTTCGATTCTACAAGATATTTCCAACAAAAAATGTCTCCTAGTAATTTTGTTTTAATCTCTTGTTTTTTCGAGTTTTTCCAATTTAACCCTAATTGGATCATGGCATCACCAGTGTGACCGAAAATATCTCAGGAAAAAATCTCCACAACTATCCCAAGGTGTCACCGGAGTAACCAGAATTAAATTGTAATTTAAAAACTAAAGTGCAGATCTAAATTTTAAACCAATTTTTGTAAGTTATTAAAAATCAAAAACGCTGCAAATCATTGCTCAAAGGTTTATTATTTTCTGCAGAGATCACCCTTCTGTATAGATCACTGGTTCTCCATCAATAGCACCTACCACCATCTGTATTCTCCCTTGACCTTCCCTCTCAAATTTCAGCTTCCTGCGTTCAATAGGATTAAAAATGGCTTCGGAGCTCACTCAGCTGATCAGTGATGTGAAGAGTGAAGAAGATCTCCTCGAATGCTGAAGACGCCTGGAAGAGCACTTCCATTCAATAGGAGTAAAAATGGCTTTGGAGCTCACTCAGCTGATCAGTGATCTGAAGAGTGAAGAAGCCTTTGAGCAATGATTTGCAGCGTTTTTTACCCACCAACATTTTTTTCACCTACCAACTTTTGTTTACCTACCAGCTAGGTACTACCTACCACACCATACTGGCTTCACACCTTCACCATCAAGTTTATTAGAAAGAACTAAACGCTTCACACTCGATTGGAAAAATATGGAAAATTTGATTACTGGATACTTACATATGGAAATTTGATTACTGGTTACGCAGAAGGCAAAACTGTATACAAATCGAAGAAATGAACAGCGATCGCATTTTAGTCCGATAAAATTTGAATGGAGATTAGACCTCTTTTGCGATTCACACTCATGATTCTGTTTTATCGAAGGAAAACCTTCAAGTACTCGTAGGGACCGAACGGTTTGTCCTACAGAGCTCCGGGTGGTCTCAAAAATTTTTAAAAATTCTATACTATTTAGAATTGGTGAAAAAACTATACCTTTATTTCGAGAGTTTTCGAGCTAGGGCACTCTTGAAAATTTCAACCCTTAATTTTCACCCCTTAGAAGTGACTGACATCAACCAAAAGCTTCGCGGCACAACTAGACCCCAAATGGAGCCCATATACCAAATGTGAACCAAATCGGTCCAGTGTTGCTAAGAAAAGTGCCGCGGACGGCGGACGGGGGACGGCGGACGGCGGACGGGGGACGGCGGACGGGGGACGGCGGACGGCGGACGGACATTGCAAATTTGAATTCTACGCACCTTGAAACGTAAAGTGACAAAGTTTGAGGGGGGGTTATAAAAATTTTTTGCGATACGATCACATAGGCTTATTATTAGAAATAATAAACCAAAAATGATGTGACAATAGTTCGGACAACTTTTTTTCAAAGATTTTTTTTGGAAATTTTTGTCATAACTTTATTTTGAGGCTTCCAATGGCCCACAAAAAATCTGCTGCCCATTTAATTTAAAATTTCAATTTAACTCTGGTTACTCCGGTGCAGAGATGGGCGAATTATTATTCATAAATACGATTATGAATACAAATCATATCTGCGATTTTATGATTATGAATACGAATACAGGTATAAATTTGTTTTTTTTTAACGATTTGCGCTGAAAATCATCAAAAAATTATGATTTTTACCGGGAATTTCGTCGTACTTTCTATTCAGTTGGTCGTAGCGACCTGGTGTTGGTCTCATTCGATTCTGCGTGAAACATCCTATTCCGAATTTGTGAGCATTTCCAATTTTGATTGATTATTTTGACAATTATAAGGAATAAATACGACCAAAATTCCGGTAAAAATCATAATTTTTTAAAATGATTTTCAGTGCAAATTGTAAAAAAAATACGATTTTTAGCGGAAATTTCGTCGTAGTTTCTACATGGTTGGTCGTAGCGACCTGAGGTTGGTCTCATTCGATTCTGGGTGAAAAATCCTATAAGAATTTGTGAGCGTTTCGAATTTTGATTGATTATTTTGACAATGTTAGGCGATGAATATGTCCAGAGTTCGGGAGAAAATCATTTTTAAGAAAAATCGTAAAAAAATCAATTTTTAGGGAAGTCATAGAAAAAATTATAAAATCGTATTCAAAATACCAATACAGGGGAAAATCATATTCAAAGTGTGAATACGATTGTATTCATATTCATATTCATACCTGTATTCGTATTCATAATCATAAAATCGCAGATATGATTTGTATTCAAAATCGTATTTATGAATAAGAATTTGCCCATCTCTGCTCCGGTAACATCTTGGGATAGCTGTGGAGTTCCTGAGATGTTTACGGTGACACTAGTGACACCATGGTCCAATTCGGGTTAAAGATGTTTTTCGTGTATTAGCCCTTACGTCATTAAAACTGTCATAAATCCTGTTATTTACCAAGTGAATTCCAATTCAAGGATATCTTTGAAAAAAGCGTTAAATTTCCAAGCTACCAAGAGCAAAACCAAAATCTTTCAACAATAAAACACGTCTAAAAATTCAATTCAAAATCTAACTCAAAGTTTTTTTTTCGAAATTTGACGTTTTTTGATCGAAGTTTTTGGTATGAATTTCTGCCGATTTGGATGGGCACTCTTCGAAAAAAAACAAGCTCAAATTTTCAGCTTTCTATCGATCTCATCCCCCCCCCCTCCCCACCAATTCAAATCAGAAGAGTAAATCAAGTTTGAATCTCAAAAACGTGTGTTTTACAAGAAAATCGAGTGTTTTACACAGTGTATGGTCGTCCTCGATCTCAAGATGACGAGTTTGGAATCATTTCTTAAGGGATTTTTCGAAAAAAGAACGGAAAATGCTCAATGAAAAGAACCTCCGAACTGAACTCTGCAATGTTTTGTCTGCTGAACATTAATGTTGTTTGATAAGTCTCATGAAGCTGAACTTTAACATGACACAGGTAAGATAATGTTTTTTATTGAGCAGAAAGGTGTTACTTTATGCTCACTACCACATCTACGAACAATTTATCTATGAAAAATTAAGGTTTTCTTCGAGAAATCTACTTTTTAGCAGTCATAATTATTTGGAAGTACCACCATTGGATTCAGCGTGAAAAATTACATAGGAAATGATACCAAACTCGTCAAGTCTTGAGATCGAGGACGAGCATACACCGCGTAAAACAAACGTTTTTTGGCATTCAAATTTGATTTACTCTTCCAATTTGAAATTTAAAAAGAAAAATTGATAGACCGTTAGAAAGCTGACAATAAGAGCACACTTTTGGTTTATTATTTTCAATAATGAACCTTTGGAATCGACCAAGAAAAAAAAAATTTTAACACCCCCTCAAAATTTGATGGTTTACGTTTCAAGGTACGTAGAATCCAAAAATCGAATAAAAATTTGGCCGTCCGCCCGCCGTACGCGGCACTTTTGCCACTTAGCATTGACCGATTTTGATGAAATTTGGTATGTAGGCTCCATTTGGGGTCTAGTTGTGCCCCGAAGCTTTTGGTTGATGTAGGTCACTTCTAAGGGTTCCAAAATCAATTTTGAAATTTTGAAAACGCCCTAACTCAAAAAATTTAGATATAAAGGTATTGTTTTTCCTTCCATTTAAGATTCTATAGAATTTTTAGAATTTTTTGAGACCACGCGGAGCTCTGTAGGACAAACCGTTCGCTCCCTACGAAAATTTAAGGGTTTATATTGAAATATATATATATATAAATCAAAACACGAGTGTGAATCGCAAAAGAGGCCTAATCTCCGTTCAGATTAGAGCTGACCGAAATGCGATCAATGGTTGGTGATTTTGATTTTTTTTTCGATTTTTTTTTTTGATTTGTTGATTTATTTTTTTTATTTTTTATTTTTCTCTTCATATTGGATGGTTGGTGATTTTGTAGACGAGTGATCTATATAAAAATAATAAACCGTTGTGTAATAATTTGCAGCGTTTTTGGCATTCAAATTTGATTTACTCTTCCAATTTGAAATTTAAAAAGAAAAATTGATAGACCGTTAGAAAGCTGACAATAAGAGCACACTTTTGGTTTATTATTTTCAATAATGAACCTTTGGAATCGACCAAGAAAAAAAAAATTTTAACACCCCCTCAAAATTTGATGGTTTACGTTTCAAGGTACGTAGAATCCAAAAATCGAATAAAAATTTGGCCGTCCGTCCGCCGTACGCGGCACTTTTGCCACTTAGCATTGACCGATTTTGATGAAATTTGGTATGTAGGCTCCATTTGGGGTCTAGTTGTGTCCCGAAGCTTTTGGTTGATGCAGGTCATTTCTAAGGGTTCCAAAATCAATTTTGAAATTTTGAAAACGCCCTAACTCAAAAAATTTTGATATAAAGGTATTGTTTTTCCTTCAATTTTGGATTCTATAGAATTTTTTGAGACCACCCGGAGCTCTGTAGGACAAACCGTCCGCTCCCTACAAAAATTTAAGAGTTTATATTGAAATATATATGTATATAAATCAAAACACGAGTGTGAATCGCAAAAGAGGCCTAATCTCCGGTCAAATTAGAGCTGACCGAAATGCGATCGATGGTTGGTGATTTTTGATTTTTTTTTTTTTTAATTTATTTATTTTTTTTTTCATATTGGATGGTTGGTGATTTTGTAGACGATTGATCTATATAGAAAAATAATAAACCATTGTGTAATAATTTGCAGCGTTTTTCCACAGAGCACTCATCGAAATGAGCAGAGATTCAGAGTGAAAACTTCGATCAAAAAAGTGAAATTTCAAAACAAAATTAAGTTAGGTTTTTGAATTTAATTTTAAGATATGTTTTATCGCTAAACGATTTTGGTTTTGCACTAGATAGCTTGGAAATTTAACTCTCTTTCCAACGATATCCTCAAATCTGAATATATTCGGTTAATAACAGGAGTTGAGACAATTTTCAGACGTAAGGGCGAAAACACGAATAAAACCTTTAAATTGAAAAAAACTTGAGAAAAAAGGAGTTGAAACAAAATCACCAAGAGAATTTTTTGTTTGAAATACCTTGTAGAATCGAACCCTGAAGTTATGTCCAAATTAAGTGTAGTCACCTTGTATGGTAATTTAAATAAGGAATAGGGTAAATACCTACCCATTAAAGTACTCGAGTACTTCTTCGTAAACCTACTTTTTAGGAAAAAATAGTTCACAAATCTTGATAACAACATAACATTCCTAAAGATGAAGGAAGAGGAATGACTATTCAAAAATTGTGTCTTTGAATTCTCTGAAACGTACTTTGGCTCTGCGTAGAATAGAGTCCTTGCTGGCGTCGTAGGGGTGGTCTTTGGACGGGATTTCCAGGATAGCAGGGATGGGGCTCGTGTGGGCTTCGATGCAGTGTCTGATCAGCTCCGCCACCTGGTCAGGCAATGTAAATAATTAGAAACCCAGCATTAGATTTGGACGACCTTTCTTAACCCTTCATTGGTCGCGGCCGGTCTGACAGATCGCGCGAAGGTATTTTTTGTTCCACCGCAAAGAAGATTGGCGGTCCTTCCCAGTGGCGCATTTGCTCTGAGAAGCGCTCTGTGGCGCACATACAAAATTTGTAATCAATCAATCATTTTGACGTGATAACGTCTTATAAATTGGTTTACCAGGAGACACTTCAAGAAACTGCGTTACGCTCCGCTCACAGAGGGGGTGCAGCTCGGCGCTCCCTAAAGGCGGGCGGCCCCTCCCCTTCCCCGGCACTCACAAAAGCGGGAGCGCCCCGCCCCCCTTCCGTGGCACTCACTCCCCCCCCACCCATGGGAAATACCTACTACCTACGGGAAATACCTACTCTGTGCAACTTGACAAAGAATTTTATTTTATCCTTCTTCCTACTATACGAATGAATATTAACATTAAAATTATTTTACCACTCAAAGTCGTTGTCACGTAAAACTTTCGCCCGTATACCGACTTTACAGGCAACAACACAGGGTTTTTTTATTTGCTATAAACATAACATGTATGAGCAATGGTCGGTAACTTATTCTAAATACAATAAAAGAAGAAAACAAAAACATAGAAAAGAGAACAACAAACAAAGTAATGAACAAAACAAGTAGCGGAACTAGCGAAATTCAAAATTACCAACATCCTGCAAAAACTCACCAAAACTATAAGGAGATAGCTGGATCAAGTATTTTTTAAGCTGTGACCTGAATGATCCAAAACCAGTCTTTCGAAATTTTAATGGAAGGGCATTATAAAATTTAATTCCCCACCAGGTGTTGCCATTACAAGTAGTCTTAATTCTATGAAAAGGAAGACAGAGGTCTTGCTTATGCCGTGTAGGGTAAACATGAGTGGGGATATGGTAGTCATTGACATTATTCCTAACGTAACAGAGGCTATCTAAAATGTAGGCAGCTGGGATTGTTAAAACTCCTAGTTGCTTGTAAGCTGGCCTACAGTCATCCTGGTAATTCAAGTTAGCGACGACTCTAACCGCTTTCCTTTGGCACCCAAAGATGGCAGATGACGAAGCAGAATGGACCCAACTCAGTATGGCATAAACCGCCCTACTCTGGAAACATGCGTGAAAGGCTGCAAGCACAGCAGATTCTGAGATCCTTTCAGAAAGGCGCCTCAAGAGAAAAATGTACTTGTTGAGGCAAGCTTCGAGTTGAGCGCAATGGGGTTTCCAGTTCAGCTTTGGGTCAAGAACTACACCAAGAAACTTCACTTCCTCTAGGTTTTTGTGTAGACTGGACAAATCCCTTAATCCGAAGTGCATGACATAAGTTTTGTCCTCATTTATCGAGAGTCTGTTTGCTGAAAACCAGTTAGACACTGCATCAAGAGATGCCTTTTCATCTTCACACAGTGACGAAAGCTGTGTGCCCCTTGACAGCAGAGAAGTGTCATCTGCGAACAATATAGGAGGAGTTTGGAGGCTTTGTGGCAGGTCATTTATAAAAATAAGGAATAATATTGGCCCCAAAACAGATCCTTGTGGAACACCATACGTGACAGGGAGGAAATTAGACAAATCACCTGCGTGACGCACTGCCTGGTATCGATCCGTAAGATAACTATCTATCATAGAAATGGCATTGACAGAAAAATTATACTTTGAAAGTTTTTCTAAAAGAATTGGGTGGGAAATGCAATCAAAGCATTTAGCAACATCAACAAAAGTTGCTGAAGAAAATTCACCACATTCAAACGAGGCCGTTACAAAATCAGTTAGTTTCAGAATGGCATCATTTGTGGACCGACCATTTCGAAAACCGAACTGAACTGAACTGAATAAGTCGTACCTTTCAAAATATCTGTTAAGTTCCAGTTTTAGAGACTTTTCAAATGTATCTGTATGTATATATATGTATTGTAAATTATAGTTATTCAAGCCTAATTTTATAGTGAAACCATCGTGGTATATCTAGTTATGTTATTAGAGTTGAATACCAAACAAATCAAGAAACCATTTCACCTTAATTATTTTGTCATCCTTCTTGACTCAAAGTCAATCGTATTTCATATCTCTTTTCAGAGTGTAAGAAATTTTTTTGATTTTTTTTTTCCTTCATATTGTATGGTTGGTGATTTTGTAGACGAGTGATCTATATAGAAAGTACCCAAACCTCCCGCCCACTGCTCCTCCCGATCGGTGGCTACAGCTTTCGTACAAGTACGCAACCAGGAGAGACATTTTATGCCCTTTCCCCTTCATATTTCCCCTTCTTTGCCTTGTGCTCGGGCCTTCTCTTTTCATTATAATATAATGAAATAATAATATAATAATAATATAATATAATGTATATTATACATTAATGACCTGCTGTATCACACTCAGGTCGGTTGTCATTTGACCTTGTTCGCCGACGATAATACGGCTGTGGTCAGGGGAGCTTCAGAGGAGAATCTGCGGACAAATGCAACGAGGACTTTCTTGGCTGTAAAGGAGTGGTGCGCCCTCAATGCCTTGCTTCTGAATGAGAATAAGTCTCAGAGTATTGACCTCCGGCTGAATGGTCGTTTGGCTCATTCGGTAAGTCTTCTGGGCATGACGATCGATAACTGTCTCTCTTGGGCAGATCATGTGGGCTCGCTGTCTGGAAAATTGTCCTCTTGCATCTTCATGCTGAGGAGATTGGCAGGTGCTGTCTCTGATGATATTCTGCGAATGGTTTACTTTGCGTGTTTCCATAGCCGCATATCGTATTGCGTAGTTATGTGGGGCAACTCATCACACGCATTACGAATATTTAGGCTTCAAAAGAAAGCTGTAAGAATTATTAAACACATCGGTCATTTGGAGAGCTGTAGAGGCCAATTCAGAGACCTGGGTGTGATGACACTGCCAAGCCTGTATGCTTTTGCAAGCCTTGTATATGCCCATCAAAATTTGGCCTCTGTCGAGCGTGGTTCGGACATCCACGGTTACTGTACCAGAAATGCTGGAAAGTTGCGTCCACATCAAATTAGATTAAACGTCTCCATGCAGTCGGATCCTCTTCAGACTGGGGTACGACTCTGGAATCAACTACCTGCTGACCTGCAAGACCTATCTTTGGAAATGTTCAAGAGAAAAACTAAGAAGAGGCGGAATTATATGACGTGGAAGATTTTTCCCAATTGATATTTGATTGATGTTGATTTTCCCCCGATATATTTGACTTTTTTTCTTATTTGTTAATGTTTTGCTGACGTTTGTATTGCCTTATGGCGGCTACAAATAAAAAAATTATTTATTTATTTCGCGTAACGCTCCCCGCGTGACGATTTTTCATTTATGTGCCATAGTAAAGACATAAAATGTCAAAAGAAAACCGCTAAATAAGGGAAAAATTGAATTTATAAAGATGAGAGAAATGTCCTGGTTCCTCTAGGTTTTACACTTAAAATTAGCCATAAATTAATTTCATAGCTTGTTTTCTGCTTCTTTCTGACTTTAAAATCATGTATGCACTTAATGCCAATTGGTAAAACTCAAATTTGAACACAAATGTAAGTTTCTACGAATTTGATTAGATCAAACTATTCTAACCTAACCTAAACCTTCCAAATAGCAATGAGGTATTTCAGAGGGTCAGAAATTCAGGATTTTGACCTCAAATTTGGATTCAGCACCATTGAAAATCTCTATACTCCAACTTTTTGCCCAATGATACTATAAGATGTGGTAGAAAAATTAAATAAGAGATCACACGTTTGAAAAAAAGGCGGGCCTCCATGAACGGACACACACTACGCTGTTGGCGTCAGTGTTGCCAACAAGCAGCTATCAAAAACCCTGAGCCAACCTCGAAAAACCCCCAAATCCCCCCAAAAAAGAAAAACCCTAAAACCTAAGGATGAAATAACAATATCAATGAATACAATGCATTTTTTTTTTTTTTTTTTAGTAGTAGATTGTAATTCATTAATGATTTGAGGGTGGAGTGGATCTTGAAGACAATGCAATTATTGTATTAGCGATATAAGTTTCAGGTCATAAAGGTTTTGAAAAAAACATTAAAAACATTTTTAAAAATAAACTAGTTTCTTCAGGTAGGGTACTTTTTTGTACAAAAAATCAAAATGTCAAACAGTGAGGTCGCATTCGACCCCCATCTCCAAAACCTTCTCAATTTCTTCAAAACTTCAAGTTTGCTAATAGTAACGAGCGTGAAGGACGAATAAACTTCAAGAATTTATCAGAGTGTGTGCTTGCGAAAGATAAAAGATCGAAAAAAGTTTGTCCTCCAAAACTCCAAAATTATAGTCCCATTGAGCACATTGGTAAATTCGGTGAAGTTTTTCACTCCATTGAATATATATATTACCTGCTGCTATTTTAATTGCTGATTCATTTTTATTCTACCCAAATCCCCCCGACTCGTCGGTAAAAAACCCCAAAAGATTTCTCCCCCCGTCAAGAAAAAAAAAACCCAAATTTGGGGGGGAAACCCCCAACTTGGCAACACTGGTTGGCGTATGTGTGTAGTATTTTGTAGTAAGGTAAGGTGGGGCAAGTGCAGAAACGGGGTAAGTGCGTAAGTGGGTCATAACTGTTGCTATTGAATTCAAAACTAGACGCCATCTACAGACTGCGTTGGCAACTATATGCCTTCTAACACTTATCCGCCAGAGAGCGCTAACGCCGATGGCAATTTCACCAGAGGGTTATGAAGTCACATTGTGCCTTTTCAGTCTGCTGCAAAGTTGGTGGTCCCATCTTCATCCATTTCCATCGGCCAAATTGGTGAGTATTTTGAACTGTTTCTGAGGTTAATCTACAAGTTCTGTAGTTGTATTTCACTCTTATAACTGAATAAAAACGTAATATTTTTTAATCAGTGAGTTACGCCCTACCACGCACTTACCCCACTAGTTTTTCAAAAAGGGGTAAGTGCGTGGTAGGGCGCAATCAGGGGGACCCAATGATCAAATTCATGAGAAAACATTCAACCTCTGGAGGACGTACCATATTCAAATACCCACCACGAGAGGACATCAGTTCAGTTGAGAAAAATGACATTGTTTGCATTCTCCCTCCCCCTGAAATAGGTCGAAGAGGAAAGTTAATAACTCAGTGAATTTTTGTCCGATTTTGAAATTTCAATTTGCAAAATCCTTGTTGGAAGATGCTCCTTTCGGCACTTGCCCCAGCGAAAGTAGCAGGCAAGTTCCAAGCTTTTCACAGGCCAGTTATGCACTTACCCCGTGTTGACGGGGCAAGTGCGTGATTCGGACTTGAAAAACCTTTTTGATGATAATGCTAATAATTTTCAAGGTTATGGAAAAAACAATTATGTATTTGAAAACAGGGGATTCATAGGTACCAAGAGCAAAAAGAAATATTAACTTAACATCAACGGCAGATTATTGAGGTCTTGTTGAAGGTGAACTTTGCAAAACATACCACGCACTTGCCCCACCTTACCTTATCCAAAGTCACAAGAAGTTCGTTGTTCTATCATTTCTGTCAGATCACCACGACAAATATGACCAGTAAAAGAGCCACGACTACTGAAGGGTTAATAGGGTAAAAGTCAATACTAACGAAGAATTTCACCATGTCGGAATTTCCTATTTTGACCCCAAAATCGGATTCAGCACCTCGAAAAAACCGGGAGGATGACGTCAACCTGGAATAGTTCATTTACGGCCGCTGAGATTGTGAAATCTATAGTCCCTGATGCAACATTTCACAACACCAGTAAATTTCGAAATTGAAAAACTGAAGAAAAAAATAGAAAAAGCAAGATGGGGAAAATTAGGTTTCCCCTGTTTTTGTTTGATAACTTTCCTCTTAGATAACGCGATTTCGTCGCACCATCGGGCAACACTGGGAGGAGACGGCGATCCGAACAGCCAATCAGCGAGCGTTCCCGCTTCACATTGAAGAGGTCCGTTTTCCCGGTTATTTTTTGAAATCATAAATTTTGATTGTCTCCCAAAAATAACAGGAGACTTATTTTTCGAAATCAACCCAATTTTCATCCCACACCATTAACTATTCAGGAAAAATGCTAACAGAATTTGGAGAAATTCCTCATTCAGAAAGATGATGAAAATTCAATGTTGTTGTTTGTTTATGCAACGAAAAAAAATCGATTTATTATAAAAAACGTAGCTTTTCTATGAATGTCTCTATCATTAGTCTCTTTCCGTCATTTTCCAATGTAATAAAAAGCACCACTGGTTGACGAAGGACGATGGAAAAATATGCTCAATTTGGGCACACGTTGAGCTGTTGACCTCGGTAAATGCTGAATAGATAGTAAAACAATTAAACTTGAAGTATAAAACACTGTTACGCTGAAGTATACAACTACAGCAATGGGGAATTTGCCTCAATTTTAGATTTTGGAATTTCAAGTCAAATCCTATAGGGCCCTAGAATAACGTTTAACACCAGGAATACCCAAGGGAAAAAATTACCGTAGAAGAAAATGCCTAAACAAATGAAGCCTCTATGTTCCTCCCGCAAAACGACGCGAAAACTGACCGAATTCACACTGCTGGGCTCTGGCGAGGCGTAAACGAAGTCTCAGCAAATAGTATTAAAGAACGTCGACAGGTAGAGTTGTAGGCGCTCTTGCGACTACACCTAACTCGAATAATGTGATTCAAATAATCAAACTAACTAAACTAGAAACTAAATAAGAGAAGATGAAGACTAATAATGCATGATGAACGAATAGGTAGAATCGTTTTGTAAAAAACAGTGAGTAAAATTGCTTCTTCTGGTCACTTATACATCTGCATTCTTCCCTCCCCCAGTCGCGCACTCCTGTGTTGACCACGCAAGCCATAATTTCATCTATGCTTCCAGAGGTAGCGCTACTGTTTAAGGAACACAGATCCCCCTATGAAGTCAGATTGGTTAGGCAGCTGGATACGTCACAACATGGCTGCCCCCATAAATGATTGCCCCCATGATTGCCGCTAAATTTAAAATTTCAATCTTTCTTAAATTCTATAAATTTTTTGGGTGCTTTTTCGAGCAGCACACTATGGTTTTCTTCCTTATCAATGAACCTCTCTTTCGAAAAAAATAACCAAAAATGTGAGGCAAATTCCCCATTATTGAACTCAATTTTTCACAATGATTATTTTGTTGCTCTACAAAAGTTGAACAAGCAATTAATCGCTCGGAGTTGCTCAACTTTTCAAGAAAGGGGATAAGGGGAAAAATTGCCGGAAATTTGTATTGCAAAAAATTGAAAAATTTTCGGCAATTTTAGTTTCTTGTATAAATGGGCCAAGAACGCTTGGTAAATTATCATCATTATAATATAATCACCTAAATACGACTTACATTTTGGTTGATGAGAATGATGTCGATATCATCTCGTTTGATGAACCTTTTGAAGGTGTCCTCAATCTCTCCAACACTCGTATCTGAAATAAGCAGATCCTTGTAATAATAAATAAACTTGGAGAAGGAAACTAATGTTGATTGGTGCTCAAAATCAAATTAAACCTACCACAAAGGGAGGAGCGATACCGCTTGGGAAGGCTATCAAGGCCCAAAATCAAATTAGACCTACCGCAAGGGGGGGGGGGGGGGATCACTAGAAAAGGCTTCTTAGCATTTTCCCGTTTTAGCTTCTTTAGCACCCCAAAAAACGAAATGTTTTTCAAAGCTTCATGTTGTGCCTCCAGGATATGTCGTATTTCACAAATAAAACCAACGGTCTCTTTACCTCGGAATTCAGGTCACCAACGTACAAACACGCCAACGGACAACAGACCTCCCCTCTGGGAGGAATAGAATCCGTAGGTGGGGGTACAGTACATATAACCGATTCCCGAGGAAAAGAGTCATACCAATCTCTCAACCAACAAGCGTCTACTCTCATTCAAACCAACCTCAAAACCTATAAAGAGAACAGTCAAATAAACTTCTGTAGTGAGCCGGATTTTACAGACCAGAAGCCTTTCCCTCTTAATTTGGTAAGCCGGTTTTTGCACAGACCGGGCCCAAATTTATAACAACTCCCTTTGCTAAAATTCATACCAAATTGCCTTTCAAGTTTCGAGTATGTACTTCCCATAGTAGTAGTAGTAGTAGTAGTAGTAAACAACCATTTCAGGTTGGATTTTCGTCCGACTGCCGTTTCTGGCGTCGCGGACGTCATCAGCTGTCCTCCTAAGGGAAGATCAGAATTTGTTCTGATAATTTCGCTCATGGCTTCCCATTGACCTCACCCCCCTGGGTTGGGACGAGGGGAACTGCGACCGAGCCGCCCCGAAAATACGCTGCGGAGGCGGGCCTCGAACTCACGGCCCCTGCAACCGGTTCGAGTCCCGTCCCCAGGGACACATGCCGCAGCTCGCTTGGCCAAAGCTGACCCTACTTCCCATAGAGTCATGCCAATCTCTCAACCAACAAGCGTCTACTTCCATTCAAACCAACCTCAAAACCTATAAAGAGAACAGTCAAATAAACTTCTGTAGTGAGCCGGATTTTACAGACCAGAAGCCTTTCCCTCTTAATTTGGTAAGCCGGTTTTTGCACAGACCGGGCCCAAATTTATAACAACTCCCTTTGCTAAAATTCATACCAAATTGCCTTTCAAGTTTCGAGTATATACTTCCCATAGAATCATTCCTAGCTTTTCACCTTCAACTTAGAGTCAGATCCCTTTATTCTCAATTTACCTAGTAATCCAGTTCAAATTCGCAAACCACAACACTTAATTTTTACGAAAAGCATCTGCTATTTGTTTCAAATTCGTCCTGTTTGTGTGATCTTTTCACTTAAGGGTTGCCCCTACAATCTCGATTTTAGGACGATCACAGAATTTGGAAGTGACTCTACCTCACACAACAGTATAATATACTGTATATTATAATACTCGTAGTTGTGATGATTCCTCACTCAAGGACGGATGACAATCCCTGAATAGGTCAAGTTCGCATCAGAAGTCAGTACGATAGTGTCTCGATTCCCCTACTCAGGGATTGTCATCCGTCCTTCTAGCCCAGTGGAAGCGTGCTGGGCCCATAACCCAGATGTGCCATGGAATGATCTCCAGTCGGGGATCTAATAACTGGGGAATAGGGGAGAAATGACACACGTATTCTGATGGCAATGAAGGAGTTGGACTTGGGGAAGCAAGATGTTGAGACGCGATAGTGCTGACTTCTGACGCGACCTTGACCCCTCTCTTCCCCTATTCAGGAATTGTCGTCCGTCGTTGAGTGAGTTCATCATCACTCGCAGTTAGGAATTTCTGTGGTAGGTGCTCAGTAACTAACGCCTAGAACTTATTAGTGCCTACCTTCGTGACAGGGGCGTCAGGTGATAATATTCGTTAGGCAAACAGCTAGGCTGCAAATTATTACACAAAGGATCATTATTTTTCTGCATAATAGAGTTTATGTGGAAGAATTAAACGCCATATACCAAATTTCATCAAAATCGGTTCATAATAACTAAGGAAAGTTCCGCGGACGGACGGTTTTTTTTTAATATTCGATTTTCAAAATCTACACGTACGTACATCGAATTTTGAGGGTGGTCAAAATTTTTTTCTATATATAATGAACCAAGAAAGGAGACTCTGAATTTAGACCTAATAAGATGTAAAACCTTCATTCTACAATGTTATACAATTATTTCCAAGTGTCTGTCAACTAGAAAAACGATTAGGTACAGTGAAATACAATAAAATCGGGAACGAGACACCAGTCAACGTCAAACAGCTGCTATCTGCGGCGGCGAAAAAACGAACTGCTTTCCTTCCTTGAGATAATGTGGGGACATGTTATGTCTTGCCATGCATGAGCTAATTAGCATCCATGGCTCATCTTCCAAGTTTCTCTGCATTCAAGGTCACGAAACAGTTCCTTGACTGTTTGCCATGGCTGGTTGTGTGGGAGTCGGGGTATGGTAATACTTGACACCGCGATGACCCACCGCCACCCCGCCGATTATCGCCTCTCACTCTAAACAGTCCCGAAAAATTCAAATGTTGCGGGCTAGTATCCAAGACAAAATACGTAGGTACTTTCTTATTTCACTCTCCTATTTAATCTAACTTCATGGATAATAATGAAATAGTCCCTAAATATTATAAAAGTTTTCCAAAATCGGCTAAATATTACTTGCAAAAAATGGAAATATAAGAGAATCTCAACAAAATTAATTAATTAATTTTGCCTATTTGTAGTAAGGCAAACAGTGTTTGCTATGCTTGCCTGGAGGAGACGCCACTGCTTCGTGAATATCTACAATCCTTTTTTAACATTGTAGTACACACCTAGTTTGTTTCCTTTACATCATCTCACATACGATGACGTCAACAGATGGACTAGTCTGTCACAGAAGGCACCTACTAGAGACTTAACTACAAGTACATTAATTTATAATCAACTTAAAATATATAGTTGTTTACTTTTATCGACAACCATGAAGTTGGGCTGGCGGTTCTTGTTGATTTCGCCGATACCACCCAAGAGGAATCCAACACAAGTGTCCTGAAAAATGGAGATACGTGATAGGACCAAGATAGTTGCAATTAATGTTATGCACACATTAGAACTAGAAAGATACCTACCTAGTAACTTCCTTCACAGTACAAATGGATCGTTAGTAGTGTTTTGTAAAGATAGCCTTGACTTATTTATCCTGCAACCTATTGTAAAAACACGTTTTCCGGCCCCCATGGTCCTCACGAGACAACAAAGCAATAATTTATTATCATCCTTGGTAAAAACGTAAAATATTAATTTCATTCTGATGAAAAAGGGAATATTTTCACCCTTGAAAAGAAAATATAGGCATTTAAAGAATATATAGGCATTAAACGCATAAAACTCATAAACGGAGTCGAATTTTAGCATAGTATGGTATACAGGATGTAACGGTTAAGGTCGTAAACCGGCCAGGGTTCGATTCTACAACTAATGTGTGACTTTTTTTTCTTAACCCCCTTAAAATCGGACTTTTTCCACTTTTAAGATTTTTTTCGTATTTTCGACCTTACGCCATTTAAAAAGCCATAACTCCCTGGTTTTTCAGTCAAAATTCATATGTAATTATACCGTTGGAAAGAGCGTTAAATTTCCTATCTCCTTAGTGTTAAATAAAACTTTTCAAAGAAGACTAAGATGTTGAAAAATGAACCCAAATAGTAAAATCTCGAAATTCTCGGAAATTTTTCGTTTTTGAGGTTACAGTGAGAACTTAACCAGTTAGAGCAGTGGTTCCCAAACTGGGGGGCGCGGAGAAAGTCCAGGGGGGGCGTGACACCAAAATGAAATAAATAAAAAAAATTTCCTCAGATTTTTGAAATAAAGTCTTTCTAAGTTTTCAAAATTGTTTTTGTAATGTTTCAATTTCCACGTTTTTTTAAACCAATTTCCACGCTTCCACATAAAGAATATTCACTTGACATAATGGTCAAGTGTTTGTAAAAAATTAAAGCCATTGTTTAAAATAAAACAGATCAAAACACACAAGAGTTCAATATTTTCAAAACCGTCCCCCTCCATAGCAGTTACTGTCAGACGCACACCTTCCTTAAATTGAAAATGTATCTGTGTTACAATGTTAAATTTTGTATTAGTTTTATATTCGTTTTTCATGTAATACTTGTTTTAATTTTTATCATACGTACAATTATTGAATCTTTCCATTCTGCGTTACCGCATTCAACAGTGATCGAACAATCTACCTACTCACCGTATCAAGTAGGCACATACTTGTACAAGTAGGAGTTGGTATGTACGGCACCGTGGAAATAGGGTAATGCAAAATGGAAAGCTGATATGTGTAGGGGGGCGTGGGGGGTTTCCAAATAACCAGAGGGGGGCGTGGTACAAAAAAGTTTGGGAACCCCTGAGTTAGAGTTACAAACGTTTGAAAAAACGAAAAATTTCCGAGATTTTCCTATTAGGGCTCATTGTTCAACATCTTAGTTTTCTTTGACACTAGGGAGATGAAGAATTTACTTAACGCTCTTTCCAACGGTATAATTACATTTGAATTTTGACTGAAAAACAAGGGAGTTACGAAAAAAAATCTTAAAAGTGGAAAAAGTCCGATTTTAAGGGGGTTAAGAAAAAAAGTCATGAGACAGAAAAAGTCACAAATTAGTTGTAGAATCGAACCCCGGCCGGTTGTACGACCTTAACCGTTACACCCTGTATATCATGCTATAATTTATCTAGTCTCTATATGACCAATGAGAGATCTAATTTTCTCTCAGAAGCATACCTAGTACTCAAGTCCCAACACGAGTTCGTATATTCCAATGAAAGTTTATCTTGAAGGTACTTCATACCTTATAAATCTAATACATCAACAAGATATCTTTCATGTCCAAGAAATGTGATTTGTTTCGTTCAAGTTCAGAATAGAAAAACAGGTGACACCATTTTTGTAGATTTCATAGGATTAATAATGTAATATCATTGCAATAGGAACACTACCTATGAAACTTCTCGCACAGAATCTATGTGGCAACGAAGGATTTCTGTAAGTGAAAATATTTGAGTCACCCAACGAAGCAAGTCGCACTATTCAACATTTTTTCGGTATTTTTCGATCTGGCAGAAACCTCCCTAACAATAAATAAATATAAATAGCGCAATAATAGTAAAATACATAAGCGACCCCAAGAACAGGGCAACGCCCACTTTTGGTATCGCGATGAGCTGATAAGTTCACAGTAAAACCTGACTTGCCTCGTCTCCGATGACCGCCAGCAATTTTCCTTTGATCGCGGAGTGTAGAGCCATGACGAAATTCAATAATCAAACCGACGATTTGATGAATTTGGAAGTAGAAATTCAAGATTCAAAAACACAACCTACAACCGATCGCTACAACAGAAACAGCTGTCCTTGGCATCCGTGGTCAGCTGATTGTGCAGTGTTGCCGTCTGTTCACATTCAGAAAGAAGAAAGAACGATTTTTTAAATTTATTTCGATCTGAGGGCTAAATTGATTAAAAAGATATTTAGCTAAAGAGAGAGCTAAAATTGATTTTGAGTTGAGTGCCAAGATCTCATCTTCCCAATTATTACGATTACAAAAACTACGATTAGTCTCTATCAGGATGTCTCTATCAAAATCACTTGTGTCCGCCATGATCGAAATGAGGACAGTAAAGTTGGAACAACACAAAGTCGTTTTTATCAAACCTATTTGTTTGTGAATTGATGAACTCACGTGTTCTTGGTATTTTCTATTTTGTAGTTTTCATTTTGCAATTTAGCAGGTACTTCTCATGTATCTGATTAACGTATGTCCGTAAATATTGAGTGAGTGTTGTGAATCGTACGGAGCTCTGAAACTTAGTTGCCCTTTCCGCATTCCAAAACATGGTTCGTAAACTCAAATTTCACGAGCAGAAGCTCTTGAAAAAGGTGGATTTTCTCGCGTGGAAAGTCGATAACAACTTGCACGAAGTTAAACACTTGAAGAGGTACTTCGTTCAGAAAAGAGAAGATTATTCCAAGTACAATCAGCTCGCTAAGGAAATAAGAAGCATCGCCCACAAAATTAAAGCTCTCGACAATGACAGTGTTTTTCGGTAAGCATAAATCAACGTTCTGCCAAATTTCTCGTGTAATGTTGTTGCGTTGAGTAACATTTTGGATTTTGAAATTGCTACTAACTGAAGGACATTTTTAAAAGTTTACGATTTTTGTGGCAATACCCCAAGGTAAGTCTATAATAGTGTGTGCGCCTGGGCAGGGAAAACTGTTTATTATTTTTTTAAATCTGAGGTAGACCTCATTCTTGGAATTTTGGTACCAAACGCGACCTTCTAGCGTGTGTAAATCTTTTCCTATAGATTTTTAAAGTTTCGTCCGTTTAAGACGTCTCAGTGGGCTGGGGGTCCCGCCCAGGCGAGAGGGGCGCGTGACGTCATAAACGGTTGAAACTTTGAAAAATCGTAGAAACAGATCTACTCACGCTAGAAGGTCGCGGTTGGTGCCAAAATTCTCAGGATGTAGTCTACTTTCAATTAAAAATCTAAAAAAAATCTAGGCGCACCCCTCATTATTTTGTAACTTCCTGTGACGTTGGTAAGACTCTATAAAACTTGGTTTGTAGTGGCTTTTGACGTCATCCTATGCCCCACATGCAATAATGAGGCGTAGAAACTGCAGGTACTACCTAGTGATTTGCATCGCGCTTTGCAAACCTATTGGCCCTCAACGGATGCCAACCCAGCTGGCCTTAAATTTTGTACATCGTCGCTGCCACAGCAACACAGGCTAAGTGACATTTTGGCGATTTTCAGGTTTTCACGGTTTCTTTAGTAATTTTTCGTGCTGGATCGATTGGTGAAGTCGTTTTTTTGCTATTGGCAACACTGACCCCGCTATCACGAAAAAGGCAACACTGACTAAGTGATTTTAGTTCGGAAACAGTGGCTATCTACATGTTTTTACCTTAAGGCCATATCACACGAGCGATTTTTTGGCTTTTTTTCTGCTGGAAAATCGCTGGAACGTGAAGAGGAAGTTAGAATAAGTTAGGCGAAGTTGAAGAAGAATAACCGCAGAAAACTGCGAATAGAGCGCATTCTGGCGGCCAGCGATTTTCACTCTAACGTGACTACAAGTTTTGGATCAGGTTATAGTAGTGTGGAATTCGGCGGCATACTTGTTGGAGGTTTAAAAATGAACGAAGAACTGATTAATTTTTCGCTGGAAAACTGCAGAAAACTGAACAGACGTCGACTAGTAGATCAAGGAATGCTACAACCACAAATTACTTATCGATGGACAACCTTCGAATGGTTTCCTTCCAGCTTTTTTTCCCGCACAAAATGGCAGACTAGAAAAATTAGAACGCGTTCTAAATATTCCAAAGCTAGAAAAATCGCTCCACCAGGGTGCAGGCTGTGCTATGGGGGGGTGGGGAAGTGGAATTAAAAACCCGCTGCATGGATACTTGAAACACTGTACTTCTTCCCTTGCATGGATACTTGAATCACTGTACTTCTTCCTCTTCACGTTCCAGCGATTTTTCTGCGGGGAAAAAAGCTGAAAAATCGCTCGTGTGATATGGCCTTTACAATCTCCTACCTCGTGTGACCACGCCATTGGTTTTCATGATGATTAAATGGAATAATTTCTACTTTTTCACTCATTTCGGGAAGAATGAAGTTCGATTATAAATATTTGAGCATTGATTTCATTGAATTCGGTTGAAACATTTGGTTTTGAGATGATAAAAGTTTTTAGTGCAGATAGATTATGTTGTTGTGCACTCTTGATGTAGTTAGCCTCTGTTATTTAAAACCAGTTTTTTCGTTCTCCTGAAAAGTTGGCAAAAATCAGATAGCCAGTGTTGCTGTGGCAGCGACGACATATTGCACATAGTGTACCAGTATACAGGGTGTCAACTGTTGAGGTGGACTGTACTTTGAGGATCGATTCTAGTATTTGCTACAAAAATATCCAATAACACACATTATTTAATCCCCTAACCGGAAATCCAAAAAGAGTCACTTTTTTGGATTTCTTATTTGGATACAAGCCCATTTGATGAAACACGTTGAATATATGAGCCACCTTGAAACAAAAAAAAAAAAAAAAACAATAAAAAAACATTTTTTGGTTGTGTGAAGAAAAATTTCATTTTCTTTTATTGGTTTACCCATTATTTTCAATAATGAACCTTCGGAATCAATCAAGAAAAAATATGCTAACCCCCCTCAAAATTTGATGGTTTACGTTTCAATTTACCTATGTAAATCCAAAAACCGAATTTAAAAAAAGTCTGCCAAGTGGGTGTGGCACATAGCTTCCTCGTATCCATAACCCGATTGTATAGATGGTCCGATGCATTGTAGTTAATCTCAAAACATCGATCTCTTAGTTCCTACCATTATCAAAACAATCAATCCGCACAATCTCTGAATATCTTTGGAAAATGTATAAGTTATATAAATATAGAGTTTTATTACATAAAATTGCTGTTACAAGGATTTTACGTTTGCGCATACGCACAAAATACTTTCATTTTGGGGGCTACGATTTTCATAGTGGACCATCTCCAACCCAACTCACATAATTCCTAAAAATTTCATCGAAATCAGATGGGAAATGTAAAAGTTATGGTTGTAACAAGGAAATAAGGCTGTGCGCAGTGGCTACTATCAGTCTGGAGGTTACCAGTGATCTTCCAGAAATTGGAGTGAACACCACAGCCACCTTCGCAGATGATACAGCGACTGACAGATAGTAGCTGCTGCGCATGCGCAAACGTGAAATCCTTACCACAGCCATAACTTCTACATTTCTTATCCGATTTCGATGAAATTTTCAGGGATTGGGCGGATTGGCGTTTAGATGGTCCCCTACAAAATTCATCACCTCCAGACTTTTTTAAAAAGTATTCTTTATTGCAACAAGTATAACTTATTAACAATATAATTTTGAAAATATGGACAAATAGTCTCGATTTGACTGAGCCGTACAGCCCCAAAGCTGAGCTCCATATGTACAGACTGGTTGAAGGACTTGGTTGTACAATGTAAGCTTGTTCTGGATTGACAACTTCGACCGTCTCCCCATTAGCCAATGCATTTTTCTGAATTTTTGAATTCCCTTCTTTTTTTGCTTTCCATCTAAGTTTGGCGTCTAGTGTCATGTCTAGGTATTTTGCTTCATTAGCTATTCGGAATAACTTTTCCCGTGAAATGTACCGAAATATACTCGATTCTCTTGTTAGTGAAATCGACAACCTGTGTGAAATGGGCCATAGACGCCCAGCCATAGATTTAAGGCGCGCCTAGACTGACCCGCAACACTTCCCGAGCCGCGCGGCCACATCATTCCGTTACAACAGAACTTCTTATTCGCCCAACTTCTCGAATCCATCAAAAAACGAATCTCCACTGAAATTTTCTTGAAGTTCTGACATGATTGAAGCCTGTAGAAAAATACACGACCATTTTCAACGGTATTAGTTCGTGCTTTTAACAAGATAAGTAATAGGTAGGTACAATAGTATGCAGAGTTGAACATACTGTTAAGTCCGTTACTTTTTTTATTCGAAATTCCCACCCACCATTTTTTAGTATAATGTTGAGGATATGTTACTCTAACATCCACCAGAGTTTAGAGCTATTTGAAGGTGACTATTTTTTGTAAAGTGCGAAAATGTTCGAAATTTCTACTAAAATCAGCTATCACCCAAAAACGGGCGTTCATAACTTTTCTCCTATAGATCCGGAATCGACCAAATTCCGGTATAATGTCCACCAGTTATATAAGAAACATATCCTAGAATTTCGTGCATGTAGCTCATTCGTAAGTACCCAGCCATAGATGATTTGTGCGAGAAAACGTGTGTTGCGGCGTCAGAACAGGTTGCACACGAACTTCTTACATCCATTACTTTTTTCAATCAAAATTCCCACCCACCATTTTTAAGTATGATGTTGAGGATATGTTACTCCAACATCCACCAGAGTTTGGAGAGATTTGAAGATTACTCTTCATGTAAAGTGCGAAAGTGTTCGACATTTCTACTGAAATCAGCTATCACCCAAAATCGGGCGTTCATAACTTTTCTCCCATTGATCCATACTAAAAAACGTCTGCCAAGTTGGGTGGGCAGTATAGCTTCCTCACTCATTGTAACATGGACGTATAGAATGAGTTGGCGAAAAATCTATGATTCAAAGAGTTATTGAATACCAAAATATTGGCGATAATATGCGGGATAGGGTTGCAGGTATTAATGTTTATAATAGTGTTGTAAATAGCTGTATTTTTGTATTTGTATTTTCAACGTAGAATTTTATTTAGCGGTCCACCGTCTAGGACCTAACCCACACAATCCCTGAAAATTTCATCGAAATTGGTTGAATAGTTGCGGAGTTTTGGTTGTAAAAATAAATTTAAAGTTCGCGCATGCGCAGCGGCTATTGCTTGACCAATTTGATTGAAACTTATAGGGTGTCTCTTAGGCCCGGTTCAAAAAAAACACAAAACCTTGATCGTAATGTAACCAATTGGTTACAATCGAGTTTGCAGTAACCAAAAACGTGTGTTGCGGCGTCAGAACAGGTGGTACACGAACTTCTTACATCCATTACTTTTTAAAATCAAAATTCCCACCCACCATTTTCAAGTATAATGTTGAGGATTCGTTACTCTAACATCCACCAGAGTTTGGAGAGATTTGAAGATGACAATTTTTTGTAAAGTGCGAACATGTGGTTCTGTAGGAGTTGTGATAACAGAACCTCCGCAACTTCCAAGACCGATTACTTTTTCTATTCGAAATTCCCACCCACCATATTTTAGTATATGGTTGAGGATATGTTACTGTAACATCCACCAGAGTTTGGAGAGATTTGAAGATGACTATTTTCTGTAATGTGCGAAAGTGTTCGAAAATTCTACTGAAATCAGCTATCACCCAAAATCGGTCGTTCATAACTTTTCTCCTATCGATCGGGAATCGACCAAATTTCAGTATAAGGTCCATCAGTTATATAAGAAACATATCCCAGAATTTCGTGCATGTAGCTCAGTCGTAAGTACCCAGCCATAGATTTAAGGCGCGCCTAGACTAACCCGCAACACTTACCGGCATCAGAACGGGTGGCACACGAACTTCTTACATCCATTACTTTTTAAAATCAAAATTCCCACCCACCATTTTTTGGTATAATGTTGAGGATTCGTTACTCTAACATCCACCAGAGTTTGGAGAGATTTGAAGATGACAATTTTTTGTAAAGTGCGAACATGTGGTTCTGTAGGAGTTGTGATAACAGAACCTCCGCAACTTCCAAGACCGATTACTTTTTCTATTCGAAATTCCCACCCACCATATTTTAGTATATGGTTGAGGATATGTTACTGTAACATCCACCAGAGTTTGGAGAGATTTGAAGATGACTGTTTTCTGTAAAGTGCGAAAGTGTTCGAAAATTCTACTGAAATCAGCTATCACCCAAAATCGGCCGTTCATAACTTTTCTCCTATCGATCCGGAATCGACCACATTTCAGTATAATGTCCACCAGTTATATAAGAAACATATCCCAGAAGCTCGTGCATGTAGCTCAGTCGTAAGTACCCAGCCATAGATTTAAGGCGCGCCTAGACTAACCCGCAACACTTACCGGCGTCAGAACGGGTGGCACACGAACTTCATACATCCATTACTTTTTTAAATCAAAATTCCCACCCACCATTTTTCGGTATAATGTTGAGGATTCGTTATTCTAACATCCACCAGAGTTTGGAGAGATTTGAAGATGACTATTTTTTGTAAAGTGCGAAAGTGTTCGAAAATTCTACGGAAATCAGCTATCACCCAAAATCGGTCGTTCATAACTTTTCTCTCATTTCAGTATATTATCCATCAGTTATATAAGAAACATATCCCAGAATTTCGTGCATGTAGCTCATTCATAAGTACCCAGCCATAGATGATTTGTGCGAGAAAACGTGTGTTGCGGCGTCAGAACAGGTGGTACACAAACTTCATACATCCATTACTTTTTTTATTCGAAATTCCCACCCATCATTTTGCTTCCTCACTACCGAAGGTAGGGAAGCTTTGTATTCGTGAAAGAAGTGAAAAAAAAATGTCCTCCAAAATCAAATTTCCATTTGCTTTTTGCGTTTTAGAGCTTCCCGAACAATTTTGGTTCCGTGTCTGTCTGTCGGTCTGTCTGTGGTCAATCCTTGTCCCGGGCAAAACTATACCTACTAACCTGTGATCCGATTTTGATGAAATTTTCAGGGATTGTGCAGGTTAGGTCCTAGACGATCCCCTATCAATTTCAGCACCTTCGGACCAATAGGAGCGAGTGCGCATGCGCAAACGTTAATTTCCTGGAACCTCGGTTTCTCGGTTTCTAATGAACCGATTTTGCTCAAATTTGGAGGTTAGTTAGGGACTAACTTCTAAGAGACACCCTATAAGTTTCAATCAAATTGGTCAAGCAATAGCCGCTGCGCATGCGCGAACTTTAAATTTATTTTTACAACCAAAACTCCGCAACTATTCAACCAATTTCGATGAAATTTTCAGGGATTGTGTGGGTTAGGTCCTAGACGGTGGACCGCTAAATAAAATTCTACGTTGAAAATACAAATACAAAAATACAACTATTTACAACACTATTATAAACATTAATACCTGCAACCCTATCCCGCATATTATCGCCAATATTTTGGTATTCAATAACTCTTTGAATCATAGATTTTTCGCCAACTCATTCTATACGTCCATGTTACAATGAGTGAGGAAGCTATACTGCCCACCCAACTTGGCAGACGTTTTTTAGTATGGATCAATGGGAGAAAAGTTATGAACGCCCGATTTTGGGTGATAGCTGATTTCAGTAGAAATGTCGAACACTTTCGCACTTTACATGAAGAGTAATCTTCAAATCTCTCCAAACTCTGGTGGATGTTGGAGTAACATATCCTCAACATCATACTTAAAAATGGTGGGTGGGAATTTTGATTGAAAAAAGTAATGGATGTAAGAAGTTCGTGTGCAACCTGTTCTGACGCCGCAACACACGTTTTCTCGCACAAATCATCTATGGCTGGGTACTTACGAATGAGCTACATGCACGAAATTCTAGGATATGTTTCTTATATAACTGGTGGACATTATACCGGAATTTGGTCGATTCCGGATCTATAGGAGAAAAGTTATGAACGCCCGTTTTTGGGTGATAGCTGATTTTAGTAGAAATTTCGAACATTTTCGCACTTTACAAAAAATAGTCACCTTCAAATAGCTCTAAACTCTGGTGGATGTTAGAGTAACATATCCTCAACATTATACTAAAAAATGGTGGGTGGGAATTTCGAATAAAAAAAGTAACGGACTTAACAGTATGTTCAACTCTGCATACTGTTGTACCTACCTATTACTTATCTTGTTAAAAGCACGAACTAATACCGTTGAAAATGGTCGTGTATTTTTCTACAGGCTTCAATCATGTCAGAACTTCAAGAAAATTTCAGTGGAGATTCGTTTTTTGATGGATTCGAGAAGTTGGGCGAATAAGAAGTTCTGTTGTAACGGAATGATGTGGCCGCGCGGCTCGGGAAGTGTTGCGGGTCAGTCTAGGCGCGCCTTAAATCTATGGCTGGGCGTCTATGGCCCATTTCACACAGGTCCGCCTTCATGCGGGTTGGAAGCGCGGAGTTTAAAAATGATGTGTGGTATTACAATCGTCAAAAATCGTCTATTGACTCACATATGTTCGTCTATGGCCCATTTCACACAGGTGATAGATGAAACCCCGAAAACCCTGATAAGGTGATCGAGGGAGTGGAAGGAACTCACTACCCGGGAGCCCCAGGAGAGCTAGTCATAACTATCAGCTCCTCTAGGTACCTGTTTGTATTAACACCACAGGTTAGGCTGAACCTTCTAGCTAAGGTTCTACCAACTAGACAGGTTGGTACCCGAGTTCATAACAGAACTCACATGCCGAGAGACATCTTCAGGGGCCCTTCAGAGACATCTTCTGCCAAGATACATCTTCTAGCCCTTGAGGATGCCATCTCTCCCCTTATAGCCTTCTTGGTACAAGCCCATGAAGTAGGGTTTGCTCAACCACGACCACCACGAATCCAACCTCAACTGAGGGCAGGCAGGTGATGCTTTGACCGAGGTCGGTGCATCTGTTGCCTGGGGCTCCCCTCGCCCGTGGTACTGGTAATTGAGATGAGTAAGAAGCCTTTTACTGCATTACTGCTATCCCCGGAAGCCCAACCAGGTAACAGGCCCGGAAGCAGAGAATTTGTACCTGCTCCCTAACTGCTCTACTCCTGTCAGAGGCATGTGCCAGAGCCCTCACATTAAGGGGGTACAGGAGAGGGAGGCATGGTTCACGGCGGTACCCATAGGATGGTGAGGCCAATGGTAAGCCATGAGCGAAATCATCAGAACAAATTCTGATCTTCCCTTAGGAAGACAGCTGATGACGTCCGCGACGGCAGTCGAACGAAAATCCAACCTGAAATGGTTGTTTACTTTTTTTACTTTACTATTTAGGTACCTATTCAAATGGCTTTAAAATATTCCATTTCTCACTAACTTTCTATCAGTATCCTCATATTTTTGTGTTTTGACATTTCAATATTTTAGTGATAGAAAGTCGAAAACACAAAAAACTCGGAAGTAAAAAGGCAGAGTAAAAAGTATATTGTTATTAGACATTAGTTATTGCTAATTAGTTGTAAAATCATCGATATACCTAAAAAGTTTTGTTATTTTTTTCACTATTTTCAGAGCAAATGCAAGCGCTCGACTGCTTGAGAAACTTCATGGTTTGGGATTGATTGAGACGAAATGGGACTTGGGCAACTGCAATCACGTCTCAGCCGCTTCCTTCTGCCGTCGGCGTCTCCCAGTCATGATGTGCAAAACCAAGATGGCTCCCACAGTCAAGATGGCTACGAAATTCGTCGAGCAGGTTATTCCTATTCATAGTTTCCATTTTTAGTGATGAAAGATATTTTTCACGTCAGGCAACCTGAAACAGGAACAGGTGGTGGAGGGTAGACTTCTGCAGGGAATCTAAAGCGAACTGAGTGCTTCCTCCAGATAATCGAGGACATTTTTTTTAATCCCCTCAAAGACAGAGGGCGCACACCATAAGGAAAAAACTAAATAAATTAATATGATTGAGTGTGTTTTGTCGAGTAGAATTGAATGTTTGGAGGTTGTGTCAAGGAGGTCTCAGGCACAGTGTCGTCAGGTGAGAATTCGTTTTATCCTCGAGACTCAATAATCGATTATTATCTATATCAAACATAACCTTCTCTGACCCGATCAGCTGGTCGTGAAGGGGCGCCATTTGCGCTCCTATCCAGCAAGGTTATTCTGTTTACATACCAAGTTTCCTGGTATGTAAACAGAACGATGGGGATAATATTCTTTAAAAGCAATTATGTAATCGTTATTATTATGTCTCCCTTGTGGGTTAGATGTCTGACAAGAAATTCCATACTCAGTAGGTATGTGTGTTCACTCTCAGGTGACGACCTGAGAACTATGAATATAAGATACGTACGTCTCTGCAGTGGTTTAGACCCCTTTGAGCAGAGTGTTGTTGAGTGTGACGACGATTTTCCTGACATAACTCGCGAAGATCTCATGGAGTATCTTGTATTGAAGACAGATTTCATATCCCTGAAGCAACTGAAGTGCTGCAAATCTTGCAGCAAAGCTTGCAGATGAGCACAACTTCGTTACTTCAGGGCATGTGAAATCCGTCTCATGCAAGGTACACCCAGGTGACAAGGTGGTGGTGTTTGGAAAGTAAGCTTGGTATGTAGGCTCCATTTGGGGTCTAGTTGTGCCCCGAAGATTTTGATTGATGTAAGTCACTTCCAAGGGTTCCAAAATCAATTTTGAAATTTTGAAAACGCCCTACTCAAAACATTTTGATATAAAGGTATTGTTTTTCCTTCAATTTAAGATTCTATAGAATTTTTAGAATTTTTTGAGACCACCCGGAGCCCTGTAGGACCAATTGTTCGCTCACTAGGAGAATTTAAAGAATTGGATGTACGATAAATCAGAAACACGAGTGTGAATCGCAAAAGAGGCCTAATCTCCGTTCAAATTAAAGCTGAGCGAAATGCGATCGATGTTTTTCTTCATGTTGGGTGGTTGGTGGCTTTGCAGACAAGTGATCTATATAGAAAAATAAAAAATAATAAACCATTGTGTAATAATTTGCAGCGTTTTTCTGATAGGTCTTTTGTCTTTTCACATTGGCTTCTAATGACTTTTGGCAAACCATACAACGAAATACTGCTCCCATGACGGGAAGAGCAGCCAAACACCGCACAAATCGGCATGTCTAATGAAAAAATCTTTGTTTACAACGATGGGAATTCAGTCAGTTCATCGAACATGGTTGTCAGGAACGCTGGGAATCAGCGACGCCAAAAGGCTGATATTCTTATTTTGTTGGAAAATTCTCTTGTCTTTCCACACTGTTTCTAATCACTTTTGGCAAACCAAAAAATTAAATACCGCTTCCGGGACTAGAAGAGCAACTACCTAATAACCGCATAAATTGCCACAATGAAAAACCGTCCATACAATCTTTGTTCACTACGGAGTCAACATGGCCGCCTTTCAGCGAGATTCGAATAACCGTTCGATTAGTCGAAGAATCGATACATCCATTCTGTGTGACGTCACACGGATAAAAGCAATATTCGTCAGGCAAACACCTTGACTAGTCTTAGAGGAATAAACATTTATGAAAAACGCAGCAAATTATTACCCAAAGGTAATAAGGTAGGATTTCCTGTATAGATCAAGCGCCAGCAAAGAAGACAGCTTTGCCATTGTCTCTTCCTACCAACCATGTTTTCGCTTTACAATCGAGTTTATTTAGATGAAATAAACGCTTCACACTCGATTCAAAGAAATAAAGAATTCCTCCATTAGAAACTTAATTACTGGTTGCTAAGGACGCGTAACCCATGGCTTAGTATCCATGGCTCATCTTCCAAGTTTCTCTGCTTTCAAGGTCACGAAACAGCTACTCGATTGTTTGCCTTGGCTTATGCTGTTATAAATGTCTATAGGAATACTAGACACCGAGCCTACCCGCCGATCGTCTTTTCTCATCCAAAACAGTCCCCCAAAATTCATTTTTGGTTTATTATTTTCAATAATAAGCCTTTGGAATCGAGCAAGAAAAAAAATGTTAACCCCCCTCAAAGTTTGATGTTTTACATTTCAAGGTACGTAGAATCCGAAAATCGAATAAAAAATTTCCGTCCGTTCGCCGTACGCGGCACTTTTCTTAGCAACACTGGACCGATTTGGTTCAAATTTGGTATATGGGCTTCATTTGGGGTCTAGTTGTGCCGCGAAGCTTTTGGTTGATGTCACTCACTTCTAAGGGGTGAAAATTAAGGGTTGAAATGAGGAATTTCACCGATTTCTGTTTGCATTTTTCCTGAATAGTTAATGGTGTGGGATAGATGAAAATCGGGCTGATTTCGGAAAATAAGTCTCCTGTTATTTTTGGGAGACGATCAAAATTTTTAATTTCAAAACTAACCGGGAAAACGGACGTGAAGCGGGAACGCTCGCTGATTGGGCTGTTCAGATCGCCGTCTCCTCCCAGTGTTGCCCGATGGTTTGACGAAATCGTGTTTTCTAAGAGAAAAGTTATCAAACAAAAACAGAGGAAACCTAATTTTCCCCATCTCGCTTTTTCTATTTTTTTCTTCAGTTTTTCGATTTCGAACTTTACCGTTTCATGAAATTTTGCATCTGGGGACTATGGATTTCTCGATCTCAGCGCTTCAAGCAGCCATAAATGAACTATTCCAGCATGACGTCATTTTCCCGGTTTTTTTAAACATTCGTATTTTCTACACTGTTTTGTTTATTCGTAAATTAGGAAGTTCGGGCTGAAAGTTTGCCTTAGGGGGTTTTTAGAGGTGCTGAATCCGATTTTGGGGTCAAAAATAGGAAATTCCGACATGGTGAAATTCCTCATTTTCAAGAGTGCCCTAGCTCGAAAACTCTCGAAATAAAGGTATCGTTTTTTCACCAATTTTAAATAGTATTGAATTTTAAAAAATTTTTGAGACCACCCGGAGCTCTGTAGGACAAACCGTTCGGTCCCTACGAGTACCTACTTGAAGGTTTTCCTTCGATAAAACATAGTCACGAGTGTGAATCGCAAAAGAGGTCTAATCTCCGTTCAAATTTTATCTGGATAAAATGCGATTGCTGTTAATTTCTTCGATTTGTATATAGTTTTGCCTTCTGCGTAACCAGTCAAATTTCCATATGAAGCTTTCTATTTTTCGAATCGAGTGTGAGGCGTTTAGTTCTTTCTAATAAACTTGATTGTGAAGGTGTGAAGGTAGTATGGTGTGGTAGGTAGTACCTACCAATAGTTGGTAGGTGAAAAACGCTGCAAATCATTGCCCAAAGGTTTATTATTTTCTGTATAGATCACCCTTCTGTATAGATCACTGGTTCTCCATCAATGGCACCTACCACCTTCTGTATTCTCCCTTGACCTTCCCTCTCAAATTTCAGCTTCCTGCGTTCAATAGGATTGAAAATGGCTTCGGAGCTCACTCAGCTGATCAGTGCACTTCCAGGCGTCTCCAGCATTCGAGAAAATTTCTTCACTGATCAGCTGAGTGAGCTCCGAAGCCATTTTCAATCCTATCGAACGCAGGAAGCTGAAATTTGAGAGGGAAGGTCAAGGGAGAATACAGATGGTGGTAGGTGCTATTGATGGAGAACCAGGGATCTATACAGAAGGGTGATCTATACAGAAAATAATAAACCTTTGGGCAATGATTTGCAGCGTTTCGGATTCTACGTACCTTGAAACGTAAACCAACAAATTTTGAGGGGGGTTAAAAAAAATGTTCTTCGTCGATTCCAAAGGTTCATTATTGAAAATAATAAACCAAAACAACGGGTTAACGCAATTTCCTGCAGAACCTTTTTAAGGAATTCAATTTATACAAATTTGTACTAGGATGTTTACGTAATGTGTTGAACTAATGAAATGGATTGTGCAGGGGCACGTCCGTGTGGGCGCCGACCTGGTGAAGGACCCCGCTCTCCTCGTCACGCGGTCCATGGAGGACTTCGTCTCCTGGGTGGACGCATCCGCCATCAGGAAACACGTTCTTGAATACAACGAGCTCAGAGACGATTACGACATCCCTTCTTGATATTCTGTAAGATTCTGAAAGTGGCCACTTTATCTTCGACAGGTGGTAAATCTGATTAATAATGAAAAGAATTTTGTACAAATTTGTAAATAATAAAAATAAAAAACGGTTCAATTATAAAAATTTGCTGCATGTTTTATTTAACCCTTAACTGCACCAGCTATCATACATGATATGGAACTTTAAACGAGGCTCAAGAGCATTCTGGTGGTCTTCTCGAGCTCTTTATGGTATTTTTACCTTAGTCAACAACCGCTAGATCTCGTAAGAATCAAAGAATATCCATAACCCCTCCTGTAAGGTTATAACCTCCTTCAAATCAGCAGTAATCACGAGTGGACAACACGCCTGAGAAGTGTTGTTTTGCTGTGCCTCTTACAACAACATTTTTGAAGATTTTCGGCTGAAAAAATACTGCGTGCTGTCTCAAGTTATGTAGAAATGAAATATGAAAAGAACTAATCGATTAAGTTTCCAGTGTTATTGGAAACTGCGCTTTTGCTTTGATATCTCATATGATAGAACGTGAAGGAGGAGGACCTGGGTGAATTTCTATATGATAGAATATCTCATATGATAGAACGTGGACTTCTCCACTGCATTACCATCTCGTTCCAACGTGTAACAAGCCACTTGCTGCACATGATGTTTTTTTAAATATAATTTTATTTCATGTTATTGATGATTTTATAAATTGTATTTGACGTCAGCATAAATTTCACATTAGGTATCTCTACTATATTTCAGAAATGGTTCCTAACCACTTCATATATGTGGACAGAGATGGAACCAAAAGAATCTAATTACATAAAAACCCCAACCGTATTAATTACATAAAACTATGAATAAAAATAAACTAAAAAATAAATAAAAAAAAACTATAAAATAAAAAAAAATTCTTTGAAAAAATGTCTATGTACCTATAATATATTACTAGATTTTTGTCCATTATCCTAAGTTTCTAAATAGGTGATACATAGAAACTCCAAATGAGCATTTATGCTTTCTTATAGCATTATAAATGTGATTTTTAAATAGCAGTATGCGAAAAACCTATTTGGTCATACGTATTTCTTTTAACCATTTTACTCGCATTATATCACATATGAAATCATCGTCTCGGCTGCTTAACCACGTTCTATCATATATGATAAGGGCATAAATTAGGGATTATCGGTCAAACTATGTAATTTAGGGACTTTTCCTTGTCATTTTCGTTTTCAAGGGGCCAAAATACATGAAATTCATTTTTTTTCAAGAAAATAGGAAATTGTGTGCAGTTAAGGGTTAATATCATTGACCTTTATTTGAAAATAGGTCTAATTTCCACAGGGTGTCTACTATTCGGATGGACCAAACTTCAATGATCAATTCTACAACCAATTTGCTAAAAAAAAAAAAAATTCTCGTAGCAATTTTATTTTAAATTCACTCAAAATCTTTTTTTTTTTTTACTTTGAACTTTGACATGAATAATGTCCATGTCAAAGTTCAAAGTGAAGAAAATGTAATTTTGAAAATTAAAATGATAAAATAAGATTCATATATTTCTAAGAATAAACAGAATTTTTTTTCTAATATAAAACTCTCTGATCGCACGTAATATTTCATTTCATTGTTAGAGTACATACTCGTTTACTGGTATCCGCGTTGCATTTTTTGTCACAAAAAATATACTCTAGAATACTGCGACATGTTACCTGCGATCGGAGAGTTTTATTTTAGAAAAAAAATTATTTTTGTTCATAGAAATATTTGTATTTTATTTTATCATTTTAATTTTCAAATTACACCTACATCAATGGACGTATCCATGATCTATCGTTTTTCCCTCCAAGGGAGAAATTTCTTCGTTTGCTTTCGAGATTTTGGTTTATTATTTTCAATAATGAACCTTTGGAATCGACCAAGAAAATTTTTTTACCCCCCCCCCCCCCCATCAAAATTTGTTGGTTTACGTTTCAAGGTATGTAGAATCCAACACGCTGCAATTTATTACACAATGGTTTATTATTTTTATGTATAGATCACTCGTCTGCAAAGCCACCAACCATCCAACATGAAGAAAAACATCGTCCGTATTTCGGTCAGCCATAATTTGAACGGAGATTAGGCCTCTTTTGCGATTCACACTCGTGTTTCTGATTTATCGTACGTCCAAACCTTAAATTCTCGTAGTGAGCGAACGGTTTGTCCTACAGAGCTCCGGGTGGTCTCTAAAAATTCTATAGAATCTTAAATTGAAGGAAAAAAAATCCCTTTATATCAAAATTTTTTGAGTTAGGGCGTTTTCATAATTAATTTTTGAACCCTTAGAAGTGACCTACATCAACCAAAATCTTTGGGGCACAGCTAGACCCCAAATGGAGCCTACATACCAAATTTCATAAAAATCGATCAATACTAAGTGGGGAAAGTGCCGCGTACGGCGGACGGACGGCCAAATTTTTATTCGATTTTTGGATTCTACGTACTGTGAGCTCCCGCTCTCTGGGCCAAATTCCCAGTGAAACGGGGCTGGGCACCTCTAGCCCCCTTCGGCCAGCCTCGTAGGTGACGTCAGAGCTCAGGTGGACAGGAAAACAACCGACGCCGAACGCCACCCCCCTCGGCTGGGAGGGACTCAACGGTCTCTCCCCCACTCTACCAGCCGTCCCCACCAACACCACCAGGAGGGGGGAGCATCCACCTGAGCTCCACGCCAACCAAGGATACGTCACTCCCCGCCCAACAGCGTTCAAGTCTAGTCGACAGAGTGTCCGCCCCATCGCTAGCTATCTTCCTCCCATACCCCCCCCCCCCCACCCGGTCGCCACAATCGCAACGACCCACTGGATACCGATCGCCACGACCATCATCTCTTCGCCGCTCACTGGAGGATACCTTCGGGCCCGAAGCGTGAGTGCTAAAACTATATACATAAATTCATTGGCCAATAATTTATGAGACTGTGTAGAAATAAGAGTCAAAGAACAGTATAAACATTTTGAACACTGAGTAGTAGTCGCCACACGGAACTTAACTGAATATTAGAGTCAAACTTGTATGATAAACTTACCTGAACTTTTGGATGATGACACATGCATTGAACATTGATAAACGATTTGGAATATCTCTTATGTATTGTCTGTAAAGGAAATATCATTATTTGTGATCTCATATACTTGCATAAAACGCCTTCAGCTAAATCGCCATACTTGTGGGAAGTCACTTGCCTGTTCCTAACGCTTAATAAATCTACCTGCCAGTTGTAAACCTGTAGTGCTTATTACGAGTATACCTGGTTTCAGTTAGTAACAAGAGGCAAGTGCATCGCCACACCTCAAATTGGTTATTAGATCCCTTCAGGACAATAGTAAGCCCCTCAGGCAAGGACACACCTGTGTACCTCTTGATACCTTTTTCGCCCTTCAGGCTATCAATTTTTCAGTACGACGATCGCCACGAAGTCGCCGACGTCGCCACGCTAGTCGCCACAGGTAAATACCATTCGCTACCATTCTAAATTTAAAGTGTGTTTCGATATTTTGTTTTCAGCTAGCTAAAATTCAAATCAACCCCCCGAACTCGTGTGCAAAAGTTTGGTGCTTGTGTTCGCTGGTTTTTACCAACGAACACGACCCCCAAACGCCCTTAACCGCTTGTTGGCTAAAGTAAATTCAGCTGCCATCAAGCGTGGGGCCGAAAGGCTTACAGTACCTACCTACCTTAAAACGTAAACCAACAAATTTTGAGGGGGTGTTAAAATTTTTTTCTTGGTCGATTCCAAAGGTTCATTATTGAAAATAATAAACCAAAATCGAATAGAAATTTGGCCTTCCGTACGCGGCACTTTCCCTACTTAGCTTTGACCGATTTTGATGAAATTTGGTATATAGGCTCCATTTGGCGTCTAGTTGTTCCCCGAAGATTTTGGTTAACATAGAAAAAAATGTGAATTTTGAAAACGCCCTAACTCAAAAAACTTTGATATACTTAAAGGTATTGTTTTTCCATCAATTTAAGATGGTATAGAATTTTTAGAATTTTTTTGAGACCACGCGAACCTCTGTAGGACAAAACGTTTGCTCCCTACGAGAATTTAAGGGTTGTACGTACGTCAGATCAGAAACACGAGTGTGAATCGCAAGAGGCCGAATCTCCGTTCAAATTTTAGCTGACCGAAATGCGATCGATGTTTTTCTTCATGTTGGATGGTTGGTGGCTTTGCAGACGAGTGATCTATATATAGATCACTTTTCTATATATAGAAAAATAATAAACCATTGTGTAATAATGTGCACCGTTTTTATTCGTATTTCCGACCTTGCGACACAAAGATGGTCGTAACTTCCTTATTTTTGATGCAATATCAAATCTGATAACACCGTTGGGAAGAGCTTTAAATTTCCTATTGATTTATTTCACTTGATTTTTCACCCATCAGGACTCCGAAAATAGTTTTTTGAAGACACTACTAAAATGGCAAATTTGACGCCCTTTCCAACGGTGCCCTTATTACTTGTTTACGGTCAATTAAGGTGAGTAGTTTTGGTGATTTTAATGACAAGATCGAAAACCCTCGAAAAACATCTTAAAATGGGAAAAACAAGTGGTTAAAACAAAGTTGCTAGGAGACATTTTCTCACTCAAATTAGTTGTAGAATCGACACCCGAAGTTATACGGTCCTTAACATGGGACACCCTGTATAATACATACCTAATTTCTGTAGGTACTCAATTCAATTGAGTCTAAACACTACTGCAGAAAATTTCATCAAAATTATAGATAGGGGAGGGCCAAGATCCTAAACGCGAAGGCCTTAACACGTGACATGCACCCTTTCTATAATTTTGATGGAATTTCCTGCAGTAGCGTTTGGATTCAATTGAATTGAGTATTTATGTACAGGGTGTCTTCCATTTGGATGGACGAAAGAATAAACATCAAGCAATTGACGTTTTGTAGGAGAAGAATAATGATTTTCATTAACAATCGTACTTTTCTTCACAATTGACTTACCACTCCGATAATCAGTGCCCTTCATTGTAACTACCAACACTTTCTGGTATTAGTAATGGTACCTACGTATCAATGACAATTTTCGACATTTTCATGTCTTTGCTTTGGCACATAAATTGAAAAATCGTCACGAAAACTAATCAAGTCTTGCTCACGCGACCAATAAATAAATAAAATAGACTCACTGTTGCGTAAAGAACAATCAACTGTTTTCTTATTTTGATGCTTGGGTACATGAACTAACAACCTTACTTCACTAACCTACCTGGTTTTGTAGTGATTGACATGAAAATGTCCCAATGTGTTGCAGACTCGTATGCAAGCATTTAAATTATCTCTCACATTAGATGAAAGTCTTAAATTTTAGTAGGTACCCACCTCTTACTCTACGTAGATTGTTGGGAGACCAACAAACTTCGATAAATTTGATACACTCGACACGATGTTGATTATCATGTGATGAAGTTTGTTAGTGACTAGGTTTTGTTGTTTTGAGAAAATACTTATTACAATTTGTGATATCGTCGATCTGTGTTGATGGTCAAATAAAATTCATAACAAAGGTTATGGGCCCAGGATTGCTCTGCTAAAAATGGAAGAAGAAGATAACAGCAAGATAAAGATCGATGGAGTTGTGAAGCTGAATCGAAAAAATTATAAAACTTGGTCATTTAATCTACGTTTAGAACTTGAAGACCAAAATCTTTGGGAAGTCGTCTCCACTGAAGATGAAACTAAATTTGCTACATTCTCGGAAGAGAAAAGCTTTCAGACTGATTGCAAGGACAATTACCGAAGAAATCCAACAAGATATATTGGATTTTACTTGCCCTCGAAGCCTTTGGTCCAAATTGGCTTCAAGATTTCAACCAATAACACGACTGCGAAGACTACAAGCATCCAAAAGTCTATACTCAGCAAAGATGTTACCAAATGAAGACATGGAATCGTACGTGAACAGAATAATGGGGTATGCTTCTGAAATCGTAAAGGCAGGGAGTTCGAAAATCGATAATGAACACATCCACCAAATGGATGTCAAAACCGCCTACCTCAATGGCGAACTAAAAGAGGAGATCTACATGGTGCAGCCTGAAGGAGCAGTGAGCGCAGGATCAGAAGGTAAGGTCTGTCGGTTATTGAGAAGTTTATATGGCCTTAAGCAGTCTGGAAGATCGTGGTACGAGACGTTGAATAGCAAGCTTCTGGCGGAAGGAATGAGCAAATGCCAAGCAGAACCATGTATATATTATTTTGACACAGCCATAGCAAAAAGTATTGTTTTAGTGTACGTAGATGATTTGATAATAGTTTCAACAAATGAGAAAGGGATTGAGGAGATAAAAGCTATATTGAAGAGGAATTTCGATATGAAAGATTTAGGCGAATTAAAGTATATTTTAGGAATCGAAATCAATAAAAGACAGAATGGTTCTATTGCCCTTAATCAATCAAAATATATAAGCGAAATCCTGAACGAATTCAAAATGGATCAATGCAGGCCTGTAACAACCCCAATGGACTCCAAACAACAATTGAGTAAAACACAGTGCCCAACAGCAAAAGAAGAGAAGGAATTTATGAAAGAACAACCCTACAGAAGATTAGTCGGAAAACTGATGTATTTGGCACAAGCTACCAGGCCAGAGTTGGCATTTGTAGTATCTAAACTAGGACAGTTTGCTGCAAATCCTGGAAAAATTCATTGGGCAGCAGGGAAAAGGGTTCTTAGATATTTGAAAGGTACTATAGACCATGAGCTGATCATAAATAAAGGGAAAGATGAAATTTTAGGATTATCGGATTCTGATTGGGCTGGTTCAGTTGATGACAGAAGGTCAACCACAGGATTTGTCATCCAACTTGGAGGAACATCTATATATTTGGAAATGCAATAAGCAAAATTCAGTAGCCCTTTCTACGATGGAGGCAGAGTTCGTCGCGTTATCCTCTTGTTGCGTTGAAATGATTTGGTTATCTCACATTCTAAAGGAACTGAAATACCCTGTGGCAGGTGATCCGCTTATAAAATGCGATAACCAATCAGCTATTAATTTTGCCAAGGGGAATAGCGTAAACTCCCAAACTCGTCACATAGATATAAAATTCCATTTTGTTCGCGATTTATTTAAATTTCAAAATTTTAAATTAGAATACGTACCGACAGTGGACAATGCAGCGGATCTCCTGACGAAGGCATTAGCACGTCAGAAGAATGCACTTTTCAAGAATATCTTACTGGGAGAGAGAAGCAAAGAAGAAGAAGAGAAAGAAGAATAAGGCAGAGTCTGATACACTCGACACGATGTTGATTATCATGTGATGAAGTTTGTTAGTGACTAGGTTTTGTTGTTTTGAGAAAATACTTATTACAATTTGTGATATCGTCGATCTGTGTTGATGGTCAAATAAAATTCATAACAAAATTAAACAACGATGATGTACCTCCAGCTCTCTATGATAACCTGCTGTCCTCCATCATCTAGGAAGGACCACCAAAATTTTCTGCTAGGTAATTGTTCTTTAATTTTATTGTAGTTCCATTTTGGTTTATTATTTTCAATACTGAACCTTTGGAATTGACCAAGAAAATTGTTTTACCCCCCCCCATAAAATTGTTGGTTTACGTTTCAAAGTACCTAATGGAATAAATCGCCAAAAAATTTCTATGAGTAGCCTGGCTGGAGAAATAGGCTATGAACGCACTTCCCCTTAAGGCGCACTTGGCCGTAGTGACCCTACGTACTATTTTATAGCCCATGGGCAAGTTCACTACATATGGTGCCCAAGAAAACAGGAGATTGGCGCCCATGTGGTGATTATAGAGGATTGAACAAAAGTACCATTCCAGATAAGTACCCGCTTCCAAACATACAAGATGTAGTACAGGATTTACACGGTAAAACAATTTTTTCAAAAATAGATTTACTTAAGGCCTATCACCAGATCCCAATGGCACCAGAGGACATAGAAAAGACTGCTATCATAACCCCATTTGGATTGTTTGAGTTTCCACAAATGACTTTCGGATTATGTAATGCTGCACAAACATTTCAAAGGTTCGTCAATGAGCTAACAAGAGGTTTGAACGTTCGAGCGTACATTGATGATTGTTTAGTTGCAAGTTCTTCAGAGACAGAACATTTAGCTGATTTGCGAGCATTTTTTCAACGGTTGAGAGATTATGGGGTGGTCATAAATCCTTCCAAATGCGAGTTTGGTAAGTCACAAATTGAATTTCTTGGGCATGTAGTGTCGGCAGATGGAGTGAGACCTTTAGATTCAAAGCTTGAAAAGATAGACAAGATGGAACCACCTAAAACTGTTCAGGGTTTGCGTAGATTCCTTGGTCTTTTCAACTTCTACCGTCGTTTTGTAGATAAAGCAGCTCACGTCACTGCAAGACTTACTGAGTTCCTGAAAGGATATGTTGGTAAGCAGGATGCAGTAATCGAATGGTCAAAAGAGAAGTTAGAAGCATTTCAGAACTGTAAAGACAAATTGAAGGAAACGGTTAGAGTAGCATATCCTCGGGCAGATTGTCAATGGTCGCTCATGGTAGATGCATCAGAGAAAGCTATTGGGGGTAGCCTGCAACAGTTAATAGAAGGAAATTGGCAGCCTCTAGGGTTCTTTTCCAGAAAATTGAGACAAGCAGAACTAAACTACAGTGCTTATGATCGGGAACTTTTGGCAGCATTTGCAACTGTGAAACATTTTAAGCACCTTATCGAGGGACGTCCTTTCACATTGTTCACAGACCACAAACCGTTGACATTTGCATTTCAACAAAAATTGGACAAGGCGTCACCAAGACAAGCCAGACAACTTGATTACATAGGACAATTCACTACCGATATCCAGCATATTTCAGGAAAAGATAATGTTGTTGCTGACTGTCTCTCTCGACTAGATAGCATAGATGTACTTGATTACTCGAAGTTAGCAGAGGCGCAGAAGGAAGAGGATTTGCCGCCGAAAGTTTCAGGTTCAACCCTCTCATGGAAACGTATCAGTATGCCAGGAGTTTCAAAGCCTATTTATTTTCGCTAGGCTGGCAAATCTATCCTCGTGTTCCTCGGGGTCACCAATTTTGGCGAGAGGAGTTGTGTGGGATCTGTTGTGATCCCGTGGAAAATTCTCTGGTGGTAATGTGGTTTCCCAATTACCAACCAATTGATGGAGATTCCGAATGATCGAGAATCGCCACAATTACCTCAATTTTCTTCATAATTACTGGTAGGTAAATGGACCTAATGGATTTCATAAATGGACCTATGGAACTATTTGGCGTAAAAACCCTTGATCAAGATCGTGAACGTAGTAGGAAAGACACGACACATAGTGAAGAGATACTAATGAAGAGACACATAGTGAAGAGATACTAATTGGGTTTCAAAGTACGAAGTCTCTTGAAAAATTAAAATCACTCGCTATTTTCTTTAAAATACTTTTGGAAAATGTAAAGCATTGTATGCAACTATTGCTTCCGAGTCTACCAAGGTAGCGGAAGCTTTGTTTTAACTTTTCAAGGACGAAAAAAAAAAGTTCTCCAAAATAAAAATTTTCACTCGCGTTTTGCGTTTTAGACCTTTCTGAACAATTTTGGTTTAGTGTCTGTGTGTCTGTGTGTCTGTCTGTCTGTCTGTCTGTCATGATTTCCTTGTAACGCGCATAAGTATACGAAGTTATTGTCCGATTTCAATGAAATTTTCAGGGATTGTGCGGGTTGGTGTGTAGACGGTCCCCTATGAAAATCATCATCCCCGGACTGATAGAAGCGACTGCGCATGCGCAAACGTGAATTCCTTGAAACGGCCATAACTTCCACATTTTCTACCCGATTTCGATGAAATTTTCAGGGATTACGCTGATTAGGTTGTAGATGGTCTCCAATGAAAATCAAGGCCTTAAAATTTATAGAAGCCTCTTAGCATGCGCATTCGTAAAATCCTTGTAACAGCCATACCATTTACATTTTTCATCCGAATTAGATGAAATTTTCTAGGATTGTCCAGATTAGCGTGTAGATGGTCCCCTATGAGGGTAGTGGAAGGTACTTAGAGATTGGTATTTTGAGATTAACTACTATGCATCGGATTTTTTCTCTACTTAGGTACCTACCTACTACTAAAGGGAAGTACTGGTTCATTAACAATTCATTTATTTCTGTCACCCAGTATTGGAAGAAGGTAAAAATACCTTCTGGTAGGTACCTATAAAATGGTGCCTCCATTTTTATGAATTTGTCGTCGTGTTGGGTAAACAAGAACACTCTTCGATACAATTTTCAGTTTCATACCGTCACTCACTTCTACTCAATCTCCGGCTCGTGGAAAATGGGATTCAACTGGAAGAATTGACGATCTGCTAGAGCGGTAAGCAGATTGTAGATGTAGATACATGTTGGATACTTTTATGTTCATACTTATTCTAACAATGGATCATACTTAATAGATTGGTAGTAAAATTGTGAAGTTACGCAATCATGCTTGGTAGACGGTTTCCACCATAGAATATCGTTCTACTAACAATTTTTTGCCGAACTTTGTGAATTTTGGTCACGTAGTACCTATTTGCGGTTCTCAGCGTCAAAAATAAGTTCCCAAAATCCTCTAACTTAGGAAATCGGGTTTGTTGGGCTCAGTGTTGTATTGGTTCTTTCCTAGAACTACCTATCTGACCAATAATTCGAATTGCTGTTCATAAGACAATCTAGACCTTTGAACCTTCACGAAAAATAATTTGATACTAGTTTAGTCTATTTTCGTTACTACTATTACTATTTTAGTTCTATTTTGATACTTATTTTAGTATTTTTGTTCGAAAAAAGTAAGATAAATTTAACTAATTTTCTGATTTTGCTTCCGAGTCTACCAAGGTAGCGGAAGCTTTGTTTTCACTTTTCAAGGACGAAAAAAAAGTTCTCCAAAATCAAAATTTCCACTCGCGTTTTGCGTTTTAGACCTTTCTGGACAATTTTGGTTCCGTGTCTGTCTGTCTGTCTGTGTGTCTGTCATGAATTCCTTGTAACGCGCATAACTATACGAAGTTATTGTCCGATTTCTATGAAATTTTCAGGGATTGTGCGGGTTGGTGTGTAGATAGTCCCCTATGAAAATCATCATCCCCGGAGTGATAGAAGCGACTGCGCATGCGCAAACGTGAATTCCTTGTAGCGGCCATAACTTCTACATTTTCCACCCGATTTCGATGAAATTTTCAGGGATTATGTGGATTAGGTTGTAGATAGTCCCCTATGAAAATCATCATCCCCGGACTGATAGAAGCGACTGCGCATGCGCAAACGTGAATTCCTTGTAACAGCCGTAACTTCAACTGTCCCCCAGGGGTCACGGGTTCGAATCCCAGCCGAGGCTAAGTATTGCTTCCGAGTCTACCAAGGTAGCGGAAGCTTTGTTTTCACTTTTCAAGGACGAAAAAAAAAGTTCTCCAAAATCAAAATTTCCACTCGCGTTTTGCGTTTTAGATCTTTCTGAACAATTTTGGTTCCGTGTCTGTGTGTCTGTGTGTCTGTCTGTCTGTCTGTCTGTCATGAATTCCTTGTAACGCGCATAACTATACGAAGTTATTGTCCGATTTCGATGAAATTTTCAGGGAATGTGCGGGTTGGTGTGTAGACGGTCCCCTATGAAAATCATCATCCCCGGACTGATAGAAGCGACTGCGCATGCGCAAACGTGAATTCCTTGTAACGGCCATAACTTCAACAATTTCCATCCGATTTCAATGAAATTTTCAGGGATGTTACAGATTAGTATTTAGATAGTCCCCTATGAAAATCATTACCTTCGGACTGATAGAAGCGACAGCGCATGCGCAAACGTGATTTCCTTGTAACGGCCATAACTTCCACATTTTCCACCCGATTTCGTTGAAATTTTCAGGGATTATGCGGATTAGGTTGTAGAGAGTCCCCTATGAAAATCATTATCCCCGGACAGATAGAAGCGACTGCGCATGCGCAAACGTGAATTCCTTGTAACAGCCATGATTTCCACTGTCCCCCAGGGGTCGCGGGTTCGAATCCCAGCCGAGGCTAAGTATTTTTTTGATCCAATCACATAGGTACATCTACTCACTTAACTTTTCATCCGAATTTGATGAAATTTTCTAGGATTGTCAAGATTAGCGTGTAGATGGTTCCCTATGAGGGTAGTGGAAGGTACTTAGAGATTGGTGTTTTGAGCTACTATGCATCGGATCATCTATATAATCGGGTTATGGATACGAGGAAGCTATGTGCCACACCCACTTTTTTTTTTTATCCAATCACATACATCTACTCACTTAATTTTTCATCCCAATTTGATGAAATTTTCTAGGATTGTCCAGATTAGCGTGTAGATGGTCCCCTATGAGGGTAGTGGAAGGTACTTAGAGATTGGTGTTTTGAGATTAACAACTATGCATCTGATCATCTATATAATCGGGTAATGGATACGAGGAAGCTATGTGCCCCACCTACTTGGCAGACGTTTTAAATTTGACTCTGAATTTATACTTGCAAGTTACTTGAACTGAAAAAACGTCTGCCAAGTGGGTGTGGCACATAGCTTCCTCGTATCCATAACCCGATTGTATAGATGATCCGATGCATAGTAGTTAATCTCTAAACATCAAAACAAGTTAATCTGTAACATCCCTGAAAATTTCATTGAAATCGGATGGAAAATGTAGAATTTATAGCTGTTACAAGGAAACGTTTGCGCATGCGCAGTGGCTACTATCAGTCCGAAGGTGATGATTTTCATTGGGGACCATCTAAATACTAATCTGTAACATCCCTGAAAATTTCATTGAAATCGGATGGAAAATGTAGAAGTTATGGACGTTACAAGGAAACGTTTGCGCATGCGCAGTGGCTACTATCAGTCCGAAGGTGATGATTTTCATTGGGGACCATCTAAATACTAATCTGTAACATCCCTGAAAATTTCATTGAAATCGGATGGAAAATGTAGAAGTTATGGACGTTACAAGGAAATTCACGTTTGCGCATGCGCAGTGGCTACTATCAGTCCGAAGGTGATGATTTTCATTGGGGACCATCTAAATACTAATCTGTAACATCCCTGAAAATTTCATTGAAATCGGATGGAAAATGTAGAAGTTATGGCCGTTACAAGGAAATTCACGTTTGCGCATGCGCAGTGGCTACTATCAGTTCGAAGGTGATGATTTTGATAGGGGACCGTCTACACACCAACCCACACAATCCCTGAAAATTTCATTGAAATCGGACAATAACTTCGTATAGTTATGCGCGTTACAAGGAATTCATGACAGACAGACAGACAGACAGACACACAGACACACAGACACTGAACCATAATTGTTCAGAAAGGTCTAAAACGCAAAACGCGAGTGAAAATTTTGATTTTGGAGAACTTTTTTTTTCGACCTTGAAAAGTGAAAACAAAGCTTCCGCTACCTTGGTAGACTCGGAAGCAAAAGGGGTAAGATGGTGGAGCTTTTCAGCAACGACATATTATGTGAAGTTGAGGGTTGATCTAGGTCCACCACAGAAACACTGCATCCCTTTGGAGAGATAAACTATCTTTTAAGTTCTCTCCATCGTGCAAATCCCCGATCATACGATATTTTTCGGAAATTTCTCCTCTCATAGTTATACCACTCTCCCTCTGCAGTAATTTTTCCTCCTAATGAGTGGTTTTTGTTGGCATGCAGCCACCACACGAACATGAAATGTAGAGTGGTAGAAGGAAAACCCAAAATTGGTGGAAGGTAAAACTAATAAAGTAGAACATAAAATTGATGGAAGGTAAAACTAATAAGGTAGAACATAAAATTTATGGAAGACAAACTGGACCGTTTGTTCGCGGATCCACCACCACACGGATGCAAACTTCAGTTGTAGACGCATAACTTGCTCAAAACTGTTAATAGGAGTGGATTTTATGGATAGGATAGCTCACTCAATACAAAACCGTTAGGATGATGAACTTGTAGAAATGGTAGCTGAGCAAAACAAGATTTGGACCAGAATGATGATGGCGGTTCTTCGAGCTGCCCTAATTGTATACTCATACAACTTGATATGCCAGAAATACAGGGTAAACTGGCGACCAAAGTCTTGTTCTTGATATTTCCCAACCTATAGGTACCCTCACTCCTGCGCAATATATTTGGAAAATCTGTACAAGAGGGAAGAGGTTACAACATTTTCCAACCTATAGCAAGCTTCAGACATCTCAGGGTGTTTTTAGTGTGTAAGCATGGAACATGGTTCAGCCTTGGACTAACCACAAAAAGAAAGGGTGACACAAAGAGTGTCACAAGGGGGTCCGCCCCATCCTTACTCCGCCAAAAAGCCGGCTGAAGTATGTTCCATGTTTCTTGAATTTTAGCCAGAGGCTCTAAGAAGTAAGGCAAGGTCCGAAGAACTGTTTTTTGTGGGTTTTTGAAAACAAAACTGAAAGATCAGGAAGCCTCAATACATTGCACACCCGTGATCATTTGTAAAATTCTAATAAGAATAGATAATATTAGGTATATAACCATAATAAATAATAATAGATAGCAACCAATGGCTTTGGACAAAGTGAAAGAATTCGTCGTGTAATTTCAGCGCGGAAATTCATCAGGGGCCGTCCGAGCAACCGCTGAATGGGCACGCGAGAGTACAGCTTGGTGGGCGACTTCTCCCGCATCCTCGGAGCCGGGATCAACTCGAGGGGTATTCAGACTGAGAAGGACTTGCTGGAGGCTGAGGTGACGTTCGTCGACAAAGGAGTGGAAGTGAGGAGAGGAAGGCGACACAACAAGGCTCCAACCCGCTTCATGAATAACTCGGCGCAAACTGACGTGCAGAGGCACAAGTGAGCCAAATTTCTATAGTTAACGTAGTTGTCAATGGGGTTTATGCATCAGATTTAAAACTCAACGGTTTATTATTTTCCTGTAAAGATCACCCGTCTGCGAAAGATCGCATTTGATCGGCTGAAATTTGCCTCAGGGGATGTTCATATGCGATTCATACTCGTGTTTCTGATTCATTATTCGTCCAACCAAGGGAGACCAAGGGAACGTTGATGAGGGATGGGGGACACAGTTCCTATCGGACTAGCTGTTTGTCATCAAAGAAGAGAGAAGAAATAGGGTCATAGGAGTGAGACACAGCTCTTCTCTAAAAATGAAGATCAAAGAATGGTTAAGCAAAAAACGCTGCAAATTATTACACAATGGTTTATTATTTTTTATTTTTCTATATAGATCACTCGTCTGCAAAGCCTCCAACCATCCAACATGAAGAAAAACATCAATCGCATTTCGGTCAGCTTTAATTTGAACGGAGATTAGGCCTCTTTTGCGATTCACACTCGTGTTTCTGATTTATCGTACGTCCAAACTTTAAAAATTCTCGTAGTGAGCGAACGGTTTGTCCTACAGAGCTCCGGGTGGTCTCTAAAAATTCTATAGAATCTTAAATTGAAGGAAAAACAATACCTTTATATCAAAATTTTTTGAGTTAGGGCGTTTTCAAAATTTCATAATTGATTTTGTAATCCTTGGAAGTGACCTACATCAACCAAAATCTTCGGGGCACCCCAAATCGAGCCTACATACCAAATTTCATCAAAATCGGTCAATGCTAAGTGGCAAAAGTGCCGCGTACGGCGTACGGCGGACGGACGGCCAAATTTTTAATCGATTTTTGGATTCTACGTACCTTGAAACGTAAACCATCAAATTTTGAGGGGGGGTTAAAAATTTTTTTTTCTTGGTCGACTCCAAAGGTTCATTATTGAAAACAATAAACCAAAAGCGCTAATGATGGGGATATCTCCCTAAAAAATGCTGGAAAGGCGGTTCTAGCGAGATATCCTTCAAGAGTAAGGACTTGTGATGGTTTAGTTGGTATTCCAATAACAAAAGGCGACTGATATCACTCTCACAAAAGGAAAAAAAAACGTCTGCCAAGTGGGTGTGGCACATAGCTTCCTCGTATCCATAACCCGATTATATAGATGATCCGATGCATAGTAGTTAATCTCAAAACACCAATCTCTAATTACCTTTCACTACCCTCAAAGGGGACCATCTACACACTAATCTGGACAATCCTAGAAAATTTCATTAAATTCGGATGAAAAATGTAAATGTTATGGCTGTTACAAGGATTTTACGTTTGCGCATACGCAGAGGCTTCTATGACTTTTAAGGCCTTGATTTTGATTGGGGACCATCTAAAACTTAATCCGCGTAATCCCTGAAAATTTCGTCGAAATCGGGTAGAAAATGTGGAAATTATAGCTGTTACAAGGAAACGTTTGCGCATGCGCAGTGGCTACTATCAGTCCGAAGGTGATGATTTTCATTGGGGACCATCTAAATACTAATCTGTAACATCCCTGAAAATTTCATTGAAATCGGATGGAAAATGTAGAAGTTATGGCCGTTACAAGGAAATTCACGTTTGCGCATGCGCAGTCGCTTCTATCAGTCCGGGGATGATGATTTTCATAGGGGACCGTCTACACACCAACCCGCACAATCCCTGAAAATTTCATAGAAATCGGACAATAACATCGTATAGTTATGCGCGTCACAAGGAATTCATGACAGACGGACAGACAGACAGACACACAGACAGACAGACACGGAACCAAAATTGTTCAGAAAGGTCTAAAACGCAAAACGCGAGTGAAAATTGTGATTTTGGAGAACTTTTTTTTTCGTCCTTGAAAAGTGAAAACAAAGCTTCCGCTACCTTGGTAGATCCGGAAGCAAAATCTATGAAGGGCGCTGGAATTGGTCAATATTTTGAAATTACTCAATTGATATTGAAAATTCGACTGTTTATTTCGTGATCAAGCATTTCTATGATCTCATGGAAGTGATCCAGAGTAGCCCCTGAAAGGGTTTCGAACCAGCAAAATTCCTTGATTGATTCCTTGAATTAGAAAAATCACCTTATTTTGACTCCTGATATCAGTTTAAATTATATAAGTTTTTATGCCAGAATAAGGTGATTTAAAATTATTCAAATAGTGAAAAAATGTGGAAATCTACATTAATTTTGAGTTTGTTCACTCGATTGCGAGGTCCTTTTCTTAGCTTTGTTCCTTCGTCGAGTTAAATAGTTTTAGTTGCTTCAAATCGCCAGGTTGGAAGAAATAATCAATATTATTGTGCACTTTCATCAAATTTCTGGTTGTGGAGATTTCTCCTCCCTCTGAGTAGGCTGATACTACAATTCTGTTACAACATCTTCTGTTTACTAGGTATATAAATTTGAGTTACTTTTGGTTTCCAACAGGTACTCTGTGTTCGTGGTGATGTTCCTCCTGGTGATGGCACTGAACCTCTGGTTCGCCTACGTTACCTTCAACATCCACTACAAAGTCTTCAGTCCTCCTCACATAGTCGACAAGTCGGTCCGCTACGGGAATCTCCACTTCTTCCGATCGACCTACATTTTCAAAAAGTTCTTCGCCAAAAATATCAAATGACATAAATTATTTCTATTCACCAACCTTCAAGTAAAAACTAAGATAATAAGAAATTCATGTCCTAGCTGTTTTGAATAAAACTTGCGGAAAAACATTTTGTTTACTAACAAATACTTAATTGTTGTGTCTCTCAGGAACGTCGTATTTTCCAAATAAACCAACGGTACCTTTCCCTCGGAAACCAGGTCACCAGACAAAAACCTCAACGGACGCCAAGTCCGTTCTCCCGGGAAGAATAGAGCCCGGAGAGTAGGGGGACGCTATATAAGCCTGTTTCCCGAGGAAAAGCTACACACTTCGATTCCAAACCTTAAAAATCTCAAACCAAAACTTCAACACTTAGGAAATAAACCTAAGTAGTAATCTGGTTTCCCAAAAACCAGGGCTACACTTCTGCAATCTCCAATCCATTTAAATTCTCGTTAAAGTAAAGTCACTTCAAGGTAATCTGGTTTCCCAAAAACCAGGAGCCTTTTCCCTCAATAGTTTAGTAAGCCGGATTCTATATAGACTTCCCGTAATTTTATCAGTCATCAAATTTTAGAGTCAGATCTTTCACCAGTACCAAATTCGCAAAATTAGTGACCTCTACTAATCTGGATCACAACATTAATTTTTCAAAAAAGTATTAAAAAATAATGTTTTTATCAATTAAAATTTTTTTTCTCAGCCGAAGTAATAAGTATGTTAAACGGTACCGGGCTGAGTTCCAACGTGGGAGAAAAGGAGGTGATTCTCACCTGCCTGCCGAAAAAACCTAATTTTTAGGGGACGTACCTTCAGATGGGTCTTAGAAAACTTACTTCAAACCTGGGTGTGGATCACCTACGAGTTACCTACGGATAAAGTTACCTACCTTGGCGAAATTGACCACTCATGATGGACCGATGGACAATCAAACCAAGAAAATCAAATTACTTTTTTAAAAACTCAAAATTTGAGATTTGATTTTTAAAGCCCTAGCTCGAAAACTATCGAAATATTGTTTTTTTCACCAATTTGATAAAGTAGGACCAACCGTTTGAGCTCTGTAGGACCAACCGTTCGCTTCCTATAGAACTTGAGGGTTGGAATCACGACAAGTCAGAAACACGAGTGTGAATTGCAACAAGCATATCCGTTCAAATTTTAGCTGGCCAAAATGCGGTCGTTCGTTTCTTCGAGTTGTACTCAGTTTTACGTCCTTAGCAACCAGTAATCAAATTCCTAATGAAGGCTCCCGCAACTCTTAGTTTTTCTTTGAATTGAGTGTGATGCGTTTATTTCTTCAAAATAAATTTGATTGTGAAGCAAAACAAAAAATGGTTGGTGGGTCAAACAATGGCAAAGCTGTTTTCTTTGCAGGGGAGTGATCTACACAGGGTGTAACGCTATAAGAACGTCAATCCGAAGAATTTCAATTCTACAACTAATTTCCGATCGAAAATGCCTCTTTGCAATTTTCGTTTAACCCCTTCTTTTTCCAATTTTTTACAAATTTAATATTATTTTCGTTTTTTGACCTTGTCACTAAAACGTCCGTTACTCCCTTTGTATACAGTAAAAAATTAAAACTAATTATACCGTTGGAAAGAGCGTTAAATTTCCCATCTTTCTGTTACAGAATTAAACTTTTTCAAGTACATAATAAGAGGGAAAAATTGATCTGAAGAGTAAAATTTGTCAAATCTTCTACATTTGAGGTTTTTTCAATCGTTTGAAAGAAATAGTAATCATACTCGATTGTTTCCCACTGTAACCCCACAAGTTGACAGAAAAGCTCAGCTTTCCAACGGTATGGTCAGAATTGTTTCAAATATTTTTATTAGTGGAGAAAACCGCGCTTGAATGCGAAAAAACGTGATTGTTTTTCAACGAAATCGACGGTTTGACGGGAGGAATCGGAGGGGGGTCTCCTCCGCCGCCGCTCCTCCCACCCTCCATCCAACCTCGAATCCTCCCGTCAAACCGTCCATTTCGTTGAAAAACAATCACGTTTTTTCGCATTCAAGCGCGCTTTTCTCCACTAATAAAAATATTTGAAACAATTCTGACCATACCGTTGGAAAGCTAAGCTTTTCAGTCAACTTTTGGGGTTACACTGGGAAACAATCGAGTATGATTACTAGTTCTTTCAAGCGATTGAAAAAACCTAAAATGTAGAAGATTTGAAAAAATTTACTCTTCAGATCAATTTTTCCCTCTTATTATGAACTTGAAAAAGTTTAATTCTATAACAGAAAGATGGGAAATTTAACGCTCTTTCCAACGGTATAATTAGTTTTAATTTTTCACTGTATCCAAAGGGGATTACGGACGTTTTAGTGACAAGGGGTTAAACGAAAATATCTAACAGGCATTTTCGATCGGAAATTAGTTACTGAATAGAAATTTTTCGGGTTGACTTTCTTAAAGTGTTACACCCCTGTATACTATACAGAAAAATAATAAACCTTCGTGTAACAATTTGCAAATTTTTGCATTCTCAACTAACTTAGTTTTTTTCAGTACTAATTGTACTAAGTACTTGTTTCCTATACAACTCATCTCATCATTCATTACAACTTGTAATATACAAGTTACTCGGGATAATTTAGTCGCCTAGGAGATGATTGCTCTAGCAGCAGACGGCATCAATGGGGAAGCAGGTGCAGCGTTGCCAAATCTTGAGCTAGGGCCCCCTACTGAAGCCGGCCGAGAATAGAACCACATCTCGAGATGATTCGACTGTTGACGAGCTTCGGCTCCTTTCGCCCCATTTCCTCTCAATGTAAATGCTATTTATCCACCGTGTGTTAGGTAGTCCTACATTCTACCTAATCTTCGAGAAAACCTACTCGATACAATTGTTCGAGTTTGATATCTCGTTCAATATGTGATTTTATCCTGGAAACTTCAGCAACACTTTGACCTCAACAAGTCGCGCTATTTCACTATAATTACTTGCCGTATTCGAGTCCTTATAGATTAAGAATTTCACATTCGCTCAGTAATTTGACTGCTGTTGGAAGGAAGTTTTCAAGAAGACGTAAACGCTTGATTTTGCGGGAGAATGGAATGCATTTCCCTCGACAACGATAAAGAGGATTGCTGCGACGCACCGTCGTGAGATTCTTTAATGTTTCCTCAACTACTTCCAATATTGAGAGAAATCAAGCTAAATGTAGGGAAAAATAAGATTCAGGATTTGGAAGGGACGAAATTGATAGAGAACGATGTACGTAGTGATGAAATTCGTAGGGAGTCACCAAAACACAGATCTAAACTACCCTCCAACTTGAAGTGAAATAATTGTACAATTAGATTACCTATACTGAAAATGTTCGGATTTTGTGTGTTGAGGGTTGGACGTACGATAAATCAGAAACACGAGTGTGAATCGCAAAAGAGGCCTAATCTTCGTTCAAATTAAAGCTGACCGAAATGCGATCGATGTTTTTCTTCATGTTGGATGGTTGGTGGCTTTGCAGACCAGTGATCTATATAGAAAAATAATAACCCATTGTGTAATAATTGGCGGCGTTTTTTAAACGTTAATATTTTCTACATTGTTTTGTTTATTCGTAAATTAGGCAGTACGGGCTGAAAGTTTGGCGTAGGTGGTTTTTTGAGGTGCTGAATCCGATTTTGGGGTCAAAAATATATATGAAATTCCTAATTCAGAGCATTGAAAAGGCGAATACAGTCTAGCTGTCCAACTTGAATTAGTAAAATAACGAGTCATTCCTCCACTAATGCTGCACGAAAGAGACTTTTTGGCACTCACAGACCTCATATTTCTCAGTTAAACGAATGAAACGAAATAGCTGGACTCGCCCATTGCAGGTACTTGATTCAAAGACGAGGTGCTGGGAAGATTCGCAAGGGCGAAGGGGACGTTCTCACCACGAGCGGCTCCGGCTCGACGGAGAAGGTGAGCACTCGGATCAGCAGTGAAGAAGACGACGAGGACGAGGAGGTAACTCTCAGCAGTGTATTCCTTCTGGGTGATATCGTCCCTCATTATTGAAAAACCTGCAATCATACTGAGACACACAACCTTTCCATCAATACCTGAGATTTGCACAGTGACATAACTGAATAGCCGATTATACTTCTTAATTTCAACACTTAGGTTGACGGATGAAGGTTATTTGACTAAATAAAGCTAAATATAGCCAATTAAATACGTCTTGGGGTTGAGTTAACCTAAAGTGCTCTTATTGGTTCTAACTATTTGTAGAGGAAAAATTTAGGTTCTAACCAAAGACCCTAGAGGTCCTAGGGTCCTACGATAATATCGTCGCCAGCTTACTACATAGTATTTATTTTATTAGAATTTTTGAGCCGAACAAATTGTTATTATGAGACTTGGACGTCCATATGCGATTAATCTGGGGTGAAGGCGAAGGAGGAAACAACACAGAACAACAACAGAAACTCAACAGAAATATAACTACACACTAATCAGTTTTAGACCAAAGGTGTATGTCTGTGTGTGTATGGGACAAAATCAGTACTCTGCCCAGGCCTCAATTTCCAACCGATTTACATTTTGCTTCCGAGTCTACCAAGGTAGCGGAAGCTTTGTTTTCAGTTTTCAAGGACAAAAAAAAAAGTTCTCCAAAATCAAAATTTTCACTCGCGTTTTGCGTTTTAGACCTTTCTGAACAATTTTGGTTCCGTGTCTGTGTGTCTGTCTGTCTGTCTGTCATGAATTCCTTGTAACGCGCATAACTATACGAAGTTATTGTCCGATTTCAATGAAATTTTCAGGGATTGTGCGGGTTGGTGTGTAGACGGTCCCTTATGAAAATCATCATCCCCGGACTGATAGAAACGACTGCGCATGCGCAAACGTGAATTCCTTGTAACGGCTATAACTTCTACATTTACCATCCGATTTCAATGAAATTTTCAGGGATTATGCGGATTAGGTTATAGATGATCCCTAATGAAGATCACCACCTTCGGACTCAGAGTTGTTAAAATAGGAATTCCAATTCCCATTACCCATTCCAATTACTTTCGGAACAAAGTAATGGCCATTCCCATTACCCATTCCTGTAATGGGAATGGAATTTTCAATTACTTTTTCCAATTCCTTGTAATGGTAATGGTTTTTTCAATTCCCCATTACTCGTAGTTGGAAAAGTAATGGGTCCTTCCAATTACCCATTACAGGAAGAGTAATGGGTAATGGGAAAACCGATTCCCCATTACCACCATTCAATCAGTAAGTTGACCATCCTCCAATTCATAAGGGACCATCCTCCAATTCATGGGGGACCACCCTCCAATTCATAGGGGGCCATCCCACCATCCATTTCGTTGGGGACCATCCTCCAATTCATAGGGGACCACCCTCCAATTCATAGGGGACCACCCTCCAATTCGTAGGGGGCCATCCCACCATCCATTTTGTTGGGGACCATCCTCCAATTCATAGGGGACCACCCTCAAATTCATAGGGGACCACCCTACAATTCATAGGGGACCATCCTACCATCCATTTCGTTGGGGCCATCCTCCAATTTATAGGGGACCACCCTCCAATTCATAGGGGACCACCCTCCAATTCATAGGGGGCCATCCCACCATCCATTTCGTTGGGGACCATCCTCCGATTTATAGGGGACCACCCTCTAATTCATAGGGGACCACCCTCCAATTCATAGGGGACCACCCTCAAATTCATAGGGGACCACCCTCCAATTCATAGGGGACCACCCTCCAATTCATAGGGGGCCATCCCACCATCCATTTCGTTTGGGACCATCCTTTATTTCATGGGGGACCACCTTCCAATTCATAGGGGACCACCCTAAAATTCATAGGGGTCCATCCCACCATCCATTCCGTTGGGGACCATCCTCCAATTCATAGGGGACCACCCTCCAATTCATAGGGGACCACCCTCCAATTCTTGGAGGACAACCCTCCAATTCATAGGGGACCACCCTCCAATTCATAGGGGACCACCCTAAAATTCATAGGGGTCCATCCCACCATCTATTTCGTTGGGGACCATCCTCCAATTCATAGGGGACCATACTCCAATTCATAGGGGACCACCCTCTAATTCATAGGGTGCCATACCACCATGCATTTCGTTGAGGACCATCCACTAATTCATAGGGGACCACCCTCCAATTCATAGGGGACCACCCTCCAATTCATGGGGGACAACCCTCCAATTCATAGGGGACCACCCTAAAATTCATAGGGGTCCATCCCACCATCCATTTCGTTGGGGACCATCCTCCAATTTATGGGGGACCATACTCCAATTCATAGGGGACCACCCTCTAATGCATAGGGTGCCATCCCACCATGCATTTCGTTGAGGACCATCCACTAATTCATAGGGGGCCACCCTCCAATTCATAGGGGACCATTCCAAAATGCCTTGGGGACTACCTTCCCAATTTATAGGGGACCATCCCACCATACTAATCGTTGTGGACCATCCTGCAATTCAGAGGGGACCATTCCCAAATTCCTTGGGGACTACCCTCCCAATTCATAAGGGACCATCCCACCATCCTAATCGTTGGGGGCCATCCTAAAATTCATAGGTGACCATTCCCAAATTCCTTGGGGACTACCCTCCCAAATCATAAGGGACCATCCCACCATCCTAATCTTTGTGGACCATCCTACAATTCATAGGGGACCATTCCCAAATTCCTTGGGGACTACCCTCCCAATTCATAAGGGACCATCCCACCATCCATTTCTTTGGGGACCATCATGCAATGAATTGTAGGATGGTCCCCAACGATTAGGATGGTGGGATGGTCCCTTATGAATTGGGAGGGTAGTCCCTAAGGAATTTGGGAATGGTCCCCTATGAATTGCAGGATGGTCCACAACGATTAGTATGGTGGGATGGTCCCTCATAAATTGGGAAGGTAGTCCCCAAGGAATTCTGGAATGGTCCCCTATGAATTGGAGGGTGGCCCCCTATGAATTGGAGGGTGGTCCCCTATGAATTGGAGGATGGTCCCCAACGAAATGGATGGTGGGATGGCCCCCTATGAATTGGAGGGTGGTCTCCCATGAATTGGAGGATGGTCCCTTATGAATTGGAGGATGGTCAACTTACTGATTGAATGGTGGTAATGGGGAATTGGTTTTCCCATTACCCATTACTCTTCCTGTAATGGGTAATTGGAAGGACCCATTACTTTTCCAACTACGAGTAATGGGGAATTGAAAAAACCATTACCATTACAAGGAATTGGAAAAAGTAATTGAAAATTCCATTCCCATTACAGGAATGGGTAATGGGAATGGCCATTACTTTGGATTAAGGTGTCTCTTAATCCCCAAGTTAATGTTTTTATGTGTACATAATCATAATCACTTCACTCATTTCATTGGTTATAAGAAAAGTAATTTTGGAAAGTAATCATTACTCAAAGTAATCATTACTTTACAACTCTGTTCGGACTGATAGTAGCCACTGCGCATGCGCAAACGTGAATTTTCTTGTAACGTCCATAATTTCTACATTTTCCATCCGATTTCAATGAAATTTTCAGGGATGTTACAGATTAACTTGTTCTGATGTTTTGAGATTAACTACTATGCATCGGATCATCTATACAATCGGGTTATGGATACGAGGAAGCTATGTGCCACACCCACTTGGCAGACGTTTTTATTTTGCTTCCGAGTCTACCAAGGTAGCGGAAGCTTTGTTTTCACTTTTCAAGGACGAAAAAAAAAAAGTTCTCCAAAATTAAAATTTTCACTCGCGTTTTGCGTTTTAGACCTTTCTGAACAATTTTGGTTCCGTGTCTGTGTGTCTGTCTGTCTGTCTGTGTGTCTGTCATGAATTCCTTGTAACGCGCATAACTATACGAAGTTATTGTCCGATTTCAATGAAATTTTCAGGGATTGTGCGGGTTGGTGTGTAGACGGTCCCCTACGAAAATCATCATCCCCGGACTGATAGAAGCGACTGCGCATGAGCAAACGTGAATTCCTTGTAACGGCCATAACTTCTACATTTTCCATCCGATTTCAATTAAATTTTCAGGGCTGTTACAGATTAGTATTTAGATGGTCCCCTATGAAAATCATCACCTTCGGACTGATAGTAGCCGCTGCGCATGCGCAAACGTGAATTTCCTTGTAACGGCCATAACTTCCACATTTTCTACCCGATTTCGATGAAATTCTCAGGGATTATGCGGATTAGGTTGTAGATGGTCCCCAATGAAAATCAAGGCCTTAAAATTTACAGAAGCCTCTGCGCATGCGCATACTTAAAATCCTTGTAACAGCCATAACATTTACATTTTTCATCCGAATTTGATTAAATTTTCTAGGATTGTCCAGATTAGCGTGCAGATGGTCCCCTATGAGGGTAGTGAAAGGTACTTAGAGATCGGTGTTTTGAGATTAACTACTATGCATCGGATCATCTATATAATCGGGTTATGGATACGAGGAAGCTATGTGCCACACCCACTTGGCAGACGTTTTTTGTTCGATGCGGAAATTTATCCAGTTGTGTTCTACTTCGCCGGAATTTTGAATTTTGCCTTTTAAGGGGGGAAATGGGTGGTTGATGCTTAACAACGTGCGTTTTCGGGCATAATCTTATATAGGTAGTTACTTAATATTAGCATGGTGAGAGGGTGAGCAGGGGGGATCCCGGACGGGCCCTCAGCTGTAAAAACAGCAATAAACAAGTAACAGTCAGCATGTATATGCCTATTTAGACCCGTAGGTAACCATTGACACACCACATTATGCTAATTGTGTGGGTTTACCACAAAATATACGATTTTTACAATATTTCGGTTCCTTTTGAGCTTACTAATTGTACCCAAGCTTTGAAATTTCAATTTTTTGAAGTTTCATGAATTATTCTTTGTGCCACCGTGGAACAAATCAGTGGTGCCAGATCACCAAAACCTTATTGACTTTTTCATGTCTTTTCTTTGGCACATAAACTGAAAAATCGTCACGAAAACTTGCTCACGCGATACCAATAAGTAAAATAGACTCACTGTGTTGCGTAGAGAACAATAAACTGTTTTGATGCTTGGGTACACGAACTAACAACCTTACTTCACTACCTTGTTGTGTAGTGGTTGACATTTTGTTTTGGTTTATTAGTTTCAACCTTTTCCGTACTTCTTCCACTTCAAAACGATCAGTGAACAAACGCGAGAGTATCGTGAGCGAAAAAAATTGACGATGGACAAATCCGCTCAGAAATCGGACACCCAACGAAACCGTGAATATCTTGAGCGAAAGAAATTGACGATGACCGAACGCCCATCTAATTGGCTTATGACCCATTTAATAAATAAACCAATTATTGATCTGTACGCCCCGCCGTGCAATACACGGGTGAGATCTGCCTAGTAATAAATACAATAAGAAAACGCACATGAAAATGTCCCAATGTGTTGCAGATTCGTATGCAAGCATTTCTACTTTCGAAGGATGAAAATCAAAACAAGTATGTCGGTCAGTCGACTGTGTCCGCAAATCCTTTTAACGGGCAAAACTACAGGAAGTTAACGGCCGATTTTAATGACATTTTCAGGGATTGTGCGGGTTGGCGTGTCGATGGTCCGCAATAAAATTCATTGTGATCGGATCATTGATAGCTACTGCGCATGCGCGAACGTGAAATCCTTAATCAGAGTAACTTCTAGTTTCCAATCGGTTTGGTTGGAATTTGCAGAGCTTGTGAGGTTGAGACTCTGAATGTTTATCTATTAACCGTAAATGGACCATGGTGTCACCGATAACATTCTAGGTACTCCACAGATGTCCCAAGGTGTCACCAGATTAACTAGATTCTGGACAGCAGGATTTTTACGTGTATTTTTTCGGCGGGAGGGGTTATTTCACTTTGAATACGATTGTGATCTTCTAAAAACTGCCTACCAAAACTTTACAGATGAAACGTCACAACGTATTATCACAACCTCTGTGGTGTCAGACTGGCACCCTTGGATGAGAAGGAGGATATCGAATTCGCATGTTGAGTATCGTAGATCACAGTGTTCATATTCGAGGGTCGCAATGCGGTTAGGAGTGAGGGGGGGGGGGGGGTATTCTATTTCTTCTCAAAATACTAACTAAATTACTAAGGTGAACAACAAAAGGTTCAATAAAATCACGCAGTTCTTACAAGTAGTATGCAAACGATTTTTGTACGGAGAAAAATGGCGAAAATAAAGTTCCGTAGCAGCAAATGAGTTGACAGCGAAAAAAACCAAATAAATCTACCGATGTCGGTCCTGGTAGCAGTCACGCAAAAATTGAAATCGCTGACCATCAAAGACATGAAACATGTCGAAATTAAAGTGTCATGTTCAATAAAACAGTTGAAAGTTAACAATTAACTCATCAAAACTCCGTGTTTAGGTGGATGGGGAGTGTGGCATCACCACGGACCTCCTCACCAGCAGCTCTTGCAGGCTGGAGCACCACAAAAAGGAGACTTCCGCCACCAGGCGCCAAATCGACGTTAAAAATATCCCGGAGAAATGTTTTGGGTGAGTAAAGTGAGCAACACACCTTATAACTCAAGGGTGAGTAAGTATTAGCTATTTCCTCATAATCAACAAAGATAAGCAGAGCAAAACATATTGTTTAGTAACGCATGCATTCCAGGGGACGTCCCATTGGATAAGCATTAGGTCAATAATTGATCTAATGCTTATCCAATGGGACGTCTCCTTAACTGGTAATTAATTATTAATACCAGTTGGTAAGCGATAAAACTGTTTCACTCTATGTAATTTATTTAATACTTTTGGCAAGAAATACTGACCCCCCCCCCCCCTCTTCACCATTATCCACCATGTCATTTCGAGCAGCATGGGAGCCTCGAATCTGAAGAGCATTTTAAAATCCATGATCTACGATACCGATAATACGTCGTAGCATTGAATTTTCATCTATTAGTTTTAGTAGGCAGTCCGTCAAGGTTCATTTCCGTATTCAAGGTGAAACACAAACATATTGTTTAGTAATGCATGCATTCCAGGGGACGTCCCATTGGATAAGCATTAGATCAATTATACCAGTTGGTAAGCAAAAAAATGTTCACTCGATGTAATTTATTAAGTATTTTAGACAAGAATAGTGATCTCCCACCCCCTCCCCCCCTCACCAATGGTGCCAGTCTGGCACCAAAGCGGTAATACTTCGTAACGTTGAACTTTCATCTACAGTAGAACTCCAATTATCCGAATTAATGGGGACCGGGACCCATTCGGATAATCAAATATTCGGATAATCGGAGTTTTTTTAAAAAAATTGCCATTGGAGAGAAAAAAGCTACGTTTTGATATTGCACTATTTTTTGATTGAATTAAATGAAAGAAACATGATATTTTCACATGTTTTAAATATAAATAAAATGTACTTATGTACAAGTTTAGAAATAAAAATCATTGTTTTTCAAATATCTCCGTCAATGTAAGCTGTTTTGACTTTTTTTGGACAAATTTTTTTCTGAAAGTGATTCGGATAATCGGCGATTCGGATAGTCGGAGTTCGGATAATTGGAGTTCTACTGTATTAGTTTTGGTAGGCAGTCCGTCAAAGTTCAATTCCATATTCAAGGTGAAACACTTCAACTTTTAAAAACCCATGAAATGTGCGGTTTATGGTGTCCTGGCACCATGGTGGCACCACTATTAGTTCCACGGTGGGACAGAGAATAATTTATGAAAATCCGGAGGTATAATGAGAATTTTTCCTCAATTTCAAAGCTTGGATACAATTAGTAAGCTATAAAGAAACCAAAATATTGAAAAATCGGATATTTTGTGAGAATTACTCCCCACCCCCTCCCCTTGTGAATTTTAATACTCTGGTGAAATAGTGTGCAATTTGGAAGATTTATGAGTCGAACAAAAGAAACACTCAAAACGGTTGGAAATTGAGGCCTGGGCAGAGTACACAAGATTAGGCCCTAAAACGCACGTTTTTTGAGCATTAACCCCCCCTTTCCCCCCCTTAAAATTCAAAATTCGAAATTCCGGCGACGTAGTGCACAACTAGATAGTATTATGCGTCGAAAAAAAAAGAACCACGAAAATCAGTTGAGAACTAAGGCCTGTGCAGAGTACACAAGATTTTGTTACACATACACACAGACATACACCTATGGTTTTTTTCGCGGATTTGGATTCAGAATGGTCTAAAACGGATTACTGTGTGGTTATTTTTTTTCTGTTGAGTGTTGTCCTCCTCCACCCACGCATAAGGACGCCCAAGTCTTACTGTGGGACGTCCTAATAAATGGACCGCTGTGAATGGACCCCTCCTCCTTTTGTTTGTAGGATAAAACAAAATTTATCCTGCATTATAGAAGTGTATATTAAGGTATTTAGAACATCCGCGAGTTTTCTATTTCCTTCAGGAACCATTTGATTTCCCCCCTTTTTTAGGACGTCCCACAGTAAGACTTGGGCGTCCTTATGCGATCGATCTGGGGTGAATGAGGACAACACTCAACAGAAAAAAAAATAATAACCACACAGTAATCCGTTTTAGACCATTCTGAATCCAAATCCGCGAAAAAAAACCATAGGTGTATGTCTGTGTGTGTGTAACAAAATCTTATGTCGTCTGCCCAGGCCTTAGTTCTCAAACGATTTTCGTGGTTCTTTTTTTGTTTGACGCGGAATACTATCTAGTTGTGCACTACGGCGCCGGAATTTTGGATTTTGCTTTTTAAGAGGGGGAAAGGGGGGGTTCATGCTTTAAAAACGTGCGTTTGCGTGCATAATCTTGTAAACTCTGCCCAGGCCTCAATTTCCAACCGATTTGCGTGTTTCTTTTTTTGTTTGACTCAAATAACTTCCGAGTTGTACATGATTTTACCAGAGTACCAAAATTCGCAAGGGGAGGGGGTGAGTGGGGGATAATATTCACAAAATATCCGATTTTTCAATATTTCGGTTCCTTTACTGCTTACCAATTGTACCCAAGCTTTGAAATTGAGGAAAAATTCTCATTATACCTCCGGATTTTCATGAATTATTCTCTGTACCACCATGGAACTAATAGTGGTGCCACCATGGTGCCAGTACATGGTGCCATGATGCCATAAACCGCTTATTTCGTGTTTTTGTTGTGTTTCACCTTGAATACGGATGTGAACTTCGACGGTCTGCCTACCAAAACTAACAGATGAAAGTTCAATGTTACGACGTATTTCCGCTTTGGTGCCAGACTGGCACCATTGTTGGCGTTGGTGAGGTTGGGGGGGGGGACTCGAATTCGCATGTTGGGTATCGTAGATCATGAATTTTAAAATGCTTTTCAGATTCGAGGCTCCCATGCCGCTAGAAATGTTAAGGTGGATAATGTTGGGGGGGGGGGGGGTGGTCAGTATTTCTTGTAAATAAATTACATCGAGTGAAACAGTTTTATCTTACCAACTGGTTAAACCGATCAAATGCTTATCCAATGGGACGTCCCCTGGAATGCATGCATTACTAAACAATATGTTTTACACATCCATACACGAAATGTTCGTGATGCAATTTGAAATATTCGACCAGTAGTATACACAAAGATTATCTCCTCCTCTTCCTCCTGTACTAGGACATGTACACATCCATACATGAACATATTATCGATAATCCTCATATATGCATGAGGAAATATATGCATTCTCATATATTATATTCGTACATGAGCCATACACTAATTTTCCTCATTTATCCAACGTGTGAAAACAAATACAAAAGAGAGGAGGTGCTCCTCTGTTACAGATATTGAGTACCTAACTATTCAAGATGGATTCCATTATTTCGAAGAGGATCGAAACAGTAGGGAATAGAGTGCGTGATGGTATGGAGGCTTGTCAAGGTTTCCTACGAGATACAGACACCATGGAAAAGAAAGACCAAATTATAATCCAAAAATTAAAATAGTCAGTGGATCGATTGTATGGGGAAATACAAAATATTCTCGCCGCATACACAGAACCCTCCACAGAACTGGCTTCCGAGATAGAAAGATTATCCACATTGCAGTAGAGAGGCATGGAGACGGGTGTAGGGGAGGTTTGGAGCCCGTAAGGGGAAAACAATCCCCAAGGGAAGAGAGAGATTGGGATATTATGTACAATATAATTGTACATGTACCCATACGAATTTATGTACACACGCAAATTGACGTAATGTTCTTATAAAATTTATAATACGTTAAATTCGTATTGCCAGGGCGGCAATGACGACAAGGCCATCCAGAGCTCTGAAGGACCAACCGTTCGCTCCCTATAGAGCTTGAGGGTTGGACTTACAGTAAATCAGAAACACGAGTGTGAATCGCAAAAGAGGCCTAATCTCCGTTGAAATGTTAACTGACCAAAATGCGATCGCTGTTCGTTCCATGTGAACGCTCTTTTCTGCATTACGCACTTTCTGCATTACGGAACACCCTCACTTCTCATTTTGCGCATTACGTATTACGGATATTACGCACCTATGTGAACACAGCATTAAGAGATTAGTTGTACTCAAGTTTGTGACCTTAGCAACCATTTATTTCCTTTGCAACCAGTAATCAAATTTCTAAATGAAGGAGTTCTTTATTTCTTCGAATGGATTGTGAAGCTTTTGTGATACTCTAAAGAATGGGGAATTTAAGAGATTAGTTGTACTCAAGTTTGTGACCTTAGCAACCATTTATTTCCTTTGCAACCAGTAATCAAATTTCTAAATGAAGGAGTTCTTTATTTCTTCGAATGGATTGTGAAGCTTTTGTGATACTCTAAAGAATGGGGAATTTGCCTCAAATTTTTTAAAATTTTTCTTCGAAAGAGGGTTCATTGATATGGAAAAAACCGTAGTGTGCTGCTTGAAAAAGCATCCAAAAAATTTAGAGAATTTAAGGAAGATGAAAATGCTAAATGTAGCGGCAATCTGAACTCCAAGTCCGTAGAAAATTAAAATGGATTCGTGTTCACTGGAAGCCCTTGCAGGTGGTAGAAAGAAAGGGCTCACAAGTTTCAAGGAGAAACTTATATTAACAAGAATTACACTTTGCAAGTTGAAAGTCAAGACTGTCTTAATTCTATGGCACAACATACTATTATAGACATCAGGACGTAGAGGGGGTTACGTTATGTGGAGGAGTGGAATGATAATTTCGGGAAAGGTCGATGTGGCAGTTGAGCTATCGGTTTGACCTCCTGGGGCCCAACGGCTTTACAATAGGAGAGGATAAGATATAGGTTTTCCAAGTCAGATTGAGAATTTTCCAAATCAAATTTAGAATCTTCCAAATCAAAATGAGAACTTTCCAAATCAAATTGAATTTTCCAAATCAAATTGAGAACTTTCCAAATCAAATTGAGAATTTTCCATTTCTAACGACAAAACTACGAACAGTGATTATCCGTTAGTATATCACAATCCAAAAGTTGCTGAACAATTAAAAACAATTTTTTTTTTAATCCGTCCAGCCGTTTAGCCTTAATTTGGTACCCAAATATAGGTTTTCTATCCTATTGCACTTAGCCCGTCTGCAGCCCCTTCCCTCACATTGTCGCTACCTACCTTCGTCCAGACGGCTGGAAACAATAAACAACAGAATCCTTTTTGATGGCGATTCGCAAACATCTTCGGTTGTTGACCCATTTATTAGTTGCGATCTGTATTTCAACGATGAACGATCCCGGGAGAAAAAGTGACAGTGAGCTTGGTCGAGAAAACCGCCGGCGAGGTATTAATCGTCCTATAGATTCATCTAGTCAGAGCAGTGATACGCAAGAATCACGGAACGATGTTGAATACACTGGAAATGATGCACCGCAGAGACAGAGACTTGGAAGAAGGGGCAAATATGCAAGGTACCTGTCAAAAAATTCCGAGTTCTCAATTTGATTTGGAAAGTTCTCAATTTGATTTGGAAAATTCTCAATTTGATTTGGAAAGTTCTCAATTTGATTTGGAAAATTCTCAATTTGATTTGGAAAGTTCTCAATTTGATTTGGAAAGTTCTCAATTTGATTTGGAAAATTCTCAATTTGATTTGGAAAGTTCTCAATTTGATTTGGAAAATTCTCAATTTGATTTGGAAAGTTCTCAATTTGATTTGGAAAATTCTCAATTTGATTTGGAAAGTTCTCAATTTGATTTGGAAAATTCTCAATTTGATTTGGAAAGTTCTCAATTTGATTTGGATAATTCTCAATTGTTGTGGAAAATTCTCAATCTGACTTGGAAAACCTATAGGATATATTCCCTAGGAAACTAGGTTTTGAACTTCAGTCTGATTACAAAATTTGTAATCATCTTCACACGTATTTAATACATATACGTATTTAATACGTCAAGATAAAGATACCAACCCATTCGTACAGAATTGAGCTGGAACCAATGACCGCGACTTTGTTTGTAAAAGCAGATATAGACAAGGCTGACATACTTTTCGTATTGAGTCAGATATGAAAATACCGCCTGGAAAAAACCTCAAGTTGATCAGGCTTGTAGGAAATTATTCAGAAAGGCTTTCCATTGGAAACAATTAATTATTAATAAATCCCAAGTATAACACACTTTTATTTCATCTAAATAAACTCGATTATGAAGCGAAAACTTGGTAGGTGGTGACAATGACAAAGCCCCGTTCTTTGCTGGCGAGTGATCTGTACAGAAAAATAATAAACCTTTGTGTAATAATTTGCAGCGTTTTCCATCCAAATTGGCAGACGTTGTTCTGCAACGAATTTATAATGAGATGAGAACTTACAATAATTATGGATCCATTAATTTATATTTCGAGATGTGGAATCAAGCTGAGCGAGCCATGTTGGTGCAGTGGGACGCCCCACAACGGTGTCGTCATCTCAGGAAGTGTCAATAAGAAGATGCTTCAGTGGTCAGCTCTCCTCGTGCTCATCTTTCTCATCGTGACTTTGCTCAGACTGTACACGAGGTGCTTCTCTTGAAAAGCTCTTCTGCAGCAAGACTGGCCTGAACACTACAGAAGATGTATCATCTGAGAGAAGCTTCAGTTATTCACCATAAAGAATTAAAATAAATATGAATTGGACCGTAGCAAGGATTTTATCTGCAAAACTCATTTCGTAGCACCGCAACTTTATTTGACTGAAATGAAATGTCTTGAAATTGTGCGTTTTAGTTCCTAAAAATGTAAATTCAACGTTATTGGGCTAAATGAAGTGGGTGTGTGTTCAGATGCCTCATCAGCACCTTCAATTCCTTGACTCGGTGGTAGCGGGCTTGACTCAGGTTTAGTGCAGTAAGACCGGAGATCGATCCCCAATCGAAGGAAGTAAGTAAATGGACAGAGGTGCTGAAGAGGTAGTAATTTTGAATGAAATCGTGCTGACAACGGCAGGTTATAGAATTCTATTGATATCTGATATCGGTTGATATACCTATAATTTTAATCCTAGGATTAGCTCATTCGAACATACATTGTACAATGCCAATTTTCTGATAGGTACCAAAATAATATGAAAAATCAGGCAGTGCTTTTGGTTAATTATGTTCAATAATAATGGGCTACATTATTCTAAGTGACTAAGGGTCCCTGTCCCAATAAAAAAAAAAAAAATACATTAAAAAATGGGCTCCATTTGGGTCTAGTTGTGCCCCAAACCTTTTGGTTGATGTCAGTCACTTCTAAGGGTTGAAAATAAGGGCTGGAATTTTCAAAACGCCCTAGCTCAAAAAATATGGGTATAAAGGTATAGTGTTCTCTTCAATTTAAAATAGTATTGCATTTTTAGAATCGAATAAGACCACCCAGAGCTCTGTAGTTCAAAGCTCCCCATGAGAAAATGAGGGTCAGACTTTCGTTAAATCAGAAACCCGAGTGTGAATTGCAAAGGAGGCCTAATCAATGATTGTTGTTAATTTCTTCGAGTTGTATTCAGTTGTGCATCACAACAATTAATCAATTTTTTTAATGAAGGCATCCACAATTCTGCATTTCTTCTAATTAAACTTGATTGTGAAGCGAAAATATGGTTGGTAGGTAGTGACAATGGCAAAGCTGTCTTCTTTGCAGGCGAGTGATCTACAGGGTGTCCGAGAAAGATACACCCAAACTTCAGGGGTCGATTCTACAAGTAATCTGCAACAGAAAGTGCCTCGTTGAAATTATTTCTTAGATGCTTCGTTTTCGAGTTATTTCACTTTGTAAGATTTTTTTCGTTGTTCGATCTTGTCTCATTAAAATTACTGCGGCTCCCTTATTTTTCATGCAAATTCAAATCTGATTACACCGTTGAGAGACCATTAAATTTCCCGTCAGATGAGCTACAACACAAATTTTTCATCTCTCATCCAGTTAGATTTTTTCTGGTCCAAACTTAAATCTTTGCAATTTTTGAGTTTTTTGACGAGAGGAAAATTAATGCGGTTTCACCAAAAACATCCTCAAAGTTTCAGCTTTCCAATGGTATTATCGAAAAATGTTTTACAATGGAACTTAGGGAAAAAATGTGAGTTTGACCGCGGAAAAATGTTAATTTTTTTGAATTTGCAAGAAAAATAAGGGAGCTATAGTCATTTTAGTGAGACAAGGTCAAACGTACGTGTAAGCTTGGGCTTCACTGTTGAATTGAAGATTCTCGAGTAAGCCCTTTTGAAACTGACCCAAATATAGGTTGAGAGGCTATATGATAGGTAATTGAATTTATTATTATAAAAATGATAAAACTGAAATAATTACCTGGTAGACAGCTGTAGCGGTTCGGAGGTAGCTGAAGGCTCTTAAAATCAAAATAATACCTGAAGGGTCTAATGCTGATATCTGCTTAAATTATGTTATTGGTCTGAAGGACTGAAATTAACTTCCTGAAGGGAATTATAAGTGCACGAAAAGTGAAACGGTGCACGGTGAACGGCGCACGCACTAAAAAGGTGCGTCGCACTAAAATGATGTGATTCACACTAAAATGGTGTGATCGCACGAAAAGGGTGCGGTCACAAGTAAAACCTGTCTGTTACGGAATTTAAGGTAGTGAATAAGCTAATAGGAACGTTTTAATGCAATTAAATGGCAATTTGACTCTACGTTAAAATGTTGTTAGCAAAAATATAAATTATGAACAATAAATGGTTTTACAAGAATTTCGTGCGTTTCTTTCAATCTCCTTCTTATAACGACTTTACAAATGACTCGACTAATGACTTTACTAAATTTACACAATTTGATAATTTACTCGACTGACTGACTGAAATTCTAAACTGTTCATTTACTTGACTCGACTCGTTATTTCTACACAATTTGAACACAATTACATTGGCCAATGTATAGATTAGTTTTTACACTCACAGCGGTGGGGCACGAAGGAACTCCAAAGGTGGTGCAATGAGAAGATCTCTGGGGGGATTGGTCCAAACGGTTTTTTCCACACAGATTTCCGTTGGAGGAAGGGGTTGGCTCGGATACTCAGACTCGTGGGCAACAGGGCTATCTCGGCGGACTGGTATCGAGGGGAATCCAAACACTACTTGCATTAAGGGGTTCGATAAACGTATCTAGCTTGATGCAGAGGAGCGCGGATTGAAAGCTTCAAAGACGGGGACGTAATGGCCGCTCCACGCGGTGACTAGTTCGTTTGATGCCGGAGGCCCCCACCCTCCATTACCAGGCGTCCGAGCGGGGCTCTGCGGTAATTCGTGATTGGCGGTTGGTGACGTCAATCCGACGGGAGCGCCTCTGGTGGTGGGCGCCCGAGATCGTGGTGGCGCCCTGGGGTGGGCGGTGTTCAGCCCCCTTCATTGCTGGGTTAGATTCAATGAGCCGAGGCTCACATACGGATTAAAATCTTAAAAGTGAAATAACTGGAAAACGAAGAATCTAAAAAACATTTCTACGAGGCACCTTTTGTTGCAAATTACTTGTGGAAGAAGAAGAAGAACACCTGAAGTTTGGGTGTATCTTTCTCCAACACCTTGTATGAAGAAAAATAACAAACCTTTATTCAGCTTTGAGGTCGGTCAAAAATAGCAAACCTTTATGTAACAATTTGCAGCGTTTTCGTTCGAATAACATGTAGAAGTCTTCAAATAGTAGACAATATAAATTCGTTTGGACAAAAATTATTCTCCTTAGCAGTGGCGGCTCCTGCCCCGAAACTCAGGCGGTGCACAGAGATCAGGAGAAGCTATGGAGAAGGGACAGAATTTTCTCTGCCAAATAGAAATTTCAACGATATGCAAATGGAATAAATCTTGGTAATTTTTTCATCTTAAAATTGCAAACGGTACTAAATACGTACAATAGACACGAAAAATGTTCTCTAGTGGCAAACAGAAATTCTGAAAAACCAAATCACCGAAGGTTTGAACCCAAGAAATGCACAAATCTTATTGCAATAGCTGAAATGTATATTTGCCCGTGACGATTCAAAACATCGTCCAATTCGGAAGAAAAATTACTTGGAGCCCCTTGAAGACTCCGGCATTCAAAGAATCTTGTGTTTGGGGCGTCGGTGGTTTCTTGGACAGTGTACCCGACTGCGGTGATAGGATAAGAACCGTCTTGCGGGGACGCGCGTTCGAGTCTGGTCGCCAGCAGAAAGTTTTCTGTCTAGACGATCGGCAATTTCTCGTTCCAACCCAGGGCGGTGATGTTTGGGAAGCCATGAGCGAAATCATCAGAACAAATTCTGATCACCCCTTAGGGAGACAGCTGATGACGTCCGCGACGCCAAGAATGGCAGTCGGACGAAAATTCAACCTGAAATGGTTGCTTACTTTACTACTTTTATACTTTCAAAGAATCTTCCCTCTCATCATGTCCACGCATGGCTAGCTCGAAAACACCACAGAACTGGATACAATCAATGATTCGAGATAAAATGTACCTATTTTTCTTAACCGTTTCGTTTTGTTGTATCAGATTTACGCACAGACGATACGCACTGTCGAGTTGTTGCATTGTATTTTGACGCCGTCTTTAACCCAAGCCTCATTTTGGATGGTAGAACAAAATAGGCAAGCAATGCAAAATAAATTGTTAGTCACTTCACACCCACAAAGCCAATCTAAATATTCGATTTTAAACTTACGGTACAAATCTGCACGATTTTTAAATTGCAACGTCTGCTGGAGTCGTAGAGACGACAAGGGGCGGCCAGTTTCTCCAATGTTGAACTTTTCCACAACCAACAAACGCGAATAGTTTAATGTAATGCACCAAATTATTCATCGTACCTACAACACTCCTAAATAATCACAAAACGGTGGACAAAACGAAAAATGGAAATCCCTTATCAGTTTGGTTTGACTCTGTGTTTACTTACTCGATAGGAAAACCCCGATTGCAGAGCTCTCTGACGGGGGCGCATTAAATCAGTTTTGCGCCCCAAGGCACATGAAATTTTCATGCTCTCTGGTTGGTCAATCTCACGTGCCTGCCTCCCTCGAATGACGTCACCCTCCCAAAAACGGAGCAGATCCAAACGGATGCACCTAAAGCCTGGTCCACACGCTCCGTTTTGCACAACGTTTTAATTTGCGCAGTTTTAAGACGGAATGAAAATGTTGCAACTGTGAGCGTCCAGACGGTACGGTCTTTTTTTGTACGTGCAGTATTTTTCGCTCAGTTTTGTGTGATATCGCCATGGAGGAGGTTCTCCTTTGGTCAATTTTTGCTTACTGTGTTGTTAGAAAAAAAAAAACCCTGTGTTGTTGCCTGTAAAGTCGGTATACGGGCGAAAGTTTTACGTGACAACGACTTTGAGTGGTAAAATAATTTTAATGTTAATATTCATTTGTATAGTAGGAAGAAGGATAAAATAAAATTCTTTGTCAAGTTGCACAGAGTAGGTATTTCCCGTAGGTAGTAGGTATTTCCCATGGGTGGGGGGGGGGGAGTGAGTGCCAGGGAAGGGGAGGGGCCGCCCGCCTTTAGGGAGCGCCGAGCTGCACCCCCTCCGTGAGCGGAGCGTAACGCAGTTTCTTGAAGTGTCTCCCGGTAAACCAATTTATAAGACGTTATCACGTCAAAAAAAAAAACGATTGGATGGTGTCAGAAGAACGGGGCGTTTATGGTCACGGAAATGGCTTTTGAAAAGGCGGGAGTTTTTCCATATTAGGTTATTGCGGGAATTACGTGATGAACCTAGTGACTGGCGGAACTACCTACTTGAGAATGGACATCGACACGTATACTTACTTACTGGAATTAGTGTCACCGCATATCAAAAAAGAAGACACTTGTATGAGTGCAGCAATATCACCGCATGAAAGGCTAACAGCAACTCTAAGGTTTTTGGCAACTGGCAGAAGTTACAGCCAGTTCTTTGCGATATACTATATAGGGTTTAGTTTCCCTGTTTGCGGTAGCGTCAATTTCTTTAAGTTTCTCCACCAATCTTCCATATGCTTCTCCCTTTTTGTTCCTGTCACTGTACTCCTTTGATTTGACGCGCCAAAGGCATGGTAAACTTTCATATAGCGAAATGAAATCAGTCAAAAACTCGCGAGAACATTGGCGAAGGTCGGCCATTGTCGGGCGATGAAGGAAAACTGAGGCACAAAACGAATCAGAAAACGGAGCAAAGTGTCTAAACGCAACGACATGTCTGTGCAGGTCACGGTTTTCAGAGCTCATCAGCTCAGTTATCGCTGCAACTGCGCAGTCTTCCCCAGGGCCTCAAAATTGCACAGTTTTCCGGTCCATACGCAACGTTTTGTCTGCAACGCCTTGGACTTCGCAGGCAAGAGGTTGTGGAAAACGTAGCGTGTGGACCAGGCTTATCGGGTGTGGTGGGTCAAGAACACAGAGTAATGGAGACATTAGACATGGAGACCTGGAAGACTCCCTGCCTCTGTTTTCGCGCGTAGATTCAACTAGCACAGTACCTATGATTGCGTCTTCTGTCACTAGCCAACTTACTCTTCAAACGAATAGGAACGAATTTTTTTTTTTTTTAATTGGCTGGAATGCACATGCGCCTATGCTCCTATCAGTAGCCGCCCCTGCTCCTCAGTATTTTTTTAATGTTATTTTAAACGTTTCGATTTTTCATTTACAAAAAAACCTATTGATCACTTTTACAGACCAAATTATTGGTCATAATTATCTAATACATGGACGGGTTTTGATGGAAATTTCAACTTTTGTGCTTTACAACAGTTACTTTAGAAACAATATTATTATTTTTTCTCGACTTTTTCGTTTTGTTAGAGCATCAGTCCCGGGTAAGGTTATGTGTGTCTGTGGTTGATTCCTTGTAATGGGATGATAGAGAAATCATGGTCTGATTGTGATGACATTTTAGCCGGTTAAAACGTAATTTTTACTGGAATTTTTGGTTTTGGAGTAGTTATTTTGAATTATTATGCTTCCGAATTTCCCAAGGTTGCGAAAGTATTGTTTCCACTTTTCAAGGTCAAAAATAAAAATTTTTTCCAAAATAAATTTTTTTTTTGGGGTTTTATGTTTTAGACCTTCTTGAACAATTTTGGTTCCATAACTGTCGGCCACAGGTCTGCAAATCCCTATATCGGGCAAACTAGGGACCGGGTTTTTTCAAACTCAAATTTTTCACTCAAATTTAGCGTTTAAGATCTATTTTATCAATTTACGGTCTTGTCCACTACGGTACTACAGCATCATTTATCTAAATTGTTCAAACTATTCGATCAGAAAAAAAATTTAGTTCATCAATCATTCAGTTCGTTTGAAAATTTTCAGGTTTTGTGAAATTTCAACTTCAGTTAATTCACATCAAAAAGATGTGAATCCTTCAAACTCAAATTTTTATTCGAATTTAATGTTACAATAATCCTTGCCATGTTTGTGGCCAATTTTGTAATAGGCAAAACTTCAAAATTATCTAAATTTTACAAATTGTTAGAATTTTAGCATTTGAGATTTTTATTTATTTTCACTCAAATTGTTTGTTTAAGAGCATTTTAAATGATTTGTTGTCCCGGGCAAAACTAGGAAATTATGGACCGGTTTTGATGGAAATCCATAATTTCACTCGGATTCCGTGTTTCAGACGTTTTTCATTCATCCCTAGGCTGTTTGTGGTCAATCTCTCGAGTTGTAGAATACTTCCAAATCGTCTACAAATTTTTCGGAAGTTGTTTCTAACCTCAGAAACCGAAAATGTAAACAGAACAAACTATTTGTAATCTACCGTGTATTTTGTAGAAAAAAAAATCGTCCCACGACAACCCGAATGGAGTCTCGCATGCGGTCGGGATTCCGGTGACGTCATGTTTCCCCCACCGAGAAACCCATCCGCCTCTGTTTGGCGGATTATTATTTTTGCGATGCTGTTTTGAGCGGGAACAGGTTCAACCATGGAGTATTGGATACTAGGTCCATGGGTTCAACGGACCTTCTAGAGCGGTTGGTGAACTTGTGCGCAATTGCAGTGAGCAGCCAATGGAATCCATCCACCGCAGAGTGGGGGCAACTTGGGAGTGGAGAAACGAGAATTGTCCCTTACTATCGATTATTTTGAATCGACGATCGATTATGATTTTCAGCTGATTCTTCTTGAAATGCAAGCTAGAATCATCCTATTTTTTTGCTATTTCGTAGTTTTGACATTGAAATTAGAGAACATCTAGGGATGCCCGAACGTTTTCTGCTCATTTTTTCAACTTCAAACTGAATAGTAGCACCTAACCGAAATAAATAGGCAGTGAATCTGTCGCTCAAAAATTATAGCTCAAAAATCCCTCTGCCTTCCTTGATGGATGTAAGCCGTGGCCATCCACTTTTATTCTTGTCAGTATTAATTTGTTTTGGCAGGCACCATCACCTTCTCGCGTACGCCGTCACCTTCTTCAGCCTTTATAAATTATTAGCCTGGGGCTCATCCTGTTGGCTGTCATAACCAAATTTAGTCACATTGCAAACTATCTATTCGAAAACCACTTGTTTTTTGTATTTCCAATTTATGATTCCCATCTCTTTTCAGTTATTTATAATGAAGGGCAAGGCCACACCAGTGGTCATATTTAGAAATTGTTAAAGATAATGAAGAAACAATATTAAATATCGTTACAAAACGTTAAATATATTACAAATTTTGTAATGTGGAAAAGAAAAAGAAAAAAACGCTGCAAATGATTATTATTAATTATTTTTCTGTATAGATCACTCGCCAGCTAAGAACACAGATTTGCCATTTCCAGTACCTACCAACTCTATCATCACTAACGAATTTATTTTGAAACAGAAAGAACCTACCAGCGAACACAACTGAGCGTCATAAAACTCAAGTCCAAAAAATAAACGATTTATTGAACTTCTGAAATGTGAACGGAATTTCACTATTCCCACCTTTTGCGATTCACACTCGTGTTTTAGATTTATTTCAAGTTCAACCCTCATTTTTGGATCGCATGAGACCTCATAGGCAGCAATCGTTGGTCCACAGAGGTCTCATTCGATCTAAAAACGCTGCAAATTATTACACAATGGTTTATTATTTTTATTTTTCTATATAGATGCAGACTCGTCTGCAAAGCCACCAACCATCCAACATGAAGAAAAACATTGATCGCATTTCGGTCAGCTTAATTTGAACGGAGATTAGGCCTCTTTTGCGATTCACACTCGTGTTTCTGATTTATCGTACGTTCAAACTTTAAATTCTCGTAGTGAGCGAACGGTTTGTCCTTCAGAGCTCCGGGTGGTCTCCAAAAATTCTATAGAATCTTAAATTGAAGGAAAAACAATACCTTTATATCAATTTTTTTGAGTTAGGGCGTTTCCAAAATTTCAAAATGCATTTTGGAACCCTTAGAAGTGACCTACATCAACCAAAATCTTCGGGGCACAACTAGACCCCAAATGGAGCCTACATACCAAATTTCATCAAAATCGGTCAATGCTAAGTGGCAAAAGTGCCGCGTACGGTGGACGGACGGCCAAATTTTTATTCGATTTTTGGATTCTACGTACCTTGAAACGTAAACCATCAAATTTTGAGGGGGTGTTAAAAATTTTTTTTTCTTGGTCGATTCCAAAGGTTCATTATTGAAAATAATAAACCAAAATCACTTTTATTTTTAATTGGTGAAAAAACCTTTATATTGAGAGTCTTCGACTTAGGGCACTTTTGACAATTTCAGCGCATATTCTTCAACCCTTAGAAGTGACTGACATCAACCAACAGCTTCGCAGCACAACTAGACCCCAAACCCAATAGGTACCTAATTTCATCAAATTCCTAGGTAACAAAGGAAAGTGCCGATTTTCGGATTTTACAACCCTTGAAACGCATGAGGGTGGTAAACAATTTTTTTCTTGCTCGATTCCAAAGGTAGGTAATTTATTGAAAATAATAATAATAAATCAAATCAATAATTATTAATAATATTTCATTTTAATATATAATTTAAATATTATTTTATTGTAATAAATAATTTTATTATATTACCTAATAATTTATTAATAGTAATAAATCAATAGGAAACTTTTGACGAATAAAATATTCTGCGTCGAATTACCTACTCAAATATTCAACCGAGCGTCAAAGATTGCCATTGTTTCTAACTTGGCTGAAAAGTTAGGTTGCTGTCATGTTCAAAGTCCTGTACCTACCTCGAAAAAGGTTACCTACTCGAACTGAATAATTGGAGTGACTCAATTTTACAATTTAGGTGCTCTCTTTACCAGAATTTGACGCTGTACAACTTCGATTTGTAAAAAATTTTCAGTTGGAGTTGGCCGTTTTTGAGGTAATAGTGTTGAAACGTGACTGCAACCAACTCTTCAGCCAAATTAGGAAAAATGCCAATCTTTCACTCTGCACAGCAGAACCAATTTAAACTTTCGTGTAAGGAAAATTTGATGGTGATCAACTTTGGTATAAATGCCATTTTTTATAGAATGCACCATTATAAATTTTAAAAATGTTCCATAAAGTGAAAAATTATTGCAAACTCTTATTAGCCCAAGGATGGCACACCGGGGTCATTCGTGACCCCACGATTTACATTTGGCCGTGTATCTATTTTTAAAAAATTTTTCTTCGAACAGGGATATTTTGTAAATAAAGTTGGAACTCCTTCTGAGCCCCTTTGTCAGTGGTTAAGGTCAGTCACTCGCTACATTTCGTGCAGTGCTTGCAAACGTGCTATGGGCCACATCTGACCCCAGTGTGCTATAATCGGTTGACTTTTTTTGTGTGGGGGACTATTTGACCCCAGTGTGACTTTCTATTCATTCTTTTGCCTTTTAAATTTTGGGGTCAGAATTGACCCCAGTGTGCCGTTTATGTATGCGAAAAATAGGTGTTCCAAGATTTATACAAACGTATATTGATTTATACATTTCTTGTTTTTCCATTTACCGTGAGAAGCCCCTACTTTGAGCCAAACAAGTAATACTATAAAATTCACAATAATACAGGAGTGATAATACAATTTTTTTGAAAAGCAGAGAAATAAAAGTGCTGGTGAAAGTCGTCAGTCAAACTCAAAAAAGGGCCATCTTTGAGCTGATCTATTATCGAAACTATTCCATAGAATTAAATGATTTTTTAAATATTTGATTCCAAATATTGTCAACTTGGAATGCTGATAGTGGAATCTATTAAAAAAAAACCTTCAACAAAATATAATTTCAAATTTTAGAAATTTCATTTATTTCCATATTTTTATTGACTTTTCACCAAACTATATTAAAAACCGAAATTTGTTCCTGGTTTAAACTGTTTTGGTCTATTATTTTCAATAATGAACCTTTGGAATCGACCAAGAAAAAAAAATTTTTAACACCCCCTCAAAATTTGATGGTTTACGTTTCAAGGTACGTAGAATCCAAAAATCGAATAAAAATTTGGCCGTCCGTCCGCCGTACGCGGCACTTTTGCCACTTAGCATTGACCGATTTTGATGAAATTTGGTATGTAGGCTCCATTTGGGGTCTAGTTGTGCCCCGGAGCTTTTGGTTGATGTAGGTCACTTCTAAGGGTTCAAAATCAATTTTGAAATTTTGAAAACGCCCTAACTCAAAAAATTTTGATATAAAGGTATTGTTTTTCCTTCAATTTAAGATTCTATAGAATTTTTAGAATTTTTTGAGACCACGCGGAGCTCTGTAGGACAAACCGTTCGCTCCCTACGAAAATTTAAGGGTTTATATTGAAATATATATATATACATATACATAAATCAAAACACGAGTGTGAATCGCAAAAGAGGCCTAATCTCCGTTCAAATTAGAGCTGACCAAAATGCGATCAATGGTTGGTAATTTTGATTTTTTTTCCTTTTTTCTTCATATTGGATGGTTGGTGATTTTGTAGACGAGTGATCTATATAGAAAAATAATAAACCATTGTGTAATAATTTGCAGCGTTTTTTGTATATATTTCATCAAACAGGCTATCAATAGATTTTTACAACCTAAAAATAAATTTAAATTTCTGTCTAAAATTTAAATTAGAGGAATTTAAATTTTGGGGTCAGAATTGACCCCAGTGTGCCGTTTATGTATGCGAAAAATAGGTGTGCCATCCTAGGGTTAGGAAACTGTTGCAAACTCCTTGTTTGGATGGCCTAGAGTGGATTAAAACCATTAATTTCCAGCTTGTGCTTATTTTTTAGGCAGCACGGCTTTTTTCCGTGTAATTTTTCTGAGATGTTGTAGAAATAAGTACAAAGCATAAATTTACTTTAATAAATTATTAATGAAACAAAAAATATCAAGTAGGTAGCAATCGAAACTGGAAACAATCAAGTAACAATCGAAAAATCCCAATATCGATAGTGTTGGTATCGATGGAAGATGGAGTCTCCTCCCCCTACCTTGTTAGTTCTCTACTGGCGTCCTCTAGTTTGTGTGTGTCCGTTTGGTTAGGCGTTTTATAGTGATGATGCTTTCTAGGTGAGTGGTGAAATGTAGATCTTTTTGATTCCCTTGTCGCGGAGTTTTTTCTTTCGCGGATTCTATCGCGATCGGGAGTGCAAAAGGCAATCCGCAAAGCGATTTGTTTGGTGTTGTGATGTGAATACAAGTGGGAATGCCGTCCAGCGCCATGGAATTTCTACGCATTTCTCTACAGCCTTCTTTCTGCGCCTGTACAGGACATCCACCGTAGGACGTCTCGCCCACACGGTTCTAGTATGATGAAATTCAGGTACAACAAGTAATAAATCACAGCGCATCGCCATGGTAAGTGTACAGTGGATTTATTTTTCTAAACTTGTAGTTTTTTTCAACTAGGTTCTCAGGCTTGTCCACCATCTTGGATGGTGTTGCATTCTCCTTGTTTCCACTAGGGTTGAGTAGGCAGGTTCTATGTGCGTGAAATACGTTGGAACTCCTCAAGTTTCATAGTGTGTTTCTATAGTGTATAGTCACTCCAAGAAATCGTTAGGGAGCTGCAGCCAGTCTTCAACTATTTCCTGAGATTCCATATTTATGGAGTTTTTCCGTGAATATTCTCGAATTTATACGGCCTTCCCATCTTCATTTTTATCTGCTTCTACTTGCCTCATATTGCTATTGATTCAAATCATGCATTTTTTGCTTAAAATCGGCTGTAGAAAAATTGTCTGCTTATCAGGTTTTATTCACTTCTGTATATACAGCCAATTTTGACTGCTCTTACGATGTTTCAGTATTTTTGTTTCGAGTTTTTCTATTTGGTAGGTTGTAGTCTTGTTCGCCCACTTTGGTGATGGTACCTTACCTGGTACCCCAGTTTGTTGATGGCACCTAGCTCGCTATAGTTTCGGGCAACATCAGCTCTGTAAATACGTCTGTTTTTTCCCGTGTATCCAAGTCTCAGCCTGAAGCATCAAATTGAAACAGATTATTAGTAGGAACTGGGCTGATACTAAAAATATGATAGAATTATTATTAAGTTTGATTTTGAATAAATAAATGACTAAAATGTTGTAGGCGATATAGACCAAATCTAATAGCTTTTCGTAACGCTCCCTAGGTACATATTTTATGTGTCCCTGCTGGCAAATTGCTGTATCCAGAGATGATCCAGAGGCTGAAACTACGATCTCGAGACTCCGTTGCCCGAGATTGCGATCCTCAAACCTACGTTGCCTGAGACTGCGATCCTCGAACCTGCGTTGCCACGGTTCTAGTATGATGAAATTCAGGTACAACAAGTAATAAATCACAGCGCATCGCCATGGTAAGTGTACAGCGGATTTATTTTTCTAAACTCGTAGTTTTTTTCAACTAGGTTCTCAGGCTTGTCCACCATCTTGGATGGTGTTGCATTTTCCTTGTTTCCACTAGGGTTGAGTAGGTAGGTAGGTTCTATGAGCGTGAAATACGTTGAAACTCCTCAAGTTTCATAGTGTGTTTCTATAGTGTATAGTCACTCCAAGAAATCGTTTGGGAGCCAGTCTCCAACTATTTCCTGAGATTCCATATTTATGGAGTTTTTCCGTGAATATTCTCGAATTTATACGGCCTTCCCATCTTCATTTTTATCTGCTTTTACTTGCCTCATATTGCTATTGATTCAAATCATGCATTTTTGCTAAAAATCGGCTGTAGAAAAATTGTCTGCTTATCAGGTTGTATTCACTTCTGTATATACAGCCAATTTTGACTGCTCTTACGATGTTTCTGTCAGTATTTTTGTTTCGATATAATTTTTTTCTATCTGGTAGGTTGTAGTCTTGTTCGCCCATTTTGGTGATGGTACCTTACCTTACCTGGTACCCCAGTTTGTTGATGGCACCTAGCTCGCTATAGTTTCGGGCAACATCAGCTCTGTAATTACGTCTGTTTTTTTCCCGTGTATCCAAGTCTCAGCCTGAAGCATCAAATTGATACAGATTTTTAGTAGGTACTGGGCTGATACTAAAAACATGATAGTATTTTTATTAATTATGGTTTTGAATAAATAAATGACTAAAATGTTGTAGGCGATGTAGACCAAATCTAATAGCTTTTCGTAACGCTCCCTAGGTACATATTTTATGTGTCCCTGCTGGCAAATTGCTGTATCCAGAGGTGATCCAGAGGCTGAAACTACGATCTCGAGACTCCGTTGCCCGAGACTACGATCCTAGAACCTACGTTGCCCGAGACTGCAATCCTTGAACCTGCGTTGCCGAGACTGTGATCCTCGAACCTGCGTTGCCACGGTTCTAGTATGATGAAATTCAGGTACAACAAGTAATAAATCACAGCGCATCGCCATGGTAAGTGTACAGCGGATTTATTTTTCTAAACTCGTAGTTTTTTTCAACTAGGTTCTCAGGCTTGTCCGCCATCTTGGATGGTGTTGCATTCTCCTTGTTTCCACTAGGGTTGAGTAGGCAGGTTCTATGAGCGTGAAACACGTTGAAACTCCTCAAGTTAGGTGTATTTCACTATAGTCACTCCAAGAAATCGTTTGGGAGCTGCAGCCTGTCTTCAACTATTTCCTGAGATTCCATATTTATGGAGTTTTTCCGTGAATATTCTCGAATTTATACGGCCTTCCCATCTTCATTTTTCTCTGCTTTTACTTGCCTCATATTGCGATTGATTTGAATCATGCATTTTTGCTAAAAATCGGCTGTAGAAAAATTGTCTGCTTATCAGGTTGTATTCACTTCTGTATATACAGCCAATTTTGACTGCTCTTAGGATGTTTCAGTCAGTATTTTTGTTTCGATATAGGTACCTTTTTTTTTGGTAGGTTGTAGTCTAGCTCACCTAACTTACTCCATTTTGGTGATGGTACCTTACCTGGTACCCCAGTTTGTTGATGGCACCTAGCTCGCTATAGTTTCGGGCAACATCAGCTCTGTAATTACGTCTGGTTTTATTTCGTGTATCCAAGTCTCAGCCTGAAGCATCAAATTGATACAAATTATTAGTAGGAACTGGGCTGATACTAAAAATATGATAGAATTATTATTAAGTTTGGTTTTGAATAAATAAATATGACTAAAATGTTGTAGGCGATGTAGACCAAATCTAATAGCTTTTCGTAACACTCCCTAGGTACATATTTTATGTGTCCCTGCTGGCGAATTGCTGTATCCAGAGGTGATCCAGAGGCTGAAACTACGATCTCGAGACTCCGTTGCCTGAGACTACGATCCTCGAACCTACATTGCCCGAGACTGCGATCCTCGAACCTACGTTGCCACGGTTCTAGTATGATGAAATTCAGGTACAACAAGTAATAAATCACAGCGCATCGCCATGGTAAGTGTACAGTGGATTTATTTTTCTAAACTTGTAGTTTTTTTCAACTAGGTTCTCAGGCTTGTCCGCCATCTTGGATGGTGTTTCATTCTCCTTGTTTCCACTAGGGTTGAGTAGGTAGGTTCTATGTGCGTGAAATACGTTGGAACTCCTCAAGTTTCATAGTGTGTTTCTATAGTGTATAGTCACTCCAAGAAATCGTTTGGGAGCTACAGCCAGTCTTCAACTATTTCCTGAGATTCCATATTTATGGAGTTTTCCGTAAATATTCTCGAATTTATACGGGCTTCCCATCTTCATTTTTATCTGCTTTTACTTGCCTCATAGTGCGATTGATTTGAATCATGCAATTTTGCTAAAAATCGGCTGTAGAAAAATTGTCTGCTTATAAGATTTTATTCACTTTTTTATATTCAGCCGATTTCAACCAATTTTGACTGATCCTACGATGTTTCGGTCATTATTTTTGTTTCGATATACCTACATTTTTTTTATTTGGTAGGTTGTAGTCTTGTTCATCTAACTTACTCCATTTTGATGATGGCACGTAGCTCGCTATAGTTTCGGGCAACATCAGCTCTGTAATTACGTCTGTTTTTTTCCGTGTACCCAAGTCTCAGCCTGAAGCATCAAATTGATACAGATTTTTAGTAGGTACTGGGCTGATACTAAAAACATGATAGTATCTTTTATTAATTATGGTTTTGAATAAAAAAATGTCTAAAATGTTGTAGACGATACAGACCAAATCTAATAGCTTTTCGTAACGCTCCCTAGGTACATATTTTATGTCCCTGCTGGCAAATTGCTGTATCCAGAGATGATTCAGAGGCTGAAACTACGATCTCGAGACTCCGTAGCCCGAGACTACGATCCTCGAACCTACGTTGCCGAGACTACGATCCTCGAACCTACGTTGCCGAGACTACGATCCTCGAACCTACGTTGCCACGGTTCTAGTATGATGAAATTCAGGTACAACAAGTAATAAATCACAGCGCATCGCCATGGTAAGTGTACAGCGGATTTATCTTTCTAGTTTTTTTCAACTAGGTTCTCAGGCTTGTCCGCCATCTTGGATGGTGTTGCATTCTCCTTGTTTCCACTAGGGTTGAGTAGGTAGGTTCTATGAGCGTGAAACACGTTGGAACTCCTCAGGTTAGGTGTATTTCACTATAGTCACTCCAAGAAATCGTTTAGGAGCTGCTGCCAGTCTTCAACTATTTCCTGATATTCCATATTTACTAAGGGGTTTTTCCGTAAATATTCTCGAATTTATACGGGCTTCCCATCTTCATGTTTATCTGCTTTTACTTGCCTCATATTGCGATTGATTCGAATCATGCATTTTTGCTAAAAATCGGCTGTAGAAAAATTGTCTGCTTATCAGGTTTTATTCACTTCTGTATATACAGCCAATTTTGACTGCTCTTAGGATGTTTCAGTCAGTATTTTTGTTTCGATATAATTTTTTTCTATTTGGTAGGTTGTAGTCTTGTTCGCCCATTTTGGTGATGGTACCTTACCTGGTACCCCAGTTTGTTGATGGCACCTAGCTCGCTATAGTTTCGGGCAACATCAGCTCTGTAATTACGTCTGTTTTTTTTCTGTGTATCCAAGTCTCAGCCTGGAGCATCAAATTGATACAGATTTTTAGTAGGAACTGGGCTGATACTTAAAATATGATAGTATTGTTATTAAGTTTGGTTTTGAATCAATAAATATGACTAAAATGTTGTAGACAGTATAGACCAAATCTAATAGCTTTTCGTAACGCTCCCTAGGTACATATTTTATGTGTCCCTGCTGGCTAATTGCTGTATCCAGAGATGATTCAGAGGCTGAAACTACGATCTCGAGACTCCGTTGCCGAGACTACGATCCTCGAACCTACGTTGCCGAGACTACGATCCTCGAACCTACGTTGCCGAGACTACGATCATTGAAGCCCTGAGAATACTGAAATGCTGAAAAAACCATCAAGCCGCCCAACATTTCATTATGGTACGTTTCTTCCACCTCAAAATAACTTCAGAAAATCAAAATAATTTAATAGTTGCGTCTTTTCTCTACACAATTAGCCATCTTCCTACTTTGGCCAAATCTTATCACTAGGAAGAAAGAAGTCATTTGTCGATGGTTCCTTCGAAGACGCTGTGCTTGGTGGGCTGGATTGCTGGTTGATCCTCAGACAGGCTTTTCTCCTTCAATACCTCACTCTTTATTCCATCACATAGGAGTCAGCTTTTCTAGCCACCACTAATGGATAGAAATTAGAAATTACGTGGTACTCTAGCTACAGTGGAAAAACGCTGCAAATTATTATACAAAGGTTTATTATTTTTCTGTATAGATCACTCGCCTGCAAAGAACACGGATTTGCCATTGGCACTACCTACCAGCCATATTTTACCTTCACAATCAAGTTTATTTTGATGAAATAAACGCTTCTTACTAAATTCGAAGAAATAGGGTGTTGTGGGTGCCTTCATTAGGAAAATTGATTACTGGTTACTAATAAGGATGAATATCGTTATAAAAGTATCGATATTAATAATACTGTACTTAATACTGTATCGTATCCGAGTATCATCACAAGTATCGTTGGGCATGAGTATCGATACTTACCTAAGTGTCCAAACTATCAATATTATCCAATTTTCTCAAGAAAAATAATTTTTGACATTTTATGTCTTTACTATGGCACATAAATGAAAAATCGTCACGCGGGCATTGTAACGAGGGGAGCGTCACGCGGAAATTTTCTGATGATTTTCACGTACAACCAATCGTTCCTAGGGAAAACTAACTTCCTCATTTTCCACCCCACAAAAATCGTTCACCACTCATTGGAAAGCTCTCAATTTATTAATCATGGTACACGGTCCCTAATATGAATGCACCTGTACGGAAAGCTGAATTATGCGCATGTTTACTAACATACGAGTATGATGTGAGCAACAAATGAGATGTCAACATGATCGTGAGAGGAAAATAGGTATCTTCATCCAACAGATCCCTTTAAAGCGTTACGGAGGCAGGGTCAATGGAGAATGCTGAAGGCGCCTGAATGGTCACTGATCAGCTGAGTGAGCTCCAAGGCCATTGTCTCTCCTGTTGAACGCAGGAAGCTGACATTTGAGAGGCAGGGTCAATGGAGAATGCTGAAGGCGCCTGAGTGGTCACTGATCAGCTGAGTGAGCTCCAAGGCCATTGTCTCTCCTGTTGAACGCAGGAAGCTGACATTTGAGAGGCAGGGTCAATGGAGAATGCTGAAGGCGCCTGAGTGGTCACTGATCAGCTGAGTGAGCTCCAAGGCCATTTCCTCTCCTGTTGAACGTAGGAAGCTGACATTTGAGAGGCAGGGTCAATGGAGAATGCTGAAGGCGCCTGATTGTGCATTAATCCCATGAGTGAGCTCCAAAGCCTTTTTCTCTCCTGTTGAACGCAGGAAGCTACATTCGATTCATTTAAATTGCCCAATCGTATTACGTAAAACACTCCGTTGTGCGTGGCCAACAAGCTGCGGTATGAGCGTGATTGTTTAAATGAATGTTTACGTACATTACATCGCAACCATCAGCGAGCACAATCAAATTTCCACAAACAAAAGTACAATACGAGGTTTTATATGAAGGGGAAAGGGGGCGCAAAGACATAAAATGTCTCTCCTGGTTGCGTACTTGTACGAAAGCTGTGTCCACTGTTTGTGTTTTTAAAGTAGATCTTCCAATACATCAAAATATCGATTTTTCGTTTTTTTTAAATTGCACATTATTTACAAGTTTTCAATAACTCCCTGCCCAGTTCTCATGGAGTCAACTTTCTATGCAATATTCTATCACAAAATGTCCTCTAAGGCTCGAAAATATCAGACAACATGATTGTCCTATCAGTTAATGTTTGAATAATTTATACTCTTGAAATTGATTGAAGCTCTTCTGTCAGGATGTCTTGTGCCTAGACATTGAAATATGTCAACATTTAAATGAAAAATAAAGGTTTTATAAGTTTTTTCCCCTCCTGAAATGTTGCCCCAAACTTCATACGACATGTTGTGGCGACAGCGTCGATGTCTACTTATGATGATCTTACATTGATTCTAAATTTCGATATTTCCTGAGGATTCTTATCGGTTTTTAGTCTAGAACCAATAACTAATGTTTTTTTGTAAAATGGAATTCCTGGGGTAGATCACTCCAAGGAATATTATCTGGAGCCGCCATTTGAAAATTCGAAAAATTTGAGTCTTGCAAATCCATGTGGGCGGGTACAAGGGCGTGGGGGCACAATATAATCATGGAAGATCGTACGATTTCCATGAACCTCGTCGAAGTTCACTTTCGAAGAACAAAAAATATACCTGCGATCATTAGACTTGCAAATCCAGTTGGTCCCAACCCCCATTACCTTTGTTTAGTCGAAGAATGGAGACAAAGCTTGAAAAGAATAATCAAATCAACAAGAATAATGACGAAGAAGTGGAGTAGGTATAAAAACAAATCCGTGAAACAAGTCCATTCAGTTTTGATGGAGCATATTTATAAATATTTCAACAACTTTTATTCATTTTTCACTATTAAGAGTCCAAGCAGAGTGATTTTTCCATGATATAAACGTTATTTGTGCAGCCAAAGAGTAAAGACCCAAAAGCCTCTCTACCTTCTTCATTTTTTAGCCATTATGTTGAATTTTCCGCGAGAACAGTATCGATATTCGATATTTAGAAATATCGGATCCAAAGTATCGATATCTAAAAATATCGGATAGTGAATTATCGATACTTAAATATCGAGTATCGGTACGATATTTTGAAATATCGAGTATCGATACCCATCCCTAGTTACTAAGAACGCTAAATTGAATACAACTCTAGGAAACGAACAAACATCGCATTTTTGGTCAGCCTAAATTTGAACGGAGATTAGGCCTCTTGCAATTCACACTCTTGTTTCTGATTTATCGTACGTCCAACCCTTAAGTTCTCATAGGGAGTGAACGGTTGGTCCTTCAGAGCTCTGGGTGGTCTCATTAGATTTTAAAAATTCAATAATATTTTAAATTGATGAAAAAACAATACCTTCATATCGAGCTAGGGCGTTTTGAACATTTTTAGCTCTTATTTTTCACCCCTTAGAAGCGATTGACATCAACCAACAGCTTCGGGGCACAACTAGACCCCAAATGGAGCCCATATACCAAATTTCATCAAAATCGGTCCATGGTACGTACCGTAGATGTACCCAACTTCGGCCATTTCAAATATTGGCGGTACTGATGAAGCTGTGCTCTTCAGGGGTCATTAAAAACTTTCAGTTTTTTCTCAATTTCAACAGGTGTCTTTGGGGCCTAATGTTGATATCTCTCGTGCCTGTTACTCTTATCACTTTCCCATGAAAAAAATCAAAATGTTAACAAGCAGTTTAGACATTTTTCAGCTTGTGTGCTTTATTACTATTGTAGTTTTTGATGTGATGTGATCTTAGAACTTGCTCTTACCGTTTCATGTTCGTAGTTTAGTGTTCTTGAAGGTGAGTGATAAGTCATTTTTTTACTTCGTGTTTTGAGGGAGTTCTGGGGAGTTTTTTCCGATAACTGAGTCAGTGTACCTAACTTCGGCCGTCTCGAAGATAGACAATTAGTGGACGTGAGTACCAAAACTATAATCCGATATACAGGGTGTAAGCCTAACTGGTCTGCCATACGGTACCAGTCGATTCTACAACTAATTTGCAACAAAAAATGTCCCTTAGCGATTTTTTTTAAAACCCTTCGTTTTCGAGTTATTTTAACTTTAAACTTTTTTTCGTGATTTTGACCTTATGTCATTAAATTGGTCATAACTCCGTTAATTAGCTGTGTAAATTACAATTTGAGGATACCGTTGGAAAGAGCAATAAATTTCCTATCGGATAGATGCCTTAACTTTTTTTTGAGTCAAGGTTTGAGACATGAAAACGTTCTCTAAAAAGAGAATTGTACGTAATTTTGGAAACCTCGCATTCTTTCAATCTCAAATTGAACTACTAGAACCCATACTTTTTCAAGATGCAAGAACAGTGAAAACTGCGCCAGAATCTCAGCTTTTCAATGGTATAATCAAAACATATTCTACAACCGTATTTAGGGGAGAAATTCGGGTTTGAACCCGGAAAAACGTGCATTTTTTCAACGAAATCGGCGCTCCTCTAGTCGATCTGAGGGGTCGGACGATGGGAGTGGGTGGGCGGGAGCCGCAGTAGACCACGAGGCCTCCGGAAACAGGAGGCCAGAGCGCTGATTTCGTTGAAAAAATGCACGTTTTTCCGCGTTCAAACACGGATTTCTCCCCTAAATACGGTTGTAGAATATGTTTTGATTATACCGTTGGAAAGCTGAAATTCTAGCGCAGTTTTTACTGTTCTTGCATCTTGAAAAAGTATGGGTTCTCGTAGTTCAATTTGAGATTAAAAAATGCGAGGTTTCCAAAATTACGTAAAATTCTCTTTTTAGAGGACGTTTTCATGTCTCAAACCTTGACTCAAAAAAAAGTTGAGGCGTTTATCCGATAGGAAATTTAATGCTCTTTCCAACGGTATCCTCAATTTGTAATTTACACAGCAAATTAAAGGAGTTATGACCGATTTAATGACATAAGGCCAAAATCACGAAAAAGTTGAAGTTAAAATAACTCGAAAACGAAGGGATTAAAAAAAAATTGCCAGGGGACATTTTTTGTTGCAAATTAGTTGTAGAATCGACTGGTACCGTATGGAAAACGCACTGAAGGAGGTTAGGGCTAGGAAATTTTCAATTCGGAAGGCATCTTAAAAATATGCAGTACCCAGATCGACTTTGCTGGGTAAGATAAATAAGAAGAATCCTCTGAAGGTGGGTCACCCCAATGCATTTCAATTTTCACTCTAATGATATTATTATAATGATTAGTTATGAGTTTATAGTCTTTTAAGAATATTACGCAAATTTTTTCAAGAGAATTCAGATGAGTTAATATTACCGATGAATGTTTTCAATGTAGTTCAAATAATTTTGGCCGTTTTATGACTAGTGTGACGATCTCGTCACTCGTTTTGACATTATTAGCACTGATAATGATGATAATTTTGAAATGTCGACCTGAAAATTACCATGATTTGAAGTTTTAAAATTCAAATAATCAGTTCACGTTTGAAAAGCTTTATAGATATCTTTTACTGCATTTCGCCTTTGTTTGGATGTTTTCCATGATATTCCTAAGGTGTTATTGTATTATAGGTGTTCCAAAAAAGTCTTTGTATGGTTTTTATGATTTTTAAATTCAAAAAAGCTTTTTTAAAAAATTATTCGGCGGCCGAAGTTACAATATACTTACTACTTCTTCGTTTTTAATGCATTTTTCATAGGTGGCCCAAGTTGGAGCACAACGGTACCTAACTTCGGCCACACTTCAAGTTTTTAAAAAAGGCCAAGGTTGTGATGATAAAAAAATTTATAGTGACATCCTATAGAGCAGATCTGCTGCCATCTAAATTATTTTGACATTTTCATGTCTTTCATATGGCACATAAAAAAAAAATCGTCACGAAATTTGATGCAACGAAATTTGTTGCAACGAAATTTGATGCGACGAAATTTGTCCCAAGTCGCCACAATGATGATTATGACCATCAGAAGTGAAGTTGTTAGGTACTTTACAGGTAGGTACTTTACAGTTAGGTAGGTACTTTACAGTTTGATATTACCAGATCAGCTGAGTCGAAAATCGAGCTCCCAGATCAGCTGAGTCGAAAATTGAGTTCCCAGATCAGCTGAGTCGAAACTCGAGCTCCCAGATCAGCTGAGTCGAAAATCGAGCTCCCAGATCAGCTGAGTCGAAAATCGAGCTCCCAGATCAGCTGAGTTGAAAAATCGAGCTTCCAGATCAGCTGAGTCGAAATTCGAGCTCCCAGATCAGCTGAGTCGAAAATCGAGCTCCCAGATCAGCTGAGTCGAAAATCGAGCTCCCAGATGTCTCGGGAAGGGAGGGGGGGGGGGGGGGGGGGCATGAAAATGTTTCAATGTGTTGCAGACTCGTATGCAAGCGTTTTTAGCCTTTATTTCTTATTATTTTTTCACTTTTATTGCAGTAAAATTAAAATATAACCACAACGTTTAAAAGTTCGGATTTCATGGAACTCGGTTTTTTTTCAGATTTTTACTCATATATTTGACTTTGAATAAACTCAAAAAACCTCCAAAAGTGGCCGAAGTTGGGTACTTCTACGGTAACTAAGGAACATGTCGCGGACGTACGGCGAAATTCCAAAGGTTCATTAAATTGAAAATAATACCTAAACCAAAATTGAATGAAAATTTTGCCCGCCGTACGCGGCACTTCCCCAGTTAGCATTGACCGATTTTGATGAAATTTGGTATGTAGGCTCCATTTGGGGTCTAGTTGTGCCCCGAAGCTGTTGGTTGATGTCGGCCACTTCTAAGGGGTGAAAAATAAGAGCTAAAATGTTCAAAACGCCCTAGCTCGATATGAAGGTATTGTTTTTTCATCAATTTAAAATATTATTGAATTTTTAAAATCTAATGAGACCACCCAGAGCTCTGTAGGACCAACCGTTCGCTCCCTTCGAAAACTTAAGGGTTGGACTTATTGAATCTCCGTTCAAAGTTTAGCATCTCATGAATATTGATGTTAGGCAGGTATGTGAAGAATCGATCAATTCAAATAAACAAGAAGCATTATTATTTTCACTAATAATTTTGTAAAATGTTTACAATCGAAAAAGGTAACATGAATTTATTGTGTAAAGGCACCTTATAACCACAGCTCCAAGTTTTTATAAATCAGTTTTCTTAATTGCTATTAGGAACTTCAAAAATGAGAATTTCGTCTCAGCTACCGAATGATAATATTAATAAAATCTAGTCACATGAAAGACATAAAAGACGGTAAGAGCAATAGGTAATGAAGACTAGGAAAATGAGTAGGTAATAGGGACCTGGCGTAATCTAAAAGTTTTCGACTTCAAATAAGAACAACTGACTCCGTGCACGAGCACCCTGCAAAATTGAATTGGATACTGCTCAAGGAATGGCGAGCAAATAAAAACAAGTGGGTGTGGCACATAGCTTTTTCGTATCCATAACCCGATTATATATATGATCAGATGCATAGTAGTTAATCTCAAAACATCAATCTCTAATCTAAGTACCTTTCACTACCCTCATAGGGGACCATCTACACGCTGATCTGGACAATCCTAGAAAATTTCATCAAATGCGGATGAAAAATGTAAGTGAGTAGTGATTGGATCAAAAAATTTCTCAGGAAGGCTGGGAGGATGATGATTTTCATAGGGGACCATCTACACACCAACCCGCACAATCCCTGAAAATTTCATAGAAATCGGAAAATGACTTCGTATAGTTATGCGCGTTACAAGGAATTCATGACAGACGGACAGACACACACAGACAGACAGACAGAAACGGAATCAAAATTGTTCAGAAAGGTCTAAAACGCAAAATGCGAGTGAGAATTTTGATTTTGGAGAACTTTTTTTTCGTCCTTGAAAAGTGAAAACAAAGCTTCCGCTACCTTGGTAGACTCGGAAGCAAAATCGTCATCATCAAATGTTTCCCCTGGATGGGAACCTTTTTTGTGGAAAATCTTCTCACAGAATTTGCATTTGTTGCTCTCGCCAGTCTTGGCTGTTCCTCCACATTAAAAACACAAATTTCCTCCGTTATCTCTCGAAGTCTTTTGAATCTGAGACATCTTAGTGGTGGGTTCCGAAAGCTTTGGATTATGGGAAGTTCCAGGGATGGGTTCCTGAGGCGCTTTTGTTATCTTTTGTTGCCTTATTTTGTTCGCGTATTTTCCGTCGTTGATCTTTTGCAGCCTATTCTCTTTTTTTCTTCTCACTTGTTTCGTAATACAACTCCCTCCACAGTTTGCTTGAGACGACATAAGGCATTCTCTCCGTCACTCCGGCATTCTTTCCTTCCCTTTTCGGCGTGGTCGGCCAGTGCAACGCTTCTCTTAGAGTTGATAGGAACTCGCCCTGTTTTTGGACAGAGCACAAAGTTTGTTTCGTCTCCGTTGAAAATGCATTCAGGATGGCTAAGAACTTCGGAACAGCCCTCCTCCTCCAAATGGTCTTCTATCTTCTATCTGGAACCACTTTTTAAGATCATTCGAACTTACGTTTGAGCTGGCTGCTGTCACCGCCTCAGGGGTCCTGTATGTGACTTCTGGATGACGACTAGGGAATCCCTTCATCCAAGACTTCCCTGGTTTTCCATTGGTGAACCGAGTTTTTCTGTCTTTATCCAGTTTCAAGAATTCCTCCACTCTCTTCAACAAATTCAGTGTTGTCTCTTCGGGAATCCTTTTCGTCCACATTTTTCCAACCATTTCACCAACAGCTTCTCTTCATCTTCAGTAAGCACAGCTAAAGGACCTCTTCTTGAGTGCGAGAACTTGCTCCCCACCGAAGTGCCCTTGAGAAGCCAGACCATTTGTTGGCATGCTAAGAACTCCTGAATTCGGCATGCCGGAAACGGGAAAAACAGGGTGCCGAAAACTGATTTGTTGAGGTTCAATATTGGGCACCAAGGGGGCCGAAAACTGAAAAACTCCATGAACCGAGAATCAATATTCGGCACCCCCTTAAATCAATAAAATAGTGACATTTTTTAGTTCCTTTCATTACTAAAGTGAACAGAAATACGGGAACATTGTAATGGAATCTCGAAAACATGGAAATCACAAAGTTGGGGTGATATTTCACGTAAACAGAAGATGAGGGTTGCTTACCAAAAACGTAAGAAACGTATAATTCGGGTGGTCGGCTGGAGGGCGACTTACCTCTACTTTCGTAGCTTCAAAAAACTTGAAGAAGGGGTAAACTATGCTATATGCCCATGCGAAGGAGGGTTTCTGTCGTCTAATGAGCGCCTTCTTGAGGTTCTAGAACGTTCTAGACGCTTGTTATTCACGAAAAACCGCGAGGGTGTGCCGAAAACTGAAGGGTGTGCCGAAAACTGGGTGTTTTACCCTACTCAGTTTTGCGTCCTTAGCAACCAGTAATCAAATTTCCAATTGCCACAACTCCATTTCTCCGAATTGAGTGTGAAGCAAAAGTATGGTTGGTAGACCTACCAACATACATTCATGCAGTTCATTATTTTTCTTTATAGATACCTCGTCTGCAAAGAACACAGCTTTGCCATTGTCACTACAAGTAGTGACAATGGCAAAGCTGTGTTCTTTGCAGACGAGGTATCTATAAAGAAAAGTAATGAACCTTTGTGTATTCATTTACAGCGTTTTTGGATTCTACGTACCTTGAAACGTTAACCAACAAATTTTGAGGGGGGGGGGGGGGTTAAAAATTTGTTCTCTTGGTCGATTACAAAGATTCGTCGTTGAAAATAATAAACCAAAAACTATTGAAAACCCGTGATTTTTAATCAAATTTGTTATTTATTGTTCCAGTTGTATCGTAAATTTATCATTTATTGTTTTAGTTGTATCGTGAAATTGTGTTATGAAATACTCACTTCTTTTTCCTGTTCTAAGTGAGAGATTTGTATTGTTTCGCAGTACAAAATAACTCTTTTCTTCTCATTTCTCGCTGGATGCGTACAAAGAAGACATGTGAATTCCTCGTATGTCCAGTTCATGTTCTGAATTTTGTCTTTTTGATCCGTGGTTTGGTAGGTACTGTGGGCACCACCTTATTTATGCCACCTTATTTTTTCCAATTTTTATTTTTTCATATTTATAGTATCTAAGAATTAATATTTAATACTGACCAAACTAGTCAACTCTAGGAATGTACCTACTACTATTTTATCATTATCTGCTTCAGTTTATATTCGTTCTTCTTATAGCGAGATCAATAAGTTCAATTTCTGACAATTCTTCTCATTCAAATTCACTTGAATTTGTTTTTGAAAATCCACTTGAAATTTTTGCTTAAACATTTCACTGTAGAGACAGAATTACGTTTATAATATTACCTTGTATTATGTGGGGTAGGAATATGTTGAAATAACTGCACGTACCAAAAAATTTATTAAGTTTTGTATTTCAGTGAGAATTATTGGCTGACGTAGAGAGTGATCTTCAAAACTATCGACTAGATCTGACTGTAGGGGAAAGGCTTGTACCTTGGGACGATTTTTTCAATTACATTTTTTTCACAGACAAAAGTAATTAAGCAATTAACGGAAGGGTGTATTATTCTCTACTACTCTTGAGGTTTAATAAAATGTATAAACCATAATTTTGAAAAAAGTTTAAATACCATAAAACTTGATTTTTCAAAATGTCTATTTTGTCCCGAGGTACAAACAGTGTATGTACCTCGGGACACCCATGTTTGTACCTTGGGACAGGAGGATAAATTTAGAAGAAAACCACCTAAATTATTCGAAATATTTTATTTAAACGTTAGTTATCGCAAAAACAGACTTTAATTTCCAAATATCCTTTTAAAGGAGTTCAAACATAGACAAGTAGCAAAATTTGGTTACCTTCTTTTACATTGCTATCACACAAATAGGATACTATCTTATCACAAAAGGCATGTTCGGGATGAGTATTATTAAGTCAAACAAAGATGCTTCAAAGAATAATAAACTAAAAGGATCATTATTGGTAAATCTTGCTGCCTTTTCGACCATTGGCCTGTTGAATCATCAAAAATGTAGTGTGCGCAGGAGTCGGAAAAACTGTTTATTGTTATTTTTCTACACTAGACCTCATTCTGAGAATTCACTTTGTATTTAATTTGTTACCAACCACGGCCTTTTAGCGTGAGAAGACCTTTTTCTTTGATTTTTCAAAGTTTCGAATGTTTATGATGTTACAGTGGGCAGGGGGGTCCTGCCCAGGCGGGAGGGGCGCGTGGCGTCATAAACATTCGAAACTTTGAAAAATCATAGAAAAAGATCTACTCATCCAAAAAGAGAACGGCTGGTGTCAAAATTCTCAAGGTGAGGTCTACTTTTGATTAAAAAAAAAAAAAAAAATCAGGCGCATCTCCCATTGACTTCTGTTGACTTGGGATCAATCTCCTATCCTTTCGACTAAACTATATTAATTTACACTTCGGAATCAGAGCTCGCAACCACTGAGCTATGGAAGTGAATGGACAGAAATGCGAAGAGGTAGCTGATCACAACATCTCTCCCCTGTTGGAAAATCTTAGTTACTCCGTTACTTGGTCAGGGTGGTGAGGGCTCTTTCGCCGGCCTTATTCAACCCAGTGAGAACGCTATATTTTTTACTGGCTTCGGAGTTTTGTTATTATTATTTCTTCATGAACGGGGCGGGGCATCTGCTGACCTCAACGTTTGTCTGAATAGGCTGTGGCTCAACTCGTGTCTTGGGGGAAGTTGTTTTGATGACAACACTAATTTATTATTGTTCCCAGAGAATGCTGAGGAAACCATTCGGGTCTGTACGACTGCGCCACTTTGTTGAATCATCAAAGATTAACTTCCCTCGACCGAGGATCGATCTTCTATCGTTCCGACTAAACTATATTTACACTTCTGAGTCGGAGCTCGCTACCACTGAGCTAAGGAAGTAAATGGACAGAAATGTAAAGAGGTAGCTGATCACAACAGGCCCATCCACTGGCTGCTGATTCACTCCATCCTTTGATCGTGGCATCTGCACATGAATGGACCAACATCTTAACATGGTAGCTTAGGCCAAAACCGAACATAAATAACATAAAACGAAAAAATATTGTGTCCCAAGGTACAAACCTCAACGTGTCCCAAGGTACAAACATTTGACATTTTCCAAAAAATTTAATTATTGACATATCATGATATAATAACATTTTAAAAACATCAAAATCATAGAGATGAACCTTGAATTGAAGGAAAGCAGTTGCAAGTGGAAGAAATTCAAACTTATCTTTCTGTCAATTGGTCGTGGTATGGAGCAAAGATAAAACTTTGGGACTGGTGATAACAAACAACGAATTTTCATCATCACATGGTCGGTGATAACAGAAAAAGGGGCACATACACGGTGTTGCCTTCACATCCAAAGATGATTAGAGCCCAGTCCAATTTTTTTTGTGCCTCTTTTCTAATTGATTTAAGCATTGTCCCGAGGTACAAGCGTCCCAAGGTACAAGCCTTTCCCCTACGTCATTGAAAATCACCGTCCCTGATGGAAAGAAGTGATCTTCATCGCTGCCAGACTACCAGAGCTTCCTGCACACCTGATGTGATTTCCTACAAACATTCAGGTTGGTGCCCCACAGATTAAATTAGTACTTCGAAGTTTGTTAATTTTTTATACGATAGTTCCCTAAGTGTAGGGTTGCAATGAGATATACATTCATGACCTAGAATAAGTCAATGGGGTATTTCAGCCAATTTAAAAAAAAAAAAATTCAAAAGAGTATGGCTCAGGAATAACGGTAAATCGGGTCTGTTCGTCGAGAAAATGTTTTTAAAAAATCAGAGAAGCTAAGGAAAGTTGAAGATTTGAATGGTGTGACGTAGCTAGCTTTGAAAGGTTGATCATTTTACACCCCAAGATGTTGAAACATTAGACTTTGGAGAACTCACGGACGTTAGACTTTGAAGAACTCACGGACTCACGGAACATTACGGGGCTCAAAACAATATTTTATCCGAACGATTACAGTTTAATCACTTGAAGCGACACGAAACTGAATGTAAATCACTATTTATGTTTCTGACTAAAGCATTGGAAACACAAACGGTGGATACAGCTTTCGTACAAGTACGCAACCACGAGAGACATTTTATGTCTTATGTTTAATAAATTGAGAGCTTTCCAATGAGTGGTGAACGATTTTTGTGGGGTGGAAAATGAGGAAGTTAGTTTTCCCTAGGAACGATTGGTTGTACGTGAAAATCATCAGAAATTTCCGCGTGACGCTCCCCTCGTGACGCTCCCCGCGTGACGATTTTTCATTTATGTACCATAGTAAAGACATAAAATGTCAAAAAGTATCCGTGCACAGAGAAGAGATGAAACCCTTCCCTGATTTAATAAGTCGAAACCACTAACGAAGTGAACAGAAAACAACCGATTACTGACAGCAGACGTAGGTAACGCTAACGATTGAACCATAAAGTAACGCTATCCAAAATGAGAATCTCTTGGATACTACAAAATACTACTCACACACGCGCGTGGCGTAGTGTGTGTGCATTTATGGCGGCCCGCCTTTTTTTCAAAAGTGTGATCTCTTTAATTAATTTTTCTACTACTTCTTATAGTATCATTGGGCTTAAAGTTGGAGTATATAGGTTTTCAGGGGTGCTGAATCTAAATTTGAGGTCAAAAACCTGAATTTCCGACCCACCGAAATACCCCATTCGAGGTAAGGTCCTGTCGAAAGTACCTTGGCACAGGACGATCTGTGAGAAACGCTTGGGTTACCAATTCACTTTGTCATTGGTACTATTACTCGCCTACATTAAAACCTGATGAAGTTTCAATGAACGCTTATACCTCGGTTTCTCCTAAAGTTAAAATAAGATTTTGTTCTAATCCAGTTCTTTGTAAACTGAATTCAAAATTGGGTCCGTAATTCAAGGAATGACTGACTCGTCCTGTACTTATATTGAGAATTCAAATTCAGTATCATCGATTTTTGACGTGATAACGTCTTATAAATTGGTTTACCGGGAGACACTTCAAGAAACTGCGTTACGCTCCGCTCACGGAGGGGGTGCAGCTCGGCGCTCCCTAAAGGCGGGCGGCCCCTCCCCTTCCCCGGCGCTCACAAAAGCGGGAGCGCCCCGCCCCCCTTCCCTGGCACTCACTCCCCCCCCCACCCATGGGAAATACCTACTACCTACGGGAAATACCTACTCTGTGCAACTTGACAAAGAATTTTATTTTATCCTTCTTCCTACTATACGAATGAATATTAACATTAAAATTATTTTACCACTCAAAGTCGTTGTCACGTAAAACTTTCGCCCGTATACTGACTTTACAGGCAACAACATAGGGTTTTTTTATTGCTGATTCCTGCATATAGTTTTACCAAAATATTGAGAAAAAAAAACTCGACCCTTCAGGCCTCGCCTTACTGCTTATTACAGCTTCTGGTGAAAATTCATGAAACATGCTTTAGCCGCGCTTTTATTGCGGAGTAGGGATGGGGTGGATGGGTGAAGACCCCCCCCGTGTGATTCACGTCTGTCACCTACCCACCGCGTGACACTTTACACGTAGTTAATCCAAGGCTAAAGCATGTTCCATGCTTAAAGGGGAGGAGTTGGTGTGGTGCACACATTCCCGATTATTTCTCAGAAGGAGTTTGATATAACTGGAAGCACTGGGCTGAAAGCTGAAGCTGGGAGCCCTAGAAGCGTTCTAATTGGTGGAGCTCCAGGACGTAGTTCTAGATGAGTGTAACAGATCGCATTCATGATCACTTGTTCCCAACCTTATCACATTTTTCTCCTTGGGGCGTTACCAGCCACATCGAATTAATTAATTTGATAACATTTAGTTATATTCTCGATATGTATGAAAAATTGAGCGATTTTCAATAATACAATAATACTGGGTTTCAAAAGTTTCTATGGGTGGCAGTTGTCAATTGAACATTTGAACTACTGGCAATAGGGACAACAACGACTGTCAGGGCAACCTTGGAAAATACCTGTCGCTTCGATTGGTTTTTCTAAGTAATTTTTGCAAACCTAAATGACGATGATATTTTCTGGTCATTCCAAAGGATTAGAAAAAGGAGCGGCATGAAAGAATGTGGCATCACCCCACCACTTAGTTTCCGTAGTAGTTCTTCAGCTGAAAGTAGAGGCGCTACTGAGGTAGCCTCAAAAACGCTTGCACGCCATTTTAGCTTTCTCCTCTGTTAACTTGACTCCAGTACTCTGTGACTGGAAGTGCTCCACCGGGCATTTTTATAACTTGTCACTAAACGAGAATCCGCACAATTCCTGAAAATGTCATCAAAATTGCGTTGAAAATGTTGAAGTTATGACGATTAGAAGGTTTTTACGTTTGTGAATGCGCAGCAGCAAATAACGATTCGGGAGAAATGATTTTCACTGGGGACCATCGGCACCATAATCCGCACTATAAATGTAAATTTCATCGAATTCGGATGGAAAATGTAGAAGTTATGGCTGTTACAAGGACTTAGGGTTTGCACATGCGCGGTGACTACTATCAGTCCAGGCGGGATGATTTTCATAGGGGACCATCTCCACCCCAACCAGCACAATCCCCGAGAGTTTCATCGAATACGGATGGAAAATGTAGAAGTTATGGCTGTTACAAGAAATTCACATAACGCGCATGCGCAGCGGTTACTTTAGCTCAGGGACTAAAGATTTTCATTGTGGACCATCTCCACAATTCCTGAAAATTTCATTGAAATCACGGAAAACATTCAAATCATGAAAGACAGACACGAACCCAAAATTGTTCAGGAAGGTCTAAAACTTAAAACGCAAGTGAAAATTTCGATTTTGGAGAACTTTTTGATTTCAACCTTGAAAAGTGAAAACAACGTTAGCGCTACCTTGGTAGACTCGGAAGCAAAACTAGAAACGTTAAAAAGTATTCGTGGCTAGCTTTATTGATGAGGCATTGGTAATCATTGTCCCACATAACAAAAGCTGTATCGTCAGCGAATCACCCTCACCCTCAAGATCAATATCTAATAAATCATTAATATAAGCCCAAAATAATAATGGACTCAAAACAGTCCCTTGCGGCACTCCACATTTTAATATTTTTGGCTGACTAACACTTTCACCAATATGAGTCGCCTGTATACGATCAGTCAAATAAGACCTTAGAAGGTCCTCGAATCCCAAAATTCTTCAGTCTGTCCGAAAATGTTTGGTGATCTAGAGAAGCAAAAGCCTTACTTACATCTAAAAAGATCCCCAAACCAAATAATCCTTCATTATATTTTTCTATTGCTAATTTATGTAATTCATACGCAGCTTGCTCTGAGCTCAGTACCTTTTGAGAACCATATTGACGATGAGAGCTTGTTGCCTCTAAGAACCCAATTTCTCCAATATTTTTGACAATGACAAAGTCAAAGAAATCGGTCTATTGTTCATGACATCTTTTGTCATATGTGAACCCAATTGAGGAGTTTGATGTACTAAAGACAATTTTTATCGGAATTGAGTTAACACTTTCCCAGAGTTTTAGGGGGGTAGTTCTTCACAAAAATGCCGTCGTTTTGGAGCAAAAGAGTCTATTCCCTTGAAAAACAAGGGTGAATATTCCAGCACTATGTTGGTCTCTCATCCGTTTTGTTTCAAAAAGTACTTTATCCACTTCGTTTGATTTCAAAAAGTACTTTATCCATAAATCTGATATTTCAAATCTCGTTCAAAATTATTTTAAACTTTGAACTAATTTACCTTTTTTCCAATAACATTTACTACCTATTATAATTTAGAAATATGTATAAAAATACGCTGCAAATCATTGCTCAATGGTTTATTATTTTCTGTATAGATCACCCTTCTGTATAGATCACTGGTTCTCCATCAATAGCACCTACCACCATCTGTATTCTCCCTTCACCTTCCCTCTCAAATTTCAGCTTCCTGCGTTCAATACGATTGAAAATGGCTTCGGAGCTCACTCAGCTGATCAGTGCTCTTCCAGGCATTCTAGAAGATCTTCTTCACTCTTCAGATCACTGATCAGCTGAGTGAGCTCCGAAGCTATTTTCAATCCTATTGAACGCAGGAAGCTGAAATTTGAGAGGGAAGGTCTAGGGAGAATACAGATGGTGGTAGGTGCTATTGATGGAGAACCAGTGATCTATACAGAAGGATGATCTGTACAGAAAATAATAAACCTTTGGGCAATGATTTGCAGCGTTTACTAATCAGTAAGACACTGCCGTCTACTGGAGACCTCAGATGATTCTAAATTGTGTAATTGCCGCTAGAAGCCGTCTTTCAATGTTTACCAACAGGTTGAGTTAATCTATTTTTCGATCATGGATATTGTTTTCTCGGCACTGTGAGGTCAGTATTTCGTTGTTCATTTATAACCTTTCGAGTTCTACAACTACGGGACAAAAAACCGCTGCAAATCATTGCCCAAAGGTTTATTATTTTCTGTATAGATCAACCATCTGTATAGATCCCTCCCTACCAACCGTAGGTGCCTACTACCTACTAGGGCATTTTTGAAAATTTCAACTACAACCACCAACCAAATGGAAATGAAGGGTTGAAATTTTCAAAAATGCCCTAGTAGGTAGTAGGCACCTACGGTTGGTAGGGAGGGATCTATACAGATGGGAGATCGATACAGAAAATAATAAACCTTTGGGCAATGATTTGCAGCGTTTTCCAATAACATTTATTAAAATTTAGAAATATATAAAAAATAACATCATTGTTTTATAGCACGTTTTTCAGGTCGCTATGGTTTTTCGCGTTTTTCTCACGTTAGACCAAATTGATACCTTACCTTCTGGAATCAAAGTCCTCAATTGTTAATGTGAACTCAATTAATCTACTTTTGATACATTTCCCCAATATTTTTGACAATGACCAAGTCAAAGAAATCGGTCTATAGTTGTTCGTGATCTGTCCTGGTTCGTACGAATGGGGTTCTTCCTCCCAATGGTGGTTGTCCCCTTTCGTCCTGTATCGAAAACTCGAGCCTCTCCTGGGGGACGTCCTCCGATGCGTGGGTGGCGGCGCCGCTGCGCACCCGCACTCCCTCCCGCACTCCCCCGGCTGGTTCAGTTCCGCGGTGTCGGTCCGAGCTTGATGGTCTGCCCTCCCGCACTCGCGCCGCCTCCCGTACGAACGTAACGCGATCTCAAATACCGTAAGTATCACCGAACTCGGATGATCGAATCGTCTCTACGAATTTTCGAAGAAATAAAAAACATATAGGAATGGATTCTACGTTTATGTAACGGAAATTTAAGAACACCACCATTCTTGGAAAAACTATTTCGGAACATTCTTGAACATCTCCTGAAGTACGAGGATAACAGGTCTACGCAAGTATCGTCCTAGACAATAAATCAACCGACAATCCCAGATAAAAAGTACAAAATGTGCTAAATCCTCAAAATTACATAAAAAAGTTACTTTGTCCACAATTTTCCATTATCTCTTAAAGTTCAAATTTTCATTTAAAAAAACTCGATAACCGTGGGTTTTGGTACTAACTGACTTTTTCTAACAAAGATTTTATTTTTTTTTTCAAGAGAAAAAAAATTATTGAACATTTTAGAAGTAATAAAATTGGACAAGAACTCCAGTAGTTATCGAAACGCTAAAATTTAAAAATGAGTTGCCAAAAGTTCGAATTGGTGTGCCAAAAGATTACCAAAAATTAAAATTGTATTGGTATACCAATATGGATCAACGTGAAACTCCATATCAAAATCATTATCAGATTTTTTTTTTTTTTTTTTTTTTTTTTTTTTTTTTTTAAGAGAAAAACATTTATTGAACCTTTTAGAAGTAATAAAATTAGACAAGAACTCTAGTAGTTATCGAAACGCCAAAATTTCGAAATGAGTTGCCAAAAGTTCGATTCGGTGTGCCAAAAGTTTGCCAAAAATTAAAATTGTATTGGCATACCAACGTGAAACTCTATATCAAAATCATTATCAGAGTTGAAATGAAATTCAAAAACTAAACGAAAATAATTTAAATGAAAAATGATCAGAGGAAACTCAGAGAGTACCAAAACCAGATGAATAATTTTTTAACAAAACATGAACAGAAACCACGTTTTTCAACTATTTTCACAAATTTTTGACACTTAAGAAGCAAAATGAAATCCGTTTGAAACGGGACCACTGCGGATACTGTTAGAACACATTTCAATAAGAATCAAGCAGATTGGTGCCAGAATAAATAATAAAAATAAAAAAATGTTCAGACGTACCAAAAAAAAAAAAATCGTTGTCCTATGACACTCCGAAAGAGAACTTCCCCTTTCGCGCTTAAGGCTGTTTTGAAGTCGGTAAAAATCGCTGAAAGTCGACCAGCAACTGGTTCAGGATGACCGGGAGAAATGCAAAACCAAATCAAAGAATAGAAATGAAAAGGAATCCAACACACCAAAGAAATATCGAAACCAAATCAGTGCACATTATCCCCAATCCAATCTGCTTTACTTAACACCAACTACTTTGCAACAACTTTTTTTAAAACTCCGCTCTAAATGCCACTTTTTCGCTCTGACATTTTTTATTCGTGTCGACCTTGTAATTCTAAAATGTTCGTTACTTCCATATTTTCCGTGGACTTTCAAATTCGATTACACCGTTGAAAAGAGCGTTAAATTTCTCATATGATGAACCCTTGTCCACTTCAGAAATACTGTACGTTAGAATAGTTTTCCACCTCCAACTTGAAAATTCGTCAATTTCTTTTCAAACATTTTGGTGACAAAAATTCTTCTAAGACCCTCAAACATACTTTGTTTCATCAGCTTTCTAACGGTAGCCCATTCTTTTAGTTTTACTGTGAAATTTAAGGAGAGGTACGAATAAAACTGATATAAAAATACGAATAAAATAAAATCACTCACGACGAGATTTGTGGAAACCCATTTTAATAAAAAATGGAGTTGAGAAAAACGTAGTCTATTTCCAGGAAAGTGATGAGTTACAAAGTTGAATCGATTATGACGGCTAGGTCATCATCAACCAAACAAACAATAACCTAATAAACAATAATAATAACAAATAATAACTTTTTTATTAAGGAGAAAAAGGCGTTTACATGTGAAAAACGCTGCAAATGATTACACAATGGTTTATTATTTCTATATAGATCACTCGTCTGCAAAGCCACCAACCATCCAACAAGAAGAAAAACAGCGATCGTATTTCGGTCAGCTAAAATTTGAACGGAGATTAGGCCTCTTTTGCGATTCACACTCGTGTTTCTGATTTATCGTACCTAAAACCCCTAAATTATCGTAGGGAGCGAACGATTTGGCCTACAGAGCTCCACGTGGTCTCAAAAAATTCTAAAAATTCCATTGAATCTTAAATTGAAGGAAAAACGATAGGTTGATATAAAAATGATTGATATAAAATTGATATAAAAATTTGATATAAAATATTTATGTAAATATTTATAATGTACATACGATATAATATCTATATTTATAATATTTACGATATATATATATGATATAAAAATTGATACCTATAAAATTTTTTGAGTTTTCAAAATTCCAAAATTTATTTTTGAACCCTTAGAAGTGAACTACATCAACCAAAATCTTCGGGGCACAACTAGACCCCAAATGGAGCCCATATACCAAATTTCATCAAAATCGGTCAATGCTAAGTGGCAGAAGTGCTGCGTACGGCGGACGGACGGCCAAATTTTTATTCGATTTTTGGATTCTAATTACCTTGAAACGTAAACATCATTATTGAAAATACTAAATAATAAACCAAAAGTGTCATTTCAGTGAAAGTTGAGTGTATTTTACCTTATTCAATTACTGCAATTACTCAATTCTTACTTTATTCATACTGGAATTTAATGAACGTTCGAACCCTCCATTCATTCTCTTCTGTCTCTCAATCTCACTATGAAAGGAAACCGTCTCGATGTGCACCATGAGCGAATTTTCACAGAACAAAATACAGCTAAATTCAGCTATTCTCAACCCACGAAAGATTTTGATATTAGGTGACCTCTGTCTTAAACTTTGTTCTCTTAATTCAACGAAAATAAATTCAACTCAACTCGTTCACAGTATTTCCAGTAATATATTGAAAGTATAAGAAAAATCAATTTAGACAATTTCGATCATATGGAAAAAACGAAATTGGCCGTAACATCTTTTGTAGTGATCAAACTGAAATGACGCAGTAGGTAACAAGAAGTAAATAAAATTAATAAACAAATTTAAATTCCTAGCTATCCGCGACACTACCGGCCCGGAAAAGAGTGACCAGCCAATCCTTCAACCAATCCTTTCCACCATTGTGGTCTTGATTCGACTTCGGTTGATTCTAGCTCATCACTCTGAAGGTCAGGTTCCGATGTTCTTGTAGTCTGCTCCGGTACTTCATCTTCTAGAACTTCAATGCATTTTTTTCTCAAATGATTTTGCTGAATCCGAGCTAATGATGATTTTGAAAGTCTTAGGTCACAACCAAATTTTGAAGGGATATTAGAAGGGTAGAATTTCCATGGCCAAGGAACGAAGTATCTATCACGAATGGCTGTCAACGACTTGTTGAAATTTTCTGCTACCAAGTCGTCATTTGTTCGATTTGGGCATTCTCTAATACACTTGAGGAGATCTATCTTATGTTCATTAACGTTTTTGGTTTGACTAGAGTTCGAAAGGAAGCTGACAGTATCCGACGTAATATTTGGTTGTCGGACACGACCACTTACGAGCCAACAAAATTTGGAGTTAACAAAGTAGAGACCAGGACTGAGTTGTTCCTTAACATTCAAGAATACGTCGAAATGATAATCATTGCCAATTAATAATTCAATCGGCTTATCCCTCTCTTCGTCTGCAAACACCATGTCCTTTGGCACGTTCAAATGAGAGAAGTCAAAATTCTTAGTAACGTGCATTCCTATGATTGTGGGGACAACATTTGCATGATTTTGCATAGAATCAACATTTCTAATCTCTAAATCCAGCTCAACTAAGGAAGTGGACACTTGACTTGGCTTTGATTTTCCAAAAAGATGTAATGACAGAATTTCTTTCTCATTGGTAGGCAAATCAAGTTTCCTTTTTATTTCCTCAGATAAATAAGTTCTTTGACTTTTTGAGTCCAACAATTCCCTTACTTTATGCGTCAGATTTGTCTTACTTGGAGTGCGGAGTTTTACATTATCTGTTTGCATTGTAACGAGTTCGGTCATCGCCATACCACATTGCTCTACTTCCTGTTCATTGATGGCAGCTCGGTTGCAGAATTTTCGTTGGGTTTCCTCGGGAAATCTTTGAGGACAAAGTGCTCGATGATGATTCTTTCTTCGCCTGCAGTAGTAACATGGTCTGTCGACTGGACAATTCTGCACTGTGTGATATCTGTTGAAACAATTAAAGCAACATCCTTTAGCGATTTGCTTCCTTTCTCCTAAAGTAGTAACGTTCGGGCACTCATCGGTCCAGTGGTTGCAGTTACAGAAGAAGCACCTCAAAGTTCTACTATCGTATTGGACTAAACATTCAGTATCTTCTCTTAAAGCCAGATTCTCAGTAGTATGTCTAAAAGTAGATGGCTTATATTCGCAGGGGCTCTTATGTGAATAAGTTTTTTCAGCAGCATCAACATTTTCTTGAACAGTGATTAGACATCGAAGAAAGCTGAGCAAGTCTTCATTTGTGAAATTATCTCTACCTAATTTATATTTCTCAACTTCAAGCAGAATAGGTGAAGGAAATTTTGAACAAATGATAGTTTGGAAAACCTTTTGTTGTATATCCTCTCCTAAATTTTCTAGGCATCTTAAATGTGTCACAGTTTCTTCATAGGTTGACCTCAGGCTACTTGCGTAATACTTTGCTCTTGGGAGATTTGTCAGCTCGGTATAATGCTTATTTACAAGTAGTTCTAGGTTACCATACTTTTCCTTCAGTATCTGAACAGCCGACTCATAATTTTCAGGCTAAATTGGCATTCCTCCGATACATTTCTTCGCACTATCTGAAAGGAAGCTGACAAGATAGTTGAACTTTTCTACAGTCGAAAGAGAAGAATTCTTATGGACATTAATTTCGAAGAGCTGCCAAAATTCATTGAATTTCAAAGGGTCGCCGTTAAACGGTTGAATTTGTAGTTTTGGGAGCTTAGCTGTTACTCTACGATCAGGATTACTTACAGCAGCTGCGACAGAAGAGTCTTTGTAAAACTCAAGCTCAGTCTCGAGCGCTGAAATTACACTTACTGCACGCTGCCTTGTAGCATTCAATTCTAGAGCCAGAGAGTCGAAGTTTCCATCTCCCCTTACCTTTCTGCCCGATTTATTCTCCAGCTTAGCCCTTTCCTTGTCAAAACAATCAACGGCATAAAGTCTCAGCTCCTTCAAGAATTTAGTGGCCTTCTTCACCTGAAAATCATCCGACTCCAAGATCGCCTCCGCAATCGCACAAACTGAGTTAAGTTTAGCGTCAACGTCTTTCATAATCACGATTTCCATTGTGGTTCAAGTTAGCACAAATCAATCAACGTTCTTCAATCAGTCCTTCTTTCAGTCTCCGTTCCTCTTTCAGTCCTTCCCGGGTTTCGGCACCACTGTCTTAAACTTTGTTCTCTTAATTCAACGAAAATAAATTCAACTCAACTCGTTCACAGTATTTCCAGTAATATATTGAAAGTATAAGAAAAATCAATTTAGACAATTTCGATCATATGGGAAAAACGAAATTGGCCGTAACATCTTTTGTAGTGATCAAACTGAAATGACGCAGTAGGTAACAAGAAGTAAATAAAATTAATAAACAAATCAAAATTCCTCGCTATCCGCGACAACCTTACTGTGTCAACTGATTGGTAATGAGGTCTACTGGAATAAACTCCTTCTTTGCCGAGCTGTCGGTAAATTTATCACCTTCTTCAGGGCTCGAAAGACGTGGCAGTACCAAGTCAGTGGCAGTACTCAGTGGCATACCAAGTCAATAAAAAAGAAAAGTCATAAAATAAAGTATAAAATAAAAAAAGTCAAATTGATACACGGTTTGTTATTTTTCTATATAGATCACTCGTCTGCAAAGAACACGACTTTTACATTATCACTACCTACCGACCATAGTTCTACCTACCGACCATCAAGTTTATTTTTTAGAAATAAACGCTTCAAACTCAGTTCGAAGATACAGGGAGTTCAGGTTGCCCTAATTATTAGGACATTCTATTACTGGTTGCTAAGGATGCAAAACTGAGTACAACTCGAAGAAACGAAATACGGTCGCATTTCGGTCAGCTAAAATTTGAACGGAGATTAGGCGTCTTTTGCGATTCACACTCGTGTTTCTGATTTATATCAAGTCCAACCCTCAAGTTCTCGTATGGAGCGAACGGTTTGTCCTACAGGGGTTCCGCGAGGTCTCTAAAAATTCATTACTATCTTAAAGTGATACCTTTATACCAACAATACCTTTATACCAAAATTTTGACCCTTAGAAGTGACCGACATCAACTAAAAGCTTCGGGGCACAAGCTTCGGGTATGGTATACTGAAAATCGAAAAAACCAACAATAACCGTGTGGGTACTCTATGAGTTTGTGGAGACGAGTAGAACATGAATATGGACTCCTAAAATCTTCAAAGCATACTCGGTGCATACAGTATGTTGGTATTCTATACTAAAAATCGGAAAAACCAAGAATCGTGTAAAAAAAAAAACTTTCTAAAAGAAATTGCATCACCATTGTTCCTTTTCTTAACCATACCTTCAACTGAAAGATTTCTTTGAAAATTCGCTCATTAATTCATGCTGCATGAATGGACTTTTTTTTCTTTACGTTGGTAGGTGGTAATAATGGCAAAGCCGTGTTCTTTGCAGACGAGTGATCTATATAGAAAAATAATAAATCTTTGTGTAATAATTTGCAGCGTTTTTTCATTTGTCTAGTTGTTTTGACTTGAACTTCCTGAAAGCTGGTGTTGTTTTTTTTTTTTTTTTTTTTTTCGTTTCTTGCCATAAAATTTAATTCTCTCCACCAGCTCATTTTTTATTGACTCTTAATTTTACCGAAAGCTCGGCATAGAAGCAGTTCATTCCAGTGGATCCCGTTCCCGAACAGTTTACAAAGTGTGTTTTGTCGGGTCGATCTACATATTTGCTGTTTGGTGACCGTTTTGCATAAGTTTTTGCAGTTGATCAGCATCTACCAAGTAATAATTTATGTTACCATCGGTGCCAAAGGATGGCATATCGGATGAAATATATCGATATACTGATCTTATGAGATATTGATACCTTTGATATATCGGATGAAATATATCGATATTTCGATGTATCAGAAGATCTACTTTAAAAAACATGTGAAGTTGGTAGCTGAATTTAATAGTTTTAAAACAATATAAAAATTATTTAGGATGACATTTATGGACATATCGGAGTATCTACTTGGAAAAACTTGAAGAATTAAGTAGGCAGGTGAATTGAAAAGTTACTAACATCATTTTGAAAGAAATATTATCGATATACTCAACATATCGGAAGATCTATTTGGAAAAACCGTTTGAAATAAGTATTAACCTACTTTAAAAAGTTACTGGGTATGAATGATCGAAATTCATTGTTTAAAAACTGGAAAAAAGTGCAAAAATGTTTATGCAATGTTAAATTAATTTATAAATTGACAGGGGTATTGGTACTGTAGACAATCATGATTCTTCAAAATTGAAAATAATTGTTGTGAAAACCTGCTTCATTTGGTATAGTAGGTAGTTTTAAGCTGGACGAGCCTACATTAATTTTGGCTTAAGTCAAGTAATTGAGCCTTGAGAGCCACTGTAGGTGTAAACTATGTACACAATCATGTCCGAGCTGAAGTCAACAGTCTGAAATCAACCCATCACTAGGTAACTACAAAATTTGGAATGAAATTACTTGATGTTTTTACAAGTACAGGCGTCCCTTCTCGTCCATTCATTTCAATATTTGATTTTTACTAAAAAAAAAAAAAAAAAACATTTACTTGAAAACAGGTCGCGATATATTGGTAAATATATCGATATTGACCGATAATATCGGTTCTCTATATCGATAAAAATATATCGATGTATCAAACGTCCCTATCGGTCCCTTGCCATCCCTATCGGTGCCACAATATGCTGATAGTCCTGAAGAAGATTTAAATTAGACATCTTGAAAACTTTACAAGACCTTCGGGATTGATTTTTTGAACCCATTTCAATAGCTTGTTTCCCTTCTCATCAATTACGCCTAATATCTCCAACTAGTCGCAAAATGTAAGATAGATATTCATCATTCATGATTATGGGTATAAATAAGTTTGCAGAGTTCAGGAATTGATTTTGTCCAAGAAGTTTCCTATGAAATTACCTCTTGTGAAGGACATTGACTGTTTATAAGATCAGCTTAAATAACTTTAACTAATGTTATTTTTCATGTTCAAACCTCATCAAAGTTGAAGTTTGGAGTATTTACAAAAATTCGCTCTTCTTTCATGTGAATCTTTTATTTTATCTCTATATGTCAACGGAAACACTTTGTTTGGCTAAATAAATAAAGATTTACTACAAAGATAAATAAAGATTTGTAAATTTAAACGTTTTTAGGACGTCCCACAGTAAGACTTGGGCGTCCTTATGTGATCGATCTGGGATGAAGGAGGACAACACTCAATAGAAAAAAAAATAACCACACAGTAATCCGTTTTAGACCATTCTGAATCAAAATCCGCGAAAAAAAACCATAGGTGTATGTCTGTGTGTGTGTGTGCGTGTATGTGTATGTGTGTGTAGGTGTGTGTGTATGTGTGTGTGTGTGTAACAAAATCTTGTGTACTCTGCAAAGGCCTTAGTTCTCAACCGATTTTCCTGGTTCTTTTTTTGTTCGTCGCGGAAAACTATCTAGTTGTGCACTACGGCGCCGGAATTTTGGATTTTGCTTTTTAAGAGGGGGAAAGGGGGGGTTTATGCTTAAAAACGTGCGTTTGCGTGCATAATCTTGTAAACTCTGCCCAGGCCTCAATTTCCAACCGATTTGCTTGTTTCTTTTTTTGTTTGACTCAAATAACTTCCGAGTTGTACATGATTTTACCAGAGTACCAAAATTCGCAAGGGGAGGGGGTGAGTGGGGGGATAACATTCACAAAATATCCGATTTTTCAATATTTTGGTTCCTTTACTGCTTACTAATTGTACCCAAGCTTTGAAATTGAGGAAAAATTCTCATTATACCTCCGAATTTTCATGAATTATTCTCTGTACCACCATGGTGCCAGGATATGGTGCCATGATGCCATAAACCGCTTATTTCGTGTTTTTTTTGTGTTTCACCTTGAATACGGATGTGAACTTCGATTGACTGCCTACCAAAACTAACAGATGAAAGTTCAATGTTACGACGTATTTCCGCTTTGGTGCCAGACTGGCACCATTGTTGGCGTTGGTGAGGTTGGGGGGGGGTGAACTCGAATTCGCATGTTGGGTATCGTAAATCATGGATTTTAAAATGCTCTTCAGATTCGAGGCTCCCATGCCGCTAGAAATGTTAAGGTGGATAATGGAGGGGGGGGGGGGGGGGGGGGTCAGTATTTCTTGCCTAAAGTAATAAATAAATTACATCCAGTGAAACAGTTTTATCACTTAACAACTGGTTAAACTGATCTAATGCTTATCCAATGGGACGTCCTCTGGAATGCATGCATTACTAAACAATATTTTTACTCGACAATTTTAATATTTTCATTTACTCGTATATTGTTGGGAAGCTGAGATTTCGAGGCGGGTTTTCAACGTTTGAAATACGGAAATAACCTGTTTCGAGTTTCATGAGGAGGTACAAACCTGTGGAAGAACGTCGGCTCAAGCCTTACTCGTTCTTTTTTTTTAATTTTAATGCCTTCCGTTTGATATCTGGCATCTGAATTTCCGTCTTAAGAAGATCGCTTCAAAGGAGTGAAATTTAATTCAATAAAACTCCGAATAAAAAAGAGAATTCATGACCTATTGGATATTTTATTGAAAATCACGTTCTATTATTAACGTTGTTCAATGTAGAAAACGAATTTACTTTTTTTTAATTCTATTTCTTCAATTCTTTATTATGTGTCTAAGATCCCAAAAATTCATTTTCTACACAATTCGTAAGGTAGGTACGTTGGTTTCATTTCTTGGATCGTTGATATCGTTTCTTGTTAGTTTCATTTCTGGGATATTAGTTGGTTTTTTTTCTTGTTGGTATCGTTTCTTGGATCGTTGGTTTTGACTCTGGGATCATTGATTTTGTTTCACGCTGATTTCGTATCTGGAATAGTGTTGGTTTTGTCTCTGGGATCGTTGATTTTGTTTGCGATCGTACAAGTTCGGTTTATGAGGGACATAGCTCGCATATTCAGAGCTTGTTTTTTCAATTTATCAAGTAGAAATCTCGTAAAGAACTGTGTTACGATTGAAAGAAAGCGACCGGCCGATTTCCCGAAGGGTATACCTCCTAACATAGATGACTACCTGTTCCAAAATCTTAGGTAGCCTGGTGAGTCAGGCTGGGAAAGGAAAAACTGACATACCGTTGGCAAGCTCAGATCTTGGGGTAGTTTTTGCCGTTGAGTGTACCTCGATAGCGCTATTTGTTAGCGCTATTTTGTTACGGGGGAATCATTATCTTGAAATCATTATCATAAAATGACTATTTTCGAAAATAATCATGCATTTTTATTTTGACTTCTTTTTCACTTTCACAAATGGATTTCAAAACGCTGCAAATTATTACACAATGGTTTATTTATTTCTATACAGATCACTCGTCTACAAAATCACCAACCATCCAATATGAAGAAAAAAAGAAATAAATAAATAAAAAATTAAAATAAAATCAAAATCACCAATCATTGATTGCATTTTGGTCAGCTCTAATTTGAACGGAGATTAGGCCTGTTTTGCGATTCACACTCGTGTTTTGATTTACATATATATATATTTCAATATGAACCCTTAAATTTTCGTAGGGAGCGAACGGTTTGTCCTACAGAGCTCCGGGTGGTCTCAAAAAATTCTAAAAATTCTATAGAATCTTAAATTGAAGAAAAAACAATACCTTTACATCAAAATTTTTTGAGTTAGGGCGTTTTCAAAATTTCAAAATTGATTTTGGAACCCTTACAAGTGACCTTCATCAACCAAAAGCTTCGGGGCACAACTAGACCCCAAATGGAGCCTACATACCAAATTTCATCAAAATCGGTCAATGCTAAGTGGCAAAAGTGCCGCGGACGGCGGACGGACGGCCAAATTTTTATTCGATTTTTGGATTCTACGTACCTTGAAACGTAAACCATCAAATTTTGAGGGGTGTTAACATTTTTTTTTTCTTGGTCGATTCCAAAGGTTCATTATTGAAAATAATAAACCAAAATTGGGGTTTCCACTAAACGGATGAGAAATTTAACGCTCTGTCCAACGGTGTAATCAGATTTGAATTTGCATGAGAAATAAGGGAGAACTCCCTTATTACATAACTTTATTTTTACACATTTACATAACTTTATGTAAATTGCTGAGTGGCATTTTTGTTGAAAATTAGTTGTAGAGCTCTTTAAAGTGTGGTCCATCTCAATAGTAGATATTCTGTACATAATTGGGAACCACTGCCTTGAAGGTCAAACACGAAACCCTGGCCAACCACGAACGGTCTGTAAACACACCGTTCACTTCGTCATTCCATGGCCCGAGTGACAGGTAGAAAAAGGACGACGTTTTTGGGACTGTAATACACAAGGGCACCTGACCAAGCCAGCCGCTTTCTTTCAATCGTAACACAGTAAATGGGGGGGGGGGGGGGGGGGGTTGCGCCTGATTTTTTTTAAAATTTTTTAATCGAAAGTAGACCTCATTCTGAGAATTTTGACACCAGCCGTTCTCTTTTGGGATGAGTAGATCTTTTTCTATGATTTCCAAAGTTTTGAATGTTTATGACGTCACGTGCCCCTCCCACCTGGGCGGGACCCCCCCAGCCCACTGTGACGTCATAAACATTCGAAACTTTGAAAAATCATAGAAAAGGTCTTCTCACGCTAGAAGGTCGAGGTTGGTATAAAATTTCTCAGAATGAGGTCTAGTTTAGATTAAAAATAACAATAAACAGTTTTTTCCGCCTCATGCGCACACCCCATTGACATTAATCTTACGAGATTGATTCTTGCGAGTCGTGTAGGTTGATGTTTATTTACATACGTGTATTTATAAATATTTAAATTATTTCGTTTCTAGAATGTTCATCAAAGGTACAATATTTTGTCTGTCTGTCGTTCCTAGATGGTGTAAGCGTCGGGTGTAAGACTGTTTACTCCCGTAGGGTTTGAGCCTAATAACCAATCATATGTAGGTTGAGAAGCTACACTTACACAATGTAAGCTAGAAAAATACGGTGAATATAATTACCTGGTAGGTGGTGTGGAGCATCCTCGAAGGTACGTTGTGGTTGTTGTCGGAGTAACCGCCTTAAGGGCCAAAATGCAAAATGATCCACCAAATGTGGTCGTGTCGAAAGGACTGCGTAATATTATCCTTAAGGGAATGAATGCACACGAAAATCCTATCGGCGCACGAAAAACCTATCAGTGCACGTGAATCCTATCTGCGCACGAAAAAACCTATCTGCGCACGTTTTACTGTCTGATACCGGAACTGGGTATAGTGAAATGAAAAAACATCAAATTCAACTAATAGGAACTTTTAATGAGATTGTGGTGCAAGAATACGTTGTAATAAAAGTTATACACAGCTACAGATTCTGCAAATACAAACGGGTGCGCTGATGCGCTTGGTTGCGTGAAACAGTGAAAGTGAAGTATTACACAAGATTATGATTATTGATTTGCTGGGAACTACCCCTTTCGTTGAAACCTGAATATCTGTTACAATGAAAAGATTATACAATGGCGTTTGTCTTATTGTATCCTCTGAGAAAGTTTCGTTCAAGATTTAAGTCGTACGTTTGGTTGTTAATCTACACTTTGTGCACACTACCATTGGCCAAGGTAAATTTTAGTTTGTAACTCACGTTGACCAGGCCTAAAGGAAATCCTAGATGGAGATGATGATGCGCAGAATGTTGGTCCAAATCCGGATGTCCAGTGGGTCTTACCGGGATTGAATTTCAAAGGGGAAGGACGAACAATACTCGTGGGCAGCAGGGCTTGCATCGGAATTGTCTGAGGGGGTGGAAATTACCACTACAACTTGCAAAGGGGGTTCGACTTTCGTGTCTAGTACTGAGCAGAGTTGTACGGGGTGATCGCTTCAAGGATTGGGGAGGTTCTGTCTTCCACGCGGTGTAACTGCCTACTTTAGCCACCTTCCCCCACTCTGTCGCGGCGTTGTCCAAGAAAGGGTGTTTCCAGCGGAGGGGTGGTGTGAGTTGAAAGTAGCGCTCCTGGTGGCGGACGCCCGAGGTGGAGTTGGGTCGTCCTGGAGTGGGGAGGGTTCTGTGCCCACTCGTGCCACCCCATGGGCTGGAAGGAAGCCTGGTGGAGGTGGCTCAGCCACGTCACTGTTTGGTGGTATTAGTGAGCCGGAGCTCACAATGGTATGTTTCTTAGCTCTTTCCAAAACCTTTTAGCGAATTTTTGAAAGAAAAAAAGCTACTGCAATAGCCTCAAAATCTCGAAAATTCGTATTAGAACATTTCAACTTTTTTAAATTATAATTAGCTAGATAGATGTAGCAGGAGTAGTTTTTCTTTCTTTGTGACGTTGCGTATCAATCTTAACAATAGTGCTCCCTCAGCAGTCGAGAAGCAAATTTGAACTTGATTGAAGGCGCCTGCTAGGTAATCTCGGTAGATCGCTGGAGGTTCTCTCTATCAAAATGAACTTAATAATATAATACGATAATACGATTGGTAGTTTGTTCTTTGCTGATGGGTGAGCAGTACAGAATTGTAATACATCGTTGTGTAATCATTTGCAGGCTTTATTGGGGTTTATAGTAAAAATTACCATTTCAAACAGAATCAACTAAAAATATTCGCTAAGAATATATTAACAAAAACGCTGCAAATTATTACACAACGGTTTATTATTTTTATATAGATCACTCGTCTACAAAATCACCAACCAATATGAAGAGAAAAAAAAAAAAAAAAATCAAAAAAATATCAAAAAAAACTCGGCGCTTTGCGCCTCGGCGGGGGGCTCCGCCTCCCTGCACCCCCCGGTTTATTTCTTTTTCCAAACTCTGTATGATATCATAGGAACACAGAATGTGTTTTTGCGATGCTAGTCATCCGTTAAATAAAAAACAACAATAATAAATGTGGAGTCTTTGGCAATAATGAAATAAATAATTGTTAGACATTTAATTTGGTCTAAAACCCTATAAATGTTATATAAATAAATATGTAACTACAAGAAAATACTATATAAATTGAGAGCTTTCCTTATAAATGGTGAACAATTTCTGTGCAATGAACACTGCGGAAGTTCTATTTCCTTACCAACGGCTTGGTTGCACGTGATAATCATTATAAAAGGCGCGTAACGGTTTTTTCTGTCGCTTTTTCGTGACGATTTTTTTTCGGTAGGTCATCGCAAAAACACATTCTGTGTTAAAAAATCAAAATCACCAACCATCGATCGCATTTCGGTCAGCTCTAATTTGAACGGAGATTAGGCCTCTTTTGCGATTCACACTCGTGTTTTGATTTATATATATATATATTTCAATATAAACCCTTAAATTTTCGTAGGGAGCGAACGGTTTGTCCTACAGAGCTCCGCGTGGTCTCAAAAAATTCTAAAAATTCTATAGAATCTTAAATTGAAGGAAAAACAATACCTTTATATCACAATTTTTTGAGTTAGGGCGTTTTCAAAATTTCAAAATTGATTTTGGAACCCTTAGGAGTGACCTACATCAACCAAAAGCTTCGGGGCACAACTAGACCCCAAATGGAGCCTACATACCAAATTTCATCAAAATCGGTCAATGCTAAGTGGCAAAAGTGCCGCGTACGGCGGACGGACGGCCAAATTTTTATTCGATTTTTGGATTCTACGTACCTTGAAACGTAAACCATCAAATTTTGAGGGGGTGTTAAAAAATTTTTTTTCTTGAAATTATATATATTATTATATTATTGAAAATAATAAACCAAAATATGGAAGTGTCTTAGGTAAAAGGTTGCTGAAAGTTGGTTGTTATGTGGCAAATTCGCTCGTTAACTCATCCTGTACGAATGATGCTTGATTTTATCCGGATAGTCGCTTTTAATTCCTGTCGTTCAGGGGCTTCAATATATTTTCTGTTTGCATTAATTTATTATTTTTATCTCTCGTTGAGGACCATCTGGTGTATACTTTTGAGTTAATTAACACCCATCAAGATGAAATAAAAGCAAATAAAAATGTGCCTCCCCGACAGGGTAATTTTCAAGTTGATTTACAAGTCAATATTCGTTTGTTTGTCCTCGTATTTTTCATTCTAATGGCTTCAGTACTCGATCCTGAATTGTAAATAGACTAATAAATTGATATTTGGTCGTTGAAAAACTTGTTTTTATCGCAATAAATTGAATATGATTTTGCTTCCGAGTCTATCGAGGTAGCGGAAGCATTTATTTCGCTTCTCAAGTTTAAAAAAATATGTCCACTTACATTTAAACGAATCTTGGATCTTCCTGAACAATTTTAGTTTCATTATCTGTCTGCCTGTCGGCAAATATCTGTGTCCGCAAATCCTTGTAACGGGCAACACAGCTACTGTCCGATTTTGATGAAATTTTCAGGGGTTGTGCGGGTTGGCGCGTAGATGGTCCCCCGTGAAATTCATTTTTATCGGATTATTGGTAGCCAATATGCATGCGTTAACGTGAAACCCTTCGTTACAACCTCGAACTTATTCATCTTCCGTTAGAAGTCGATGAAATTTACAGGGATTGTGCAGGTTGGGGTGTGAAAGGTCCCCAACGAAATTCATTGAGGTACATAGTATCGCGGTATGGTGTGATGAAATTATAGAAATCCTTGATGAGCCTAACTTCTACAGTTTCCATTCGATTTCGGTGGGATTTTCAAGGGTAGTGTAGTTGAGACTCTGGATGGTTCCCTTCATCTTCATGTAGTCACTACGAATCGAGTAGTCTACACTATACGATCGTGATGGGTACCAATCTCTTGGACCTGTTCCTCTACATATAGTACGTGAATCTCTTTCTCTACTGTTTTGATCAGATTTCCTACTTTCGATGGGGGGTGTGCCTGATTTTTTTAAAAAAATTTTAATTTAAAGTAGACCTCATTCTGAGAATTTTGACACCAGCTTTCTCTTTTTGGATAAGTAGATCTTTTTCTATGCTTTTTCAAAGTTTCGAATGTTCATGACGTCATGCGCCCCTCCCGCCTGGGCGGGACCCTCCAGCCAACTGTGATGTCATAAACATTCAAAACTTTGAAAAATCATAGAAAAAGGTCTCCTCACGCTAGAAGGTCGCGGTTGGTGTCAAAATTCCTCCGTAGAAGGTAACTTGTTGCAGGTAACAATCCAGTATCAGAATTTGTTCGCTCTGCTTCCCCACTATCCTTGTACTCCAGCTTCCCAATTTAGGAGTTGCATACATTCTCATGGGTCAGTTTGAATTTTGATTAGTTTCTCTTGTAATAACGTAAGAAACGGCTTGTGTTGGTTATACGAGAACAACCTTCTATAATCTTCTCCTCACTAACCTCCAATGCATCACCCAATTACATGAATTTCCCTTATACAGGGTGTCCCATGTTAAGGACCGCAAAACAAAGAGTCGATTCTACAACGAATTTAAGTAAGAAAATGTATCTTAGAAATTTTTATTTTAACCGCTTGTTTTTCCCATTTTAAGATTTGTTTTCTTGTGTTCGACTTTTATCTACTTGAATTACCATAACTACCTTAATTTACCGTAAAAATGTAAAGCTGACTACACCGTTAAAAACGGGCGTCAAATTTCCGTTTTTCTAGTGACTAAAAAAATTATTTTCGGGGTCCTGTGTGAAAAATGAACTGGTAAAGTAATTTTTGTGAAATTAGGAAAATTTCCTAATTTTTCTTTTGGTCGTTAGAGGTTTCCTTCCCAATGATTTTTCAAGTACCTCATCACCAAAAATTACGCAAAGATCTTAGCTTTCCTGTGGTATAATAAAAAAATATTTTACAATCGAGTTTAAGGGAGAAATTTATGTTTGAAGGCCGAAAAACGTGCATTTGTTTCAACGAAATCGACGTTTTGACGGTGCTTTGGAGGAGCGGCGGCGGAGTCCTCCCGTCAAACCCTCGATTTCGTTGAAACAAATGCACGATTTTGCGCGTTCAAACACAAAGTACTCCCGTAAATTCGATTTTGAAATATTTTTTGATTATACCATTGTAAGATGTTCTTTGTGCAGTTTTGGGTGATGAGATACGGGAAACCCCGTGGGTAGAGAATCCTTAACAACAAAAAGAAAAAATAAGAAATGTTGCAATTTGACAGAAATTAATCTACGACTTGATTTTTCACAAGTAGTTTTTTACTGGCACTACAAAGATGGAAAATTTAACGCTCTTTCCAACGGTACCCTTATTTTCTACTTGTTTTCAGTAAATTAAGGTAGTTATGGTAATTTTAGTAGATATGAGTCGAATGTACGAGAAAAAATCTTAAAATGGGAAAAACTTGAAAAATCAAGACTCTCGTTTGCAAGGAGACATTTTGTAATTGAATTAGTTGTAGAATCGACTCCCGAAGTTTTCCGGTGCTAAACATGGGAACACAAACTTAACCTTCAATGTATGTTGTAGCCGGAACTACCATGGAAATTTTAAAAAGAGTAAGACAGAATGTTACCAGATTAAAGAAATGCAAAGAACATAGAACAAAAAGTGCTATGACATATGAAACTGAGAGACCTTCTCTTTCTGGTTTTTGAAGTCCGTCAAAAATCGCCGTTTTGTACGCTAATGCGATTGAAAACAACGAATGTGAAGAAAACTGTTAGAAAGGTATCCAATTAGAGTTGAGCCTCCTCAGAAGGGCCTTTCAGCAGGCTGGAGGTGCAGACCTGTGAGGGAAGCTGGGAAGGGATAGAGCGGTGAATCATATCTTTAATGGGATGCAAGTAAACTGGGCTCTGAGGAGGGTCGTGGATTAGTTTGGGTCCCAAGTGGTAATGGGCCGAGTGGTTATTCAAACTTGGGGAGGTGACGGCCTGAGGGCAGTTTGTCGGGTCTTGCTTAGTTTACGAGACTTCGAACCGCTTGATATGAGCTTCCAATCTCCGCTGTAATTACTAGGCGCAAATTAGCCCTTTTTTGATAGAAATAGAATAAAGTCTCCCAAGTGGGTGTGGCACCTCGTATCCATAACCCGATTGTGTAGATGGTCCGATGCATAGTACGAGTAGCTAACCTCAAAACATCACTCTCTAATGTCCACTTCCAACTAAAGTTGTTCAAAACGCGTTTAGCTAAACGTTAATCCATAGTCAATCTGAAGGAATAAACCCGGCATAATAAACGTCGTTTAAGATAATCGAGTTTTGCAAATCTTGAAATGTCGAGCGAAACGAATGAAAGATGGACATTATGACATATTGGGGCAATAGAAGCGTTGAATAACAACAACTCCCGCGCTTGCTATCAGTAGATTCCCGCTGTGTGTATATTTATCAGTGTCAGTTTTTCGAATTCCTTCGATTTTTATTTTATTTTACTTATTCCTGTGGTTTGTTTCGAGTATTCCGGTTCATATCAATTCCTTCGTTTTATTTTGCTGATTATTTTCATCACCTACTTATACACCTATTACACATCATCACGCGAGCGCAATAACTCCGGTATTTCTCCAGACTCAAGTACCTACCTTCCTTGATGTATCCTAGTGAAACACAGTGGCCGCCGCCATGTTTTAAAGGGTTGGAATGTACTTCGATAATTTAATTGATTACCGATGGATGTAAACTCGAAGAAGACGGCCCCCAATTTCATCTCAATAGAAATTTATTTTGGTCGAACTGGTCTTTTTGTATAGTGGCCAGTTTGTATAATTCGTCCATTTATGGTTGTATAGAAACACCAAGGAATGTAGGTTGCACGATTCTATTATTGGTTAAACCATTATTCATTTTAAATTAACGTTTTGAACTTATTTGTCCGACGGGAAGGCGAGTGTCAATCTAGTCGGGCACTTAGGGCCCACGACTGTGGGCGTGGAAAGGCGGAAACTTGAGTTGGTATATTATATAATACATGTATAGTATATGGAGGATATTATCCTCCAACACCTCGGAATGTGGAACCCGATTCACGATTACTCTAACTGGAAGTTTAGAGTTGAATGCCTTCTCGACAAAGAAGGTGTGTTGGAAGCCGTACGAATCTCGGATGATGACGAGAAAAAGCTGACTGCCGATCAGAGGGTGAATTACGCCAAGATGGAGACTAAGGCGCGCTGTATAATCGTGCAATGCATCACAGATAGACATCTCGAATATGTCAAGGATGCGAAAACAGCTCGGAATATGATGGAATCCCTCGACAGTGTATTCAAAAGAAAATCGCCGTTTTCAAAACTGTACGTCATGAAAAAGTTGCTAAAACTTAAATGCAACTCTGATGATCTGCAAGATCATTTCATCGTAGTTGAGTCTCTACTTAGAGATCTCGAAGCTGCCGGAGCCAAACTCGATGACACAGACAAGGCATGCTACCTATTGTTGACAATGCCTGACAAATATGACGTTGTAATAACTGCGATTGAAACTATGGCATCAGATAAAGTGAATCTTGACTTCGTGAAGGGTCGTCTACTCGAGCAAGAGTTAAAATTCAAGGATTCCGCTTCATACCCAAGTCAAGGTGATGAGAGAGCATTTATGATGTCGAAAAAACGTCCGAATTCAAGTATTAAATGTCACAGATGCAATAAATTTGGGCATATCAAGAAATTTTGCAGAAATCGATCGGCGAGGGAGGAATCGATGGCTCAAAGATCGAACTCTTCGAATCGATATCGAGTTCGCGATCAACCAAGACGTAAATTTGCAAATTTGGCTCAAAACGAATGTTATGATGACGATGATGGAAGCCCCGATGTAAGCTTCATTACGCAAATCATCGAAAAATCCTCCGATGCACTCAATTCAAAACACGAGTTTGCTCTCAATTCGATTTCTAATCATATCGATTTCGTGATAGACAGTGGAGCAACGGAGAGTCTCGTGATGGAACATGTAGCAGATCTTATGATTGACGTGGTAAACTTGGACCGACCTGTGGAGATAAAGATCGCAAGTGGGGATTCTCTCAAAGCTTTCAAGAGGGGAACTCTGAATCTGAGCTACGAGGGAAAAGCAGTTAGGTTGTCGGCCTTGATCGTTCCAAACCTGATGTGCAACCTACTCTCGGTTACCAAAGTAAACAAAGCCGGATTTGAGGTAGTTTTTGGATGTAATGGTGCTACAATCGTCTCGAAAACAATGAAAATAAAGTGCAAATCAATCGGAAAACTTTTCGTCGTACGTTTTCAACCCGGAGTTAAACGTGAACGATGCAACATCACCGCCAATGGTGAGTTGTGGCACAGACGGCTCGGCCACCCATGCAACCAGTACATGAAAATGTTGGATCTCCCAGTTCCCAAGAAGTTGTGTAGTGCCTGTATGAAAGGAAAGGCTACAAAAGAACCATTCAAAAGTGTTGAGGGCGAACGCTCAAAACGTGTTGGTGAGTTAATACACACAGATTTGTGCGGACCTTTTCGTGAATCTACTCTGAATAATGAGAGGTATTTTCAAGTTGTGATCGATGACAAATCCCGATTCGTGACGGTGTTCCTGTTGAAGTCGAAAAGTGAAGCCCCAAATCGTTTGATGGACTACTTACGAATGCTCAAGAATAATGATCGACGTTGTACCAGAATAAGATGCGACAACGCCAAAGAGCTATCATCTCACGAATTTAAAAATTTCTGTAAGCAAACGGGTATCAGTCTCGAATATACATTGCCCTACAACAGTCAACAAAATGGGTCAAGTGAGAGAATGATAAGAACTTTGATGAATCGTTTGAGAACTCTCATGGAAGAAACCAAACTTCCCAAATTCTTATGGGGCGAGTGTATCAACAGTAGTGCCTATCTTCTCAATCGCACACCTATTAAAAATGGGACCGTACCTGCAGAAGTATACCATGGCAAGCTGGATCTCTCGAAGATCAAGGTATTCGGATCCAAGGCCTGGTACTACGTTCAACCAAATTCTGGAAATAAGCTTGAAGCCCGAGGAAAAGAGGTACGAATGGTCGGGTATGCCAAAAATGGATACAGGTTGTATGATGCTGCAGAAAAATGCGTCATATTATCTAGGTATGTGAAATTTGATGAATCCGACCATGTGTTCAATGAGAATCGACCTTATCTTTCTATGAGCTGTGAACCTGAACAACCAGCTCACATCGAAGAACAATCAGATGATGAAGGAAAATCAGATGATGAACAAAAATCAGAGGATGAAGAAAAACAGAAGAATGAAGAATCTGAAAATAAATTGAGACCGAGAAGAAACGTCAAAATGCCAACAAAATTTGGTGACTATCAGCTCTATTCTGCCTATTGCCTGTATGCTGGGGATCCATACACTTATCAACAAGCAATTATGCAAGGCGAGGAATGGAAGAAAGCTATTGAAAATGAAATAGAAGCACATGTGAAGCATAAAACATGGATACCAGCTCCATTGCCAGATGGTAAAAAGCCCATTGATACTCGCTGGATCTTCAAGACTAAACAGGATGGCACCAAGAAAGCCAGATTGGTTGCCAAAGGCTTTCAGGAAGAGGAGCACTATGAAGTATACTCACCTGTGGCAAGGTATGCGACCATACGTATGCTGATTTCCTTTGCTGTGCAACAAAATTGGGAAATATATCAGCTAGATATACCTACTGCATTTTTGCACGGTAATCTCGATATTGACGTATATATAAAAACTCCTGAAGGTGTTAAAACTAACTCCAAGACTCTCAAACTTCAAAAAGCCCTATATGGTCTACGCGAAGCACCCAGGAAATGGAATGAACGTTTCCACGACTTCATTATCAGCCAAGGACTTTCTCGATCTGGAAGTGATTTCTGTCTGTACTTCGGTCCTGGTGCTGCAGTTGTCATCTGGGTGGACGATATTTTGATATGTGGACCTAGAAGTGACGAACTGATTAAAGAGATGGTGAAGGAGTTCAATGCTAAGGACTTAGGAACTCTGAAAATTTTTCTTGGAACTGAAATTGTGCGCAGTGAGGAGAGATGTACAATTTCTCAAACTACGTATTTGGACAAGGTTCTGACGAAATTTAAAATGAAGAACTCGAAAGGAGCTGTCACACCAATGGAATATAACTTCCAATATGAAGATTCGTCGGAAGCTGCAGAGGTGCCATATAGAGAGCTAATTGGATCTCTGATGTATATTGCTGTCATAAGTCGGCCTGACGTCGCCTACGCTGTGGCTTGTCTCAGCAGATTTCTCGACAAACCAAATCAGCAGGTATGGCAAGCTGCCAAGCGAGTGCTGAAGTATTTAAACTATACTCGTGACTATGCACTTGTATACAGAAGAAATGACATACACGATATCACTGCTTACTCCGACGCAAATTGGGCCACAGACATTCAAGACAGAAAAAGCATATCAGGAACTGCTGTCTTCTTTTGTGGCAATTTGGTGTCCTGGATTTCCAAAAAACAACAATGTGTTGCCCAGTCAAGCTATGAGTCTGAGTACTTAGCCTGTGCTCAAACCGCTTCAGAAGTACTGTACCTGATGGGAGTGAGTCAAGATCTAAGTGGTGAAAAGTTCAGTGCTGTGATTAAAATTGATAACCAAATTGGTACCTATGTTATAACTTTGACGAAAGACAAACTAGAGGAAATTATTTACTGATTTATATTTGTTGAAACTATAGATTAGGATTTTAAGAAACTTGATGAAGACTGATTATATTGTGATGAATATTATGTTTTAAAATGTTGTTCATGTTAAATGACATATTGTTCGAAAATTGGGATATAATTTTATATTTTACGATCTCATATTCTTTTGATCTCTTGAATTTTTTGTTCAATTCTATGATGTTTATACAATTTCAATATTCTGTCAAAATGATTTAAATTGAGGGGGGATGTTAGATTTAGGGTTTTTAGTCTAGTTAGGTTGGCACCACTGCCACCTCAATAAATTCTCTTTCTCGTTCAAGTGTCTCCGTGTACAATTCGCTCTGCCTTTTTCCCTTATTTAAAACTATATTTCTACTAGAAAACAATCACAAATCAATGAGCGGCCGTATTGAATTTGTAGTTAAACGAGAACACCTAGTTTATCCAGCCGACTTTCGATCGTTTAAACTTGAACTCCCCGAGATGGAGTTTAAACTCGTAAATCTTTCTGATTAAAGACGTTTATTGCTAAACGTTGATTATCTCTCGCCTCTTTTGGTTTAAACTCGTTCCGAATGTTAGGTGAAAGTGAGCATAAGTACCTTCCACTACCCTTCTATCTACACCATCTACACGTCATCCCACACAATCTCTGAAAATTTCTTCAAATTTAGGTAGAAAATGTCAGTTAGTTATGAAGTTAAGGCTGTTTCAAGGAAATTCGGGTTTGTGCATGCGTTGAGCTACTATCAGTCTGAGGGCAATGATTATCGTAGGGGACCATCAACACCTCAATCCGTACAATCCCTGAAAATTTTCATCGAAATCGGACAATAACTTCGTATGGTTTGTGGCCGTTTTAAAGTTTTCATGACAGACAGACATGAAACCTAAATTGTTCTAGAAGGCCTAAAACGCGAGTGGACATTTTAATTTTGGAGATTTTTTTCGACCTTGAAAAGTGAAAACTTTGCATCCAGCGCTATCTTGGTAGACTCGGAAGCAAAATTTGAATTTACATTGAATGGATTTGAACTTAGAAGGCATTCAATTTTAATCGATCATAAATAACTATCGAGCATGAATGCTCGTAGAAATTTCTTCGATTTCGATGCATCGATCTGTTGTCTCTCGATGTGTGTTGTTTAGAGGCTTCTTGTCTTTCCGGGGTCCATGGAGCTTCTTCTATGAGGTTTGTGGGAATTCCATAGTTTTCATTGCTGGAAAATGGACAGCACATCCAAAAGCTTTCAGATGATTTGTTGCCGCTTCCAAGCATGGTTTCCATCCACCTTTGAATTGTGGGTAGAGATTCAGAAAAACCTTCAGATAACGTAAAACCGTCAAACTTTACCCCAAGATTTACTCCAAAACATTTCCAAATACAATTTCTCCCACTCGAAATGAGTAAAATTGATTTTTTTAAATAAGTGAATTGATCTTCAGGGCTTCCTGAACATTTTGAGTGGTCGAGCTCATTGATCAGATGATTGTAACCCCCCCCCCCCTATTTAATTGTTTAAATGTTGGAGTAAAGTTACCTACGAGTGCGTCTATCTTTACTCCACTCTGAAAAACTCACGGTTATCGCTACAGAAACGGGCAGTGGTGCAATGTTACCCGTCGGAATTGAATTCATTACCCCAGAAATATTATGATATTATAAAATATATCCTGAAAAATTGAACTTTTTAGCTTGGAAAATACAAGTTATACCTAAGAAAAATATAAATTCCAATGATCATTTATTTCAACGAATTTGCTTGAAATGCAATATTTCTGGTTAAGAGATCACAATTTCAGTCTTCCAGTATAGACAGACTTATGTAGGTAATCGAGCAAAACTTTCTACAAGTAAAGAAATATTAAAGGACAATAAACGATAAACGAATGACTTAACAAAATCGCAGAAAAAGTCTGTTTCACATTCGATAACTTTCAAATGAATTGCTATGGTAAATTTCAAAGTTAACCCACGAGTAAATAATTTGTAAATCACAACTTAAGAGACCGAAGCACGTTTATGTTCATATCATTGTTGTAAAGTCTCGGTAGGGGCGCGTACCAAGCTTTTTCTCATTTCTTCTCCCCATCTCTTACTTCTGCAACATGAGATACACTAGAAACCTTACATTCAACACTGCGAAAATTATAAATCTCAAATATTTTTCGAGATTAAATAAGAAAAATATGAGTGAGGCTACCTTTATCCCAACCTTTATAGTGGAGTAAAGATACCCAGTTTTTGGAGTAAAGTTACCATAAAATTTTTGATAAACAAAGGCATAACTAAGAAAACACTTTTTTGAGAATTTGATTAGTGTATTTTGTTCAAAATAATATATTGAAAGTGATATGATGGGGGCTTGCCTGGGAAATCCACTCCAAACACCTGATATGGAAGAAATTTTGGAGCACGAGAAACAGGACAAAAACAGCTGAACAGGAAACTATGACTGATAACAGCTGATAAGATGGATAAAGGCGCCATCGCAAGCCGCATCGATTCTCTGGGATGTGGAGTATAACGAAAACACAATAGCTAACTTTTATCTAAGTTCTACCACGTTTACGTCACAATTGAAGATTCTCACTTTTTGGGGTAAAGTTACCTCTGGTGGGGTAAAGTTTGACGGTTTTACGGTAACGGATTCTCCTCTCCACGAGTCCATTAGCTGCTGGGTGATATGGAGATGTTGTGGTCGAGGAAATTCCAAATTCTTTTCCAAACTTTTTAAAACTATCAGAGGTAAATTGGGTCCCATTATCCGTAACTATATTCTTCACCTTACTGAGATGAGGAAACTTCTTCAGTTATGCTATGACGGCTTGAGAATTCTGCATGCGCACAAAATGCTTTCGATTGGTGATGGGGGGATCCTCAGGATTGCTGAGGAGGGTGAAACAATTATTTTCTGATGACAAATACATTTGAAGGCCTTACTTATTTAATAATCTACTTCAGTTTTTATGTACAGCCGTCCGAAATTATTCATCTCGACATCGCCAATGGTTGCCTTCTCAAAAATTCGTATATCCTCCGTTGGGGTGGAATTAATGGGCCGCGAAAACTTGTATAATAGCTCAGGGCTGCGATCCAGAAAAGTTGGAGCGATAAATCTCCCTCTTTCCTCATACGATATGCCGCGAGATCCGTTCGAATTTCGTGTGTGGAGGATGAAAGAGAGCTGCGATAGTGTGAGATCCTTCTTATGGCGTGTGCTCAGTTGAGCCTCGGACACATTGGAATTTGTGTACATATGACAAGATAAATGTTGAGGGGAGGTTGTAATAGGGCCGTGGATGAATATAGACCTTGAAATAAAACTTTAGGCACGTGTTATAAGATGTTGTGTGTATCGACCAACGGTATGAAGAAATTGTCAACTATCGGGACTCGGGTCATCCAGAAAAAACGCCGTTATCGCCTACCTAGCTTTCGGAAAATATATTTCCTTCATCAGGGCCTGAAAAATACAACAAACAAACTCAGGCAGCAGAAGCTGGATGCAAACCAATCTTACACCAATGAAAACAAAGTTCAACCAAATTCTCCTACTGAGGTCAATTCAGGCATACAATTGTGTTCACAATAAATCACAACGGATACTTGACAAAATCAAACAGTTCACTTACTCGATGGCAGTCATACATGAGGAGAGGGCACCAACCAACCCATACTCTCTGTTCTCACTCAATTCGCAAAAAAGTCGAAAACTATATGTTATGTAGGGTTCCTCCTCCCGAAGCTGATCTTCCTCTTCGTCGGAAGACATGGTATTTGCAAAGGAACAACACTTCCGAATTGTAAACTAATTTTATTACCTAAAGAAACTGTACTATTTCAGAAACGGAACTCGAGTTAGCGATACTCTCCCTCGGACAGCATTTACTACAAATTTGATATCAAAAAGATCACGTGACACCTCGAAGGTTCACACTCAGGCGAGCTACAACATAAACTGTTCGAACAGAACTAAAGGAGGGCTTAACAGGTGCCCCCTCTCTTCTCTCAATAGTTTCAAAACCTGTCACGAGGGGATTTGTGAGCAGCTAGTGACGACACTACTGTGTTTCTCGAGTTTAAAATAATAACGATTGTTTAAAATAACAGTGTCAGTAAATCTGATGCTAATGCAAGTAGAATGGTAAACGTTCAATCGGGTTCAGTCAGGGTTTGAGTCTTCGTTTTCATCAATCCATCACATATAAAAACCACAAAACAGATTTCATCGTTAAAATTGAAAAATAAAAACAAGAAAAAGATACCACTTACACATAACTCTGTAATCACAACAATGGGGTATTTCAGTCAATTTTTTTTTTTCAAAAGAGTAAGGCTCAGGAATAACGGTAATCGGGTCTGTTCGTCGAGAAAATCTTTTTAAAAAATCAGAGAAGCTAAGGAAAGTTGAAGATTTAGTAGATTTACGTAGCTAGCCAACTGTCTTTGAAAAAAGTATCCATGCACAGAAACCCTTGGAGGACGTCTTGGATACTACAAAATATTACCGCGGGTTCCAAAACCCCTTCCCTGCCAAGAGGTGGCAACGTTGCAAGGTGCTCACCTTGGGGTCTCAACTCACAACCCTTCGCGGTCAAAACCCATCATCCCTCTTCCTTCTTCCTCTTCTATCAACATACAATTTAATTATTTATCGTTCGGTGAACATTTTCTGTAATTTAAATTCGTAACGTACTAATTATTCTGATGAAAATGAGTCCAAATTTCCTGTAATTCGGCGAAGAGGGCGTAATTCGTTTGGGTGGATTGGCCGGGAGAGGGCTGCTGAGTTTTAATCGTACCTGCCTCGAGTTTATACTCGATATGTTCAATTTTTCTCGCTGATCACGATTTTGGTGATGGGATGATCGAAATAATTTGTGAATCAAGTGTGCATTTGCAGAAGAGGGTAAACTGTTGGGGGGTTGGGGGGGTTCACGGGCAGAGGGGTCGCGCAGGTATACCTTGACCTTCCGCTGGGGCTCGGATTCTTGCAGCGATGCCGAACCTTCGGGGCCTTCAAAAATCCCAGAGCTCTTTAAATAAAGGCAAGAGTATAGTGTGTGTGCATTTATAGTGGCCCGCCTTTTTCAAACGTGTGATCTCTTTAATTAATTTTTCTACCACATGTTATAGTATCATTGGGCTTGAAGTTGTAGTATATGGGTTTTCAAAGGTGCTGAATCCAAATTTGAGGTCAAAACCCTGAATTTCTGACCCACTGAAATACCCCATTCTAATCACAAACCTCAATCTTCTCCCATGTCACAAACTGCCCTAAACTGTTATTAAGTACTTAAAATGACATCAATTTTCAAACTTATCAACAACATGTATCACAGAATGGAATGTATCAACTCCAAATTAATAAATATTAAATATTAACGGTAAATTAACCACCAAAAGACATAACAGTACGTGTTATTGCTGCGTTGTACGCATAATCTCATTCCCATGGAACATCTTTACGGGTCAAATTGTTTGGGGTTCGAGCAAATAGGGAGACACGCGAATAAAATGACCTCAGTAATTTAACATCCCAATTTGAGGGTGCGACTGATGAGAGATAACGTAGGTTTTGAGCTCCGGAAGGTTCACCTAATTGCCGCTAGGCAGCACTGAGGCCGTTCCACCACTTTCTCTCCCTAGATGATCCCAAGGAACTGGTATTAGGAAGAGTCACTCCATAGGGGGATCTGTGACGCTTACTGCAGTAGTGTTGACTCTGGAAGCGTAAATGAACTATTAGCTTTCATGGCTGAACGCAGATGCGTAAGTGACCAGAAGAAGCAATTTTGCTCAATCTTTTTTACAATACGATTCTACTTATTCGTTTATCATGCATTATTAGTCTTCATCTTCTCTTAATTGTTTCTATATTAGTTAGTTTCTTATTTATTTATTTATTTTTTGTTGCTTATATCTTCGTTTGGTTTCTGTACAATGTTAGTTTCGGTATTATTTCAGATTTCATCATGACATAGGTACATAACATTGTAGTGTGGATTTGATCATGTCCAAAAAGTGGAGTTAGAAGTAGCGTGTAAAAACTCATTCAAATATTATTATACGTTGAAAACAACAATGTTTTTCCTGAGTGCTTCACTTCCCAATTTCGTAATTATTAATAGTGAACAATAATATTGGGTTCTTTGTCACTAATATCTGATTGTTTGGTTCAGGTTACCTACATTCTTAATTTTTACATGAAAAAACTCACATTTTTAACAAAGTAGGTTACTACCTATGTCAGTTCCAGTTTTGTACCTAACATTTCACAACAAGCGAACTGAAAAGCAAAACACGCTCTACTATTAATTTCTTTTAGCCAATTAAAATAGTTACCTACGGTGTTTTTTAAAAATTTGTGATGATGTATTTTATCGTAGAAAGTTTTGAATTATTCCTTCCAGTACCAATTACTAATTAATTTACTCGTAAATCAAGATTTTTGTCGAATTCCGGTAGAACCAATTGAAAACAACTTGGAGAATACTATTGTTTAGGGGGAAACAAGGAAGCAGGCGTCGTTCCTCGCGGCGGAAAATGAAGGGGGTGTTCTAATCGCTGCGTATGTGATTTATTTTTTCGAAGGTCGTGAGTTGTTGCCTGCATTAATTTGAAGTTTCGGTGACAAGGGCGCCTGCAACTCTTATCTGTCGATGTTCCCTGATACTATTAGCAAGATACTTCTTTTATGCTTCGCCAGAGTGCAGCACTAGTAGAGGATTTGTACAGCACACATTTTAACCTTAAGTGACTGTTCCTAATACTTATTCCAAGATGCTCCTCCGAATATCGGACGCGCGACTGTGGCGCCCCTACCGAGAATACCAGGACTCTCATATCAACTCGCTTACCAACAAAATGGGGAATTTGCCTCACGTTTTTTTTTCGAAAGAGGGTTTATTTGTATGGAATAAAACCATAGTGAGCTGCTCGAAAACGCATCCAAAAAATTTAGAGAATTTAAGGAAGATGGAAATTTTAAATGTGGTGGCAATGTGTAAGAGGCAGCCATGTTTGAAACGTAACGGATATTCTACCAATCTGACTTCAAAGGAGGTTCTGTGGCGCTTACCACAGAAGCGGAACATACACGAACTTTTAGCTTACAAGTAGTGCGCACAAGAGTGCGCCGCGAACTGGCAGGAAGAACCCAGACACAAAAGTGACCAAAAGAAACAATATTACTCACTTTTTTACAATACGATTCTACCTACTATTTTATCAAGCATTATTAGTCTTCATCTTCTCTTATTTAGTTTCTAGATTTGAATCACATTATTCGAGTAGCCATTTCACTGGATCGTTATGTGTGGCGGTGCTAGAACTCTGTCTGTTGTCGGAGTTGTTTTCGCGTCGTTTTTTTCTTATGACGTCAACAATATTCCTCGATTTTCGCGGTTTTTTGTAACAGAGGCTTCACTTGTTTAGGAATTTTCTCCTACGGTAATTTTTTCCCCTTGGTTATTCCTAGTGTTAAACGTTATCCTAGGGCCCTATAATAGTATTTGACTTGAAATTCCAGAATCTAAAATTGAGGCAAATTCCCCATTCGGAATTCGTGGCTGTCGCCCGGTCAATAGTAAAATTTGCGTTTTTTTTAAATTGCACACTTATTTATTATGGTTGTTTGAAAATTTCTCATGAGCTGACTACTCCGGAAGCAGCTTGAAAAAACGAACTACTTGAAAAAACGAGACTATTTGTCTCTGAAACGTCGATGACATAACGCTAATGCTGGAGAAATAATTCTTCAAAACTGTCCAGGAAGGTCTGAAACGTAAAACCCGAGTGGAAATTTTGATTTTGGAGAATCTTTTTTCGACCTTGAAAAGTGAAAAAAGTGCTTCCGCTACCTTGGTAGAATCGGAAGCAAAATGAACCGTTGTGCAATAATTTGCAGCGTTTTTTCCTTGCTCGACTCCTAAATATCATTATTGGAAACAATAAACCGGAAAGTGATGTTAAACCACTCAGCAGATGTTTTTTGTCGTGTAGTGGTGTTTATTTCGAAGCCTTTGTTCTTCCTCAAACGATAAATTATTGTGAGCGGGCTGAGAGGAGAAAACCGCCAGAATACATTTTAAGGGTCCGAAATTCGTTGAGCCTGCGAGAGTATCGATCGGGGATTTTGATCCTCGCCCTATAAATGAAACTCCCAACTCGGTAATTGCCCCTTCTAGTCCAAGCAGCCGCAAATGGGAGGAAGTGGGGAGTCGAGCAAAAAGTTGCTGAGATTTATGACCGCTTATTAAGTGAAATAATATCCCTGAGCCAACCGCTTTCGAGCGATTTGAAATGCTCGGTTTTTCAGAGCTGTCACAATAAATCCGGTTGTGGTGAAATCTTCGGGGAGGTAGGTCGAGATGGTGGGGGCAACGCAAAAACTATACCAATTAGTTGAACTACGGAACAGTTGATGCAACTCTCTGTATCTGAGTGCCTCAAGGAGTACCTGGCGCTGCTTTTGATTGCTGACAAATCCTGAATCATGCCTAATCTGTAGGGAACCAGAAATTTGCCCTCAATGAAAAAGGCATTCAAATCTGTTTGAGACATGAAAAAAAGTGATAGTCTGAAATGAAAATCTAGGTAAATCTCGTAGGTAAACAACATTTTTTTAAAAGCATTCTAATATTTAGGTACGAATTAGAAACACAGCACATGACAAGATACACCACATAGGCCGACTGATAAGAGATAACCTAAGGTTTGTTCGGCTTACGATTCTGAACCAGTTCTGGACAGAACGCGATTCTGAAAGTGGAAGGGATAGAATCAGTTCGGAATCGTTGTTCACCGAACGCCTTTGGAACTCGTTCGGAATCGATAGCCTGCATTGTAACCTCCTTCCATTTGTTGTTATTAATAATCCGAATTCGCAGTTCAGCGAATCTCTCGTTTTTCCAAATATAATAAATTTTATTCTAGTATTAGTATTCTCTATTCTGCATTTTCAACACTTCTTCAACAACCTCTAGTTGTATTAGGGAAGTCAATGTTTTAAAAGAACTTTAACTTTGTTAAGAGAAAGAAAACCATTAATTTATTGAACATTTTAGGAGTTTTTAAAATGAATTAGAAAAAAAACAGTATGTCTTGATCAACTCAATCTTTTTTTTTTCTTTCAAATTATATTTATTGCACCAAGTAATTCAACTTATTAGCAACATTTCTCTGACAATGTATATAAATAACTGAAAAGAGAGTGTGGTACATAGCACACCTCCATACTTCATTTGTCGGCTATTTTATGTGTCTTTTGACGCACAAGATTCACAGGAGCGCACAGCACAACACTCACTGAACAACTTCATGAAAACACCACTCCCTACTGCCACAGATCGTGAGGTTTTCGTCTTTTCAGCCGCCTGAGTAGATCATCAACATCCAGCAACTTCACAGCCTCCTCGTTGATATGACCTTGTAGCCTCTGGTGATGGGCTATTGCTTGAGTTTTGATGACTTCATTTATTGTGGGAATTTTAAGGTCCTTATGGATGTCGTCATTGGTTGAGTACCAATACGCATCAACGCATGAGCGCAGTACTTTGTTCTGAAAACGCTGTATAATGTCACGATTGCTTTGAGAGGTGCAGCCCCACAGTTGTGCACCATATGTCCAGACTGGCTTAAGGACCTGATTGTATAAGGTTAGTTTGTTCTGTATTGACAATTTTGATCGTCTACCAACCAACCAATACATTTTTCGGAGTTTGATGTCCAGTTCTGTTCTTTTATTTTTCACATGCACCCTCCAGCGGAGTTTCGTATCCAGAGTCATACCCAGATATTTTGCCTCATTAGCAAAAGGGATGACTTTGCCATTAAGATATATTGGTATATGTTTGATATGGCGGTTGGTAAAATCAACATGGACTGATTTGGCTTCATTCATCTTGATTCTCCACTTAATTGTCCAGTCATGGAGTTTCTCGATGGATCTTCTAAGTTTTAAAGTTGATTCGCGATTGTCTTCACCAATAGCAAGGACTGCAGTATCATCTGCAAATGATGCCAGGGTGTTACCCTCGTGTTCGGGTAGATCGCTAGTGTATAGGATGTACAAGAGGGGGCCAAGTACGCTTCCTTGCAGGACTCCAGCATGAATCATTTTTGCTTCTGAGTATGCATCATCTTGTTTGATTCGGAAGTACCGATTTGATAGGTATGAGTGGAGCAACTCAGCATATTTTGCTGGAAGCATTTGTCTGAGCTTATGATTAAGTCCCTCGTGCCAGACTTTATCGAACGCCTGGGTAACGTCGAGGAAGACAGCTGAGCAGACTTTTTTTGTCTTCCATGGCTTGTTCAATAATATGAGTGATCCGGTGCACCTGATCTATAGTCGAATGCTTATGGCGGAACCCAAACTGGTGTTTGGGTATGAGGTTTCGTTCTTCCACAATTTTTATTAACTCAATCTCACTTATCACAGATTGATCACAAAATAATAGGTGTCTTCCCCAGGAACAATGTTCTTTTATTCAACAACGAAAAATTTAAAATTCGCCATAAAACCGTTTCGAATATTTTGAAACAAAGTTTGACTCACAATGAGTTACTTCATGCATGAAATGTAGTCAGACACTCGGAAGAGCTCCACTTATGTTATCAAATTTTGCCTCATAGGTAATCATCCCATTTTATGATCAATATTTTGCAGAAGAGAGGGATGATGTGAACTTCCTTGAACTACTACTCACTACCTACTCACTATGAAGTGTTCGGTGATCATGTTCATTTAGAAGCGGCACAGTGTTCTTAAAAAAGTTCTTATTTTTTGGATGGTCACGAAGAAGAAAAAAACATTTTAATTTATCATCCGATTCCAAAACTTCATGAGAATCGTCAAAAGGAGTAGGAGGTTCAGGATTACCAGAAACCCCCAGATGACAGACCACAGGAGACTACGATAAAATAAACAAAAAATTGATGATAAGCGAAACGATAAGACTTTCTGATAAGCGTAATATCTAGTGCGCATGTGCAGAACTGTTGGTCCCGAGAAAATCTCAGAACTGGTAGAACTGATTCTGGACGGTTCCGGATGCCTAACTGAACAGCGGACAGACAGTTCCGAACCAGTTCTGGGCCTAACCGAACGCCCCAAAGGAGGTCGGAACCGTTCCCGAACTGTTCGGAATCGTTAGCCGAACAGACCTAAAATCTCAGAACTGGTAGAACTGATTCTGGATGGTTTTTCGGATGCCTAGCCAAACGGCGAACTGACAGTTCCGAACCAGTTCTGGGCCTAACCGAACGCCCCAAAGGAGGTCGGAACCGTCCCAAACCGTTCGGAATCATTAGCCGAACAAACCTCTAGGTTTTCAAGCTCTGGAAGGTTCATCTTATCTTCGCTAGTTAGCGCCACTTTCTTCCTCTAGATGCTCCTGTTGTCACTAATCACTCACAACAATATTATCGCCTCACCCCCTAAAGAAAAGAGGGGTTCACTTCGAGCAGACTGGCTTTAACTTGGTGATCTCACCGGTTCATTAAACCAGCTTACAGCCGATGGTAGTTCTGTAGGGTATCGATGTGGGTGCCTGTTTTGGCACTCAAATACCTCCAGAAATCATAATGACCTCCAGACCGGTAGTAGGGCTCTGTTGCTGAATACAAACCAATTATGAAATCCCAATATTGATGTATTATTGTTGATATAACATAGTGATCCTAATTGATATATACGCCGATTACTCGAATTCTCGGGGCTTAACCCAATTCAATCAAGCGATCCGTCGAACTTACTCCCCCCTTCCTGTCAATGTTCAAACATCTGTGACACCCCGACAACGGGAGGGTCAACTCGTCGTTCAATTTGTTTGATGGAGAGCTGTGTCAACATGGTTCCGCTGTTATTGGCTACAGCTCCATTATTCTCGGACCCTTCGAAACCCCTTCGGATCAATCCACTTCTGATAATAATCGACGGAAGTTAATGTATTGCCGCGTACGAGGCTCCCACACGGATCAGGTTTTCAATTAACACAATCGGGCGCAAATTATGGGTCAATCGAATATTTTACCATCTGCACAGAAATGGGGAGCGGTGAACTTTTTCTTTACGAACGGAGAATCAAAATTGAACCTTTCGTAATCGAAATTATTACTCTACGGTTAATTATTTTACTGTTTAAAGCATTTCCAAGTCAAATTCAACCCTTGCCAAGTCAAATCCAACCTTTTCTAACTCAAATTCAACCTTTTACAAGTCAAATTCAACCTTTCAAATTCAAATTCAACCTTTTCACCATCATTAGGGAAATGACGAAAAATACGCACAAGCCCTAAATGTAGTACCAAATGCTTGTCTGTGATTGGGGACTGGGCTGAAAACAATACTCAGTAGGTGCAAATCCACTCGTGCAATTCAGTGGCATCTGAAGCTCACTTGTCTACCTCGTGACTTCGATACCCCCCTTTAGCGTTCGTGAATAGACTTGCTGCTGCTCAAAACACCTTCCATTTCGACGGGTCAGCTTTCTAACGCTTCACATTTCTAGAGCCTACTATTCCATGTGGTCACACGCTTGGGATTTCCATATTAATGGAAGCACAAATGAAGGATTTTAGTAACAATTGTCGAAGTGAGTTTTAAACATTTGAATCAATAGATTACTTTTTTTTTTAAACTGCTTCTAGGAAAACGTTGAATTTGACTTGGAAATGCTATAAATTATTTTTTAATAAAACATGATTTTTGTCGATGTATAGATACATAGAGTACATAACTACTGCGTTTGGAGTATTGTTTTCAGCCCAGCCCCCAATCACAGTCAAGCATTTGGTACCTACTACATTTAGGGTTTGTGCGTATGTTTCTTCTTTTCCTTAATAATGGTGAAAAGGACTTGGTACAGTTTGAATTTGAGTTGGAAAAGGTTGGATTTGACTTGGAAAAGGTTGAATTTGGCTTGGAAATGCTATAGATCACCCGTTTGCGTAGAACTCAGCTTTTTCATTAAAACTACCTACTTGCAATAACATCGCTATCCTAGAGTTATGGCTGCCTTCATTGCGAAATTTTGTTCTTGTTTGCTAAGAAAGCCCTACTAAGTGATAAGGAACTTTATTCAAGGAATTTGATCAGCTGAAATTTGAATGGACATTAGGACTTCAGTGAACAATCTTCTACGATTTACTCTCGTGTTGCTGATTTATTGTAAGTCCAACCCTTAAGAGGGTCTCAGTCCGCCAGCGTTCCTCCTCCGGGGGTTAGACTAATCTAACCTATCCTAAAAATTAGAAAAAAAAGTATCCTAAAACCGAAATAATAGCTCGAAATGCCCCACAAATTACATCTAAGTGGTAAATTCAATGGTTTATTTAAATTGTCGAGTTACCTAGTTACGTGCAGTCTAAAGGCTTCTGCAGTTTGGCAGACCTGTTTGCTGTACACCCTGTTTATTGAGGTCAGGAGAGGGAGGCCTGTCAGCACTAGGGTGAAGGCCCACCCCTGTATACCACCCAAGGCGGAGTTAGGTTCCTCAAATTTAAATGTACACAGTAATTTAAGGGAGTTATGACCAATTTAATAACGAAAGGCCAAAATCACAAAAACATCTTAAAATTGAAAAAAAAACTTGGAAAAACAAGAGGTTAAAAAATTGCTATTAGACATTTTGGTATGCAAATTAGATGTAGAATCGGCTTCTGCAGTTTGGTAGACCTGTTTGCCGTACACCCTGTATATTGAGGTCAGGAGAGGGAGGCCTGTCAGCACTAGTGTGAAGGCCCACCCCTGTATACCACCTAAGGCGGAGTTAGGTTCCTCAAATTTAAATTGACACAGTAATTTAAGGGAGTTTTGACCGATTTAATAACGAAAGGCCAAAATCACAAAAACATCTTAAAATTGACAAAAAAATTTGGAAAAACCAGAGGTTTAAAAATTGCTATTAGACATTTTGGTATGCAAATTAGATGTAGAATCGGCTTCTGCAGTTTGGCAGACCTGTTTGCCTTACACCCTGTTTATTGAGGTCAGGAGAGGGAGGACTGTCAGCACTAGGGTGAAGGCCCATCTAAGTATACGACCTAAGGCGGAGTTAGGTTCCTCAAATTTAAATTTACACAGTAATTTAAGGGAGTTTTGACCGATTTAATAACGAAAGGCCAAAATCACAAAAACATCTTAAAATTGAAAAAAACTTGGAAAAACGAGTTTAAAAAATTGCTTTAGACATTTTGGTATGCAAATTAGATGTAGAATCGGCTTCTGCAGTTTGGCAGACCTGGTTGCCGTACACCCTGTTTAATGAGGTCAGGAGAGGGAGGCCTGTCAGCGCTAGGGTGAAGGCCCATCTAAGTATACGACCTAAGGCGGAGTTAGGTTCCTCAAATTTAAATTTACACAGTAATTTAAGGGAGTTATGACCAATTTAATAACGTTAGGCCAAAATCACAAAAACGTCTTAAAATTGAAAAAAAAAAACTTGGAAAAACAAGAGTTTAAAAAATTGCTTTAGACATTTTGGTATGCAAATTAGATGTAGAATCGGCTTCTGCAGTTTGGCAGACCTGGTTGCCGTACACCCTGTTTAATGAGGTCAGGAGAGGGAGGCCTGTCAGCACTAGTGTGAAGGCCCACCCCTGTATACCACCCAAGGCGGAGTTAGGTTCCTCAAATTTAAATTTACACAGTAATTTAAGGGAGTTATGACCAATTTAATAACGTAAGGCCAAAATCACAAAAACATCTTAAAATTGACAAAAAAAAAAACTTGGAAAAACAAGAGGTTAAAAAATTGCTATTAGACATTTTGGTATGCAAATTAGATGTAGAATCGGCTTCTGCAGTTTGGTAGACCTGTTTGCTGTACACCCTGTTTAATGAGGTCAGGAGAGGGAGGCCTGTCAGCACTAGTGTGAAGGACTACCCCTGTATACCACCTAAGGCGCAGTTAGGTTCCTCAAATTTAAATTTACACAGTAATTTAAGGGAGTTTTGACCGATTTAATAACGAAAGGCCAAAATCACAAAACATCTTAAAATTGAAAAAAAACTTGGAAAAACAAGAGGTTAAAAATTGCTAATAGACATTTTTGTATGAAAATTAGTTGTAGAATCGGCTTCTGCAGTTTGGCAGACCTGTTTGCAGTACACCCTGTATATTGAGGTCAGGAGAGGGAGGCCTGTCAGCACTAGGGTGAAGGCCCATCTAAGTATACGACCTAAGGCGGTGTTATGTGTCTAGGCGAACTCGCTAGTTTGCGTTTTATTGATTATAACAACTTGAATAAAATGTTACTGAGTATAAGCGAATGAACGCAGGGCGTGGCTGAAGTCCAATATTAGACGCTTTTCTGCTGTTGAGGGCGAATGTCGATAGATGGCGGTGGAAGATGGAATAGAACGAGACTCTGAAAGGACGAGAGGGATCTAGGAAGGAAAAGGATTCCCCTACTTTACGGGGTTCATGAGTTGAGGACACAATATATGTAAATATACGGGATCTCCGTCCTCAGCACTCCCGTCGGCAGTTCCATAAAACCCCTCCTTTTCACAGTGTCCTCTCCAACGTCACATTAGGCTCACCTGCTTCGGATTTATCATACTGGAAGGTCTTTGACACCCTCCGGCCACTCATTAGCTTAGTGGGAGTCCGTTTTAATACTGAATTTCCCTTTACGAGATGCGCCGGGAAATTTAATTTCCTGGATCGCATGAGCGGAATGCGTTTGCCGAGACGCATAGCAGCTCTGGATTCGAATGAGCGTGAATAGTTTTGCATAACTTTCCGCGTCCAGTGGTGGTATGGGAGAAAGAGAATGAGGGAGAGTGAGAAGGGAAGAGGGGGAGAAATTGATTGACGCTTTTTATTTATCAACCAGTGGTCGATTAGACCTAGTGGTCTTCTCTGCCATCTCCCTTGGAACATGAATTGTACTATCGTGCAACCATAAATTAAATTCAAAGCATAGATACAAAAATGTGGAAAATAAAAATAAAAAATAAATAAAAATAAAATAAAGCAAATTCAGTTAAATGATACACTTTTGGAAAATTGAATACAGCATAGTTCAGAAAAAAATATTAATCCCTCTTTTCATTTTAGAAACACTTTATTTAATTAATTTGAACCCAATTTCGTAAAGTTTTTCATAAATAAATGGGCCAATGAATAATACATTTTAAATCGAAGTTCTTTTCGAGTACGCCGAAACGAGAAACGTTGATGATTCGATTCAAAGAAAACAATAGAGTATCAGTAACATACACTCGTGAACCGTAACATTCAACAAATATGAATGAGCATAATGAACAGAAAAGAATGAACTAACCTGATTTTTTGAACGTAAGCCTTCCTTCTGAAGCTTTCTTCTTGTCACGTCCAATGGAGCAAATAGTAATAGGCGAATAAGACAACAGAAACCTCTAAAAAATTGCATTTGGAAGGGATGTCTTTGTCAAGTTGCACGGAGTAGGTATTTCCCGTAGGTATTTTCTCCCTCATGGGAGGGGGAGAGGGAGTGAGTGCCAGGGAAGGGGGGCGGGGCGCTCCCGCTTTTTGGGAGCGCCGGGGAAGGTGAGGGGCCGCCCGCCTTTTGGGAGCGCCGAGCTGCACCCCCTCCGAGCACCCCCTACGTACGTACGGTTGGCGTTTTATCTATAGGTTTTCCAAGTCAGATTGAGAATCTTTCAATTCAAAATGAGAACTTTCCAAATCAAATTGAGAATTTTCCATTTCTAACGGCGAAACTACGAACAGTAATTATCCGTTAGTATAGCACAATCCAAAAGTTGCTGAACAATTAAAAACAATTATTTTAAAAATCCGTCCAGCCGTTTAGGCCTTAACTTGGTACCCACATGTAGGTTATCCTGTCAGACGTCATAATCTAATTATATAAAACGCCAACCGTACGTACGTACGTACGTATGCACGGAGGGGTCGTGGCAGAGGGAGAGTTGTAGGCTGGAGGGGTTGGGGGCGGGAGGAGTCGGAGGCGAGAGGAGTCGGAGGGGTTGGGGGCGGGAGGAGTCGGAGGCGAGAGGAGTCGGAGGGTTTGGGGGCGGGAGGAGTCGGAGGGAGTTGGTGGCGGGAGGAGAGTCGGAGGAATAGTCTTTGCCTGCTTTTAGTAGGCTTTTCAGCTAGTATGACATATTATGTGACGGTGTCGGAACTATCAGAAGTAGTGATGATTCGATACTTTCGATATTTATTGATATCGATATTTTGTTTCAATATTTTCGATATTTGTATCGATATTTTTCTTGCGATATTATCGAATATCGAAAGGAAAATATTGATATCGAAAGAAAAAAATTATCGGTTGTGATGGTTATATTCCTTTCTACTGTAATTTATCAATTTCTCCTAAAATATAAAAAATAATAAAACACCAAAATGAATAGAAATGGAAGTTGAATGTATTATATTACGAATTGATACAACTTTTAGCGAGAAAAATTTGAACTGGCATTATATCGATTAAAAACGACGCAAAAACATACATTCGATATCAGTGACATCAATATTTTTCTTTCGATAATTTATCGTGATCACTGATATTGATTTTAAAAAAGATGCAAAAACATATTCGATATCAGTGAAATCAATATTTTTCTTTCGATTTTCTATCGATATCACTAATATTGATAAAAAAGATGCAAAGCATATTCGATATCAGTGAAATCAATATTTTTCTTTCGATAATTTATCGTGATCACTGATATTGATTTTAAAAAATATGCAAAAACATATTCAATATCAGTGGAATTAGTATTTTTCTTTCGATATTCTAGCGATATCACTGATATTTATTTTTAAAAAGCGATGCACAAACATATTCGATAGGTAACTGTGAAATCAGTATTTTTCTTTCGATATTCTATCAATATCTTCAAAATCGATAAAAAAAAAAGTCTGCCAAGTGGGTGTGGCACATAGCTTCCTCGTATCCATAACCCGATTGTATAGATGATCCGATGCATAGTAGTTAATCTCTAAACATCAAAACAAGTTAACCTGTAACATCCCTGAAAATTTCATTGAAATCGGATGGAAAATGTAGAAGTTATGGCCGTTACAAGGAAATTCACGTTTGCGCATGCGCAGTGGCTACTATCAGTCCGAAGGTGGTGATGTTCATAGGGGACCATCTAAATACTAATCTGTAACATCCCTGAAAATTTCATTGAAATCGGATGAAAAATGTAGAATTTATGGCCGTTACAAGGAAATTCACGTTTGCGCATGCGCAGTGGCTACTATCAGTCCGAAGGTGGTGATTTTCATAGGGGACCATCTAAATACTAATCTGTAACATCCCTGAAAATTTCATTGAAATCGGATAGAAAATGTAGAAATTATGGACGTTACAAGGAAATTCACGTTTGCGCTTGCGTAGTGGCTACTATCAGTTCGAAGGTGATGATTTTCATAGGGGACCGTCTACACACCAACCCGCACAATTCCTTAAAATTTCATTGAAATCGGATGGAAAATGAGGAAGTTATGGCCGTTACAAGGAATTCACGTTTGCGCATGCGCAGTCGCTTCTATCAGTCCGGGGATGATGATTTTCATAGGGGACCGTTTACACACCAACCCGCACAATCCCTGGAAATTTCATCGAAATCGGATGAAAAATGTAGAAGTTATGGCCGTTACAAGGAATTCACGTTTGCGCATGCGCAGTCGCTTCTATCAGTCCGGGGATGATGATTTTCATAGGGGACCGTCTACACACCAACCCGCACAATTCCTGAAAATTTCATTGAAATCGGACAATAACTTCGTATAGTTATGCGCGTTACAAGGAATTCATGACAGACAGACAGACACACAGACACGGAACCAAAATTGTTCAGAAAGGTCTAAAACGCAAAACGCGAGTGAAAATTTTGATTTTGGAGAACTTTTTTTTCGACCTTGAAAAGTGAAAACAAAGCTTCCGCTACCTTGGTAGACTCGGAAGCAAAAAATTAAAAAAATCCGAAAACATTTGATCTCAGTGAAATCCTCCAGTATCCTTGTGGGATACTTGGTCCATGGTGAAATTAGTATTTTTTTTTTCGATATTCTATCGATATCACTGATATTGATAAAAAAAAAGACGCAAAAACATATTCGATATCAGTGACTATGTCACATCAATATTTTTCTTCCGATAAGTATTCTATCGATATTAGTGATATCGATATTTTTCTTCCGATATTTTATCGATATCGATACTGCCTTCCGATATTATTCCGATGTTAAATATCGCATCGAAAGGTACATCGAATCGTCACTAATCAGAACCACCGACTGCTCAAATTGGGTCATGGATATGATGGTTCAACTTCCAAAGGCAGCTGCTGGAATTCCACTTCACTAAAAGTGCCGTTCTTTAATTTCATCTTCAATTTTTTTAAGGATGAGTTTGAATTTACAGTTATTTCATAATTTTCATAATTTTAATATGAACTTGAAAAAATAAATGAATTATTTCCATCTTGCATTACTCATCTTTTTCGTCTCTGATATTATACCTGTGTCAAAAAATTCTGAGTTCTCAATTTGATTTGGAAAGTTCTCAATTTGATCTGGACAATTCTCAATTTGATTTGGAAAATTCTCAATCTGACTTGGAAAACCTATATATAGACTATATCGATACCTTAAAGCACAAAGGCGCTATGTCCACCCATCTTCCAGATTTTTATTTTTTATTTTTTTTAATTTCATAAAAACTCAAATTCAACAAAACTATTATTGACCTTCTTCACGATTATAGCTTGAGAATTTGTTGAAGAATTGAAGAGTTTAGTGTAGTAAGCCATTATTTTAGGAATTGTGCACTGGTGAAAACTTCGTTTGCGTTTTTCTGAAAATTCCGTTTTTGGACATAGCTCCTTTGTGCTTCAAGGTATCGATATAGATATGGGTATAAAAAACGCTGCAAATTATTACACAACGGTTTATTATTGCTTCCTAGTCTACTAAGGTAGCGGAAGCTTTGTTTTCACTTTTCAAGGTTGAAAAAAAAGTTCTCCAAAATCGGAATTTCCACTCGCGTTTTACGTTTTAGGGCTTCCTGAACAATTTTGGTTCCGTGTCTGTCTGTCATGAATTCCTTGCCACAGCCATAACTTCTACAGTTCTCACCCGATTTCAATGAAATTTTCAGAGATTGTGCGAGTAGATGGTCCCCTTTGAAAATAATTGCCCCCAGACTAGTAGCCACTGCGCATGCTCAAACGTGTATTTCCTTGTTACAGCCATAACTTCTACATTTCCCACCTGATTTCGATGAAATTTTCAGGAATTATGCGAGTTGGGGTGGAGATGGCCCCCTGTGAAATTCAAGGCCCTCAAATTTAAAGTGTTCTGTGCGCATGCACAAACGGAAAATCCTTGTAACAGCAATAACTTCTACTTTTTCCAACAATATCCTGAGATTGTGCCGGTTGATGTATAGATGGTCCCCCATGAGGGTAATGCAAAATAGAAGTGTGTCGGTACAGCTGTACTGTACTGGTACTGTCCAGTAGTGTGGTACCGGGACTGTGGAACCGAGTATCAACTTGGAACGGTTCCACACAGTGACAAAAACTCGACTCTTACCGGTCCAGTTCCACAGACCGATAAGATATCTTGAAATAGCTCTGGACTGGGAAGGGATGATGATTCGGTCCGGTAAGGATGGAACCAGACCAATAAGATATCATGGAGAATGGCTCTGGACCAGGAAGGGTTTTGGACCGGTAAGCATGGATCTTGTTCTCAGTTCTGTTCCATGTTGTACCTGGAAGCGCCCTTACTACTTCCATGGACTGAGAAAATAATAGTATCATGGATTGGCTCTTGAGCGGGTATTGATCTTCTGGACTGGTTAGCATGGAAGTTGTCTCCAGTATTATTAATTTATTATTGTCATGTTAAGTTCTTAAACTGCAAGTACCTATTTAATTCGTTTGTTTTACTTTTAATGAACAATTAAGTGGAGAATCAAGATGAATGAAGCCAAATCAGTCCATGTTGATTTTACCAACCGCCATATCAAACATATACCAATATATCTTAATGGCAAAGTCATCCCTTATGCTAATGAGGCAAAATATCTGGGTATGACTCTGGATACGAAACTCCGCTGGAGGGTGCATGTGAAAAATAAAAGAACAGAACTGGACATCAAACTCCAAAAAATGTATTGGTTGGTTGGTAGACGATCAAAATTGTCAATACAGAACAAACTAACCTTATACAATCAGGTCCTTAAGCCAGTCTGGACATATGGTGCACAACTGTGGGGCTGCACCTCTCAAAGCAATCGTGACATTATACAGCGTTTTCAGAACAAAGTACTGCGCTCATGCGTTGATGCGTATTGGTACTCAACCAATGACGACATCCATAAGGACCTTAAAATTCCCACAATAAATGAAGTCATCAAAACTCAAGCAATAGCCCATCACCAGAGGCTACAAGGTCATATCAACGAGGTGGCTGTGAAGTTGCTGGATGTTGATGATCTACTCAGGCGGCTGAAAAGACGAAAACCTCACGATCTGTGGCAGTAGGGAGTGGTGTTTTCATGAAGTTGTTCAGTGAGTGTTGTGCTGTGCGCTCCTGTGAATCTTGTGCGTCAAAAGACACATAAAATAGCCGACAAATGAAGTATGGAGGTGTGCTATGTACCACACTCTCTTATCAGTTATTTATATACATTGTCAGAGAAATGTTGCTAATAAGTTGAATTACTTGGTGCAATAAATATAATTTGAAAAAAAAAAACTTTTAATGAAATGTTGGTCATTTTCAACAATCTCATTCCTTCACCATATTCATTCTTTTCACAGTACCAACTCGCGCGTTTTTTTAATAGAAAATGTCGTTTTGTTTAGCTTATTTTGGTTTTGGCTTGACTGTTGAATTTGTCAATGAAGGTCATAAACCAGATTTTTCCTTTTATGCCCTCTTTGAATAACACTATCCCATTGGTCTGTATCTTCGGCTTGGATTTAATCTCCTTTGTTTAGATGGTTTATTTTGACAGAAAGTAGGTATCTACCTACCTACATCTGTATTATCATTCTTATCCGAGAGTTGTGGGCCTTCATTACGATTATTGGTCGCTAGGGACGCGCAACTGAGTGATACTAAATTCTATACAAAGAAACGAAAAAAGATCGCATTTTATCAGCTTTACTTTGACAGGAGATTCGGCCAATTACAAGCTAACGGGTGGTCTCGTTCGATTGTAAAAATTCAATGCTATTTTGAATTTATTAAAAAAAGTCTGCCAAGTGGGTTTGGAACATAGCTTCCTCGTATCCATAACCCGATTATATAGATGATCAGATGCATAGTAGCTAATCTCAAAACACCAATCTCTAAGTACCTTTCACTACCCTCATAGGGGACCATCTACACGCTAATCTGGACAATCCTAGAAAATTTCATCAAATTTGGATGAAAAATTAAATGAGTAGATGTATGTGATTGGATCAAAAAAATACTTAGCCTCGGCTGGGATTCGAACCCCTGGGTGGGACCCCGGGACAACGCCACCTCTGAGCTATTGAGGCCTAGTAATGTAATGAATAGGATTTGAGATTCTCACAGGGGACCATCCCTCTATGAATGAATCCCTCTACAAAAAACCATTCTCTATGATTTTCATAGGGGACCATCTAAACACTACTCTGTAACATCCCTGAAAATTTCATTTAAATCGGATGGAAAACAACTTCGTATAGTTATGCCCGTTACAAGGAATTCATGACAGACAGACACGGAATCAAAATTGTTCAGAAAGGTCTAAAACGCAAAACGCGAGTGAAAATTTTGATTTTGGAGAACTTTTTTTTTCATCCTTGAAAAGTGAAAACAAAGCTTCCGCTACCTTGGTAGACTCCGAAGCAAAAACCTTTATATTGAAAATTTTGAGCTAGGGCCTTTTTGAAAATGCTCTCATTTTTCAACTCTTAGAAGTGACTGGCATCAACGAAAAGCTTCTGGGCACAACTAGACCCTAAATGGCGCACACACACCAAATTTCATCAAGTAAGGAAAGTGCCGGTTACGGCGTACCGTTGTGTAATAATTTGCACTATTTTTTACTCATTGAGTCGCCATCTAGCGGCTCTGATAAGCATCTCAATTACATTTATGACGTCACATTCACATCTCACCGTTTAAAATTGCGGTGGAAGATCAAGGAAAGTCTTCCTGATGGGAACTGATTGCCGGTTTTCGTTATCGGTTCCCAGAAGGGATGCTGGGGCAGACGTGGGCAGCTCCCAGGAGGCCGCCTGATGAGGGTTTCCACATAGATCGATGTGTGAGGACTCCACCTATCAATCTTTGCTTCCCACTCCTCAACTGATCAATCTATTTACGTTCGATTTCGACCTGTGAGACCAAAGCGGGTTAATCTGAGCCGATGTCTTTATGGGGTACTCAATGTTTGGTTATGGCTGGACTGTAGTACGTTTTGTAGTCGACTAATATGTTTTGTAGTATGTCTAATATTCTGGGAAACTAATAAGCTGGAAATAACCTTAATAGCGGTTTGACTTAAAGTTATAATTCGCCAGTTCTCGTTATATTCGCCAGTCCTCTGCAGTTGGACCAGTAGGCGCAAAAGAAAACGAACATATTTCTTGAAAGAACGATTTCTCTGTTCCTAGTGGACCGACATCACTAAAATTCAGAGTGCAGTTGGCGGCAGGTTCCTAGGCAGTTTTCTACTCATCAGAATTTTCGGTCAGCCGAGCCAGGATATTTGGCTGATAGATAATTTTAATCAATTTGAAGATTCTTGTGATTCAGTCAGGGGTAATAATATAATGTGTATTTAACCCTAATCGGACCATGGTGTCACTAGTGTCACCGAAAACATCTTAGGATTTCCACAGCTGACCCAAGGTGTCACCAGATTAACTAGATTTAAATTTCAATTTAAACGTTAATGGATAAATCTGAATTTTTTTAGCAATTAGAAATTAAAAAAAAGTTATGACAATTTGAAAAAAAAATTTCAACTATTTCCTATGCAATTTTTTTCATTACTCTATTTTGATATATCTAATGCCTCACAAAAAGTTCTGCTGTCTATCAAATTTAAAATTGCAATTTAATTTTGGTTACTCCGTTGATACTCATAGACAGCAGTAGAGTTGCTGAGATGTTTTCGGTACCTCCAGTGATACCATGGTCCAATTAGGGTTAAACCAACTTTCGTACAATTTATTGTAAATCTTCTGTGCTGATGCAACAAACAGAAAATAGAAAAAGCAGGTTAGTTAACTGAATGTACATTACTATATCAAGTAACAAGTTTGTAAATACTCTGGACAAGCTTACCAAAAACTGGAGTGTAGGTGGTCACAATAAACTTTCTTATGTTTTGAGTGATGGGCACCATATTATGTTATTAAATAAACAGAGGAAGACTCCCTCAATCCTCAATGTGGGAAGAAAGATGACAAGATAAAGTGAAGGGTAAGTATACAGAACAATCTGAGCTGTCAACAACATGCCTGTTGACTCATGAGACCTATGAGCAGCAATTTATACACTTGGAAGTTACTATGATAGAGAAAAGTATCCATTAAGTGACCATTCTGTGTACAAAATGTCATAAAATTCCTGTAGTGGCTACCCTCCCAACAACAAGTAATGGTAATTGGAAAAACAACAATTGAAACCGTTTTTTAAAAATTGTAATTGATCCCGTAACAAGTAATTAAATCATTTAATAAATAATTAATATCCATTTATCGTGACCACTCTGTATACAAAATGTCGTAATAATTTCGTAATAATTCATGTAATGAATAATTGGGAGGACTCGTTACTTTCCCAACAAAAAGTAATGGTAATTGCAATTACTTTGTAATTATGGTGGTCTCATTCTTTCGCAGTTTCTTCCCCGTTGCGGGTTAGTCTAATCTCTTACGTACCAGCGCTCGTTTGCCCCTTCCTACCCCCCGTCTGAAGGAGCAACATTGCCACCCACCACCCCCCTAGCCTTCTCATAGCTGGTCAGTTTTATCATAAGTTTTCTCAGGAAATAATCATCCAATTTTCTTGTTTCTTATGCCATTCTTATATTTATAATCGCTTGTTCCAAAAGTAAAATTAGTAAAAAGTTGTACCTAAATTTGAAATTTTCTAGGATTTTCGAATTTTACAATTGTATATACCCGGGGGAATTGAAAAACTAAAGTTGCCGCAGGAATCATCAAAATCGTCTTATAATTGCCAGAGAAAACGCTGCAAATTATTACACAATGGTTTATTATTTTTCTATATAATCGTCTATAAAGCCACCAACCATCCAACATGAAGAAAAACATCGATGACATTTCGGTCAGCTTTAATTTGAACGAAGATTAGGCCTCTTTTGCGATTCACACTAGTGTTTCTGATTTATCGCACGTTTATTATTTTTATGGTTTATTATTTATTATTTTATTATTATTATTATTTTAATGGTTTATTATTTTTCTATAATCGTCCTTTAATTTATTATTATTATTTTAATGGTTTATTATTTTTCTATAGTCGTCCTTTCGTATAATCGTCCTTTAAAGCCACCAACCATCCGGAGTTAGACCTCTTTTGCGATTCATACTCGTGTTTCTGATTTATCGTACGTTTATTATTTTTATGGTTTATTATTTTATTATTTTAATGGTTCATTATTTTTCTATATAATCGTCTATAAAGCCACCAACCATCCAACATGAAGAAAAATACTTGGAAAATGTCACCCCACGCATATTTAAGCAAAAACCTCTTTTTTGGCCGGTTATTTGCTCATAACTTCTACACGAATGAAGCGATCGGAATAGTTCGACGTTAGGACCAACTAGACCCCAAATGGGGTCTATGTGCGAAAGAACGGGTTTTTTATACCGATTCTAAGGCTTTTTATGGCCCGAACGGCGGACGGACATTGCAGATTTGGATTCTACGCACCTTGAAACGTATAGTGACAAAGTTTGAGGGGGGTTTATAAAAAATGTTTGCGAAACGATCACATAGGCTTATTATTAGAAATAATGAACCAAAAGGGGAAAACCTTTTAATTACCTACTGGATGAGACCCCATCATGTGCCGCTTAAAACCCCGGTTTTTGCTTGAAGGCATAAATAATACTAATCACAATACTCATTTCATTGCTAATAAGAAAAGTAATCAATATCTAACAACTCTGCCATCAAGGCCGCCAACTTACGATGAAGATGAGTTGAGTAGCCCTCGGGTGGACCCTCAGGCTGAGTGTGCACTTAGGCGACCACCACACTTGAGTTAGCCGTCTCAATCAATTACAAATACGGACCGTTGAGTGGAGGGAGACCGTCAACTCAGATGAGTGTCCACTCACACTCGAGCCTTCTCAATTCCGTCAAGTGCTGCTGAGTAGGGATGTCCCCAAAGTATCGATACTTATAAGTATCGATTCTTTTTGAAAAAAGTATCGATACATATTGTGATGGCTGCTAAAATGGCCGACTGTTAATGGAGACAATTACAATAAAATATGGTTGGTCAATTGGACATAGGATTCTTAAGAGCTAGGAATAATAAGGCGGTTATTAGTTGAGACACAGTCTGATTTATTCTGGGCCATCCGGCCCTATTTATACCCCCTAGCTGGCTGGAGAAGGGGCACCTACTCCAGGCGAGTTGGGGGGGGGGGGGGACGCCCTGAGGCGTCCACCACACATATCGATTCTTCTTTTCTCTGATATATATCGTAGTATCGATACTTTTTTTTTCCAGTATCGGGGGTGATACTTTTTTTCTCTCACATTTTATCTGTTTCAACACCTACGCCATGAAGGTACCTACTTGACAGCACCTCTATCTCTACGTAGATTGTTGGGAGACCAACCACTTCAACAAATTAAACAAAGATGATGTACCACCACCTCCAGCTCTCTATGATAACTTGCTGTCCTCCATCATCTAGGAAAGACCACCAAAATGTTAACCCAACTAAGTGCATAGCGAAAACAAGTGCCTAAACAAAAAACGGTACTTGAGTATTAAACGGAGGCCACCTAACCTATAGAAATATTCCGTACCGGATACCATAAATAACTACATAATTGGAGAGAACACACTTTAATAGATTTACAGGTGAAGTGTAGAATTAATCCGACGCCTGGTTCTGACGTTGTGCAACCCAGAACGCAGCAATGTCGGTCAGGATGGAGTTGAAAGCGTCGCCGCCGCTAGCAGTAATGGCGCGCGCTCCGGTCAACGACCCTGACCTTGGCCTACTTGGAGGGGATTCTGCGAGTAGACACATGACTCATCTGATAACGCTCGACTCACAACAATACTAGAATAGTTCTACTACAACATCTATAACAATTTAACCTTCTATAAGTGCCGCGGCGAGTTTCGTAATGGTGACCTCCGTTTAATACTCAAGTACCCAAATAACAAAACAAAAATAATAATAATAATAAATAAATAAAAATAAATAAATAAAAAAATGAGTGATTTATTGTTTTGTTCATTCTATATTAATTATTATCCTTGCGATGGAGAGATGTCACACTGATGGAGAGAAACATAAAAGACATTTTCACCCATTTTTATGAAAGTATCAGATAGTATCGATACTTCGAAATATCGATACTTTTTGGAAGTATCGTATCGATACTTTTTGGAAGTATCGTATCGATACTTTTTGGAAATATCGTATCGATACTTTTTGATACTGTCAAGATGTATCGATACGATATTATATCGATACTTTTGAAGTATCGGACATCCCTACTGCTGAGGCAGGATCCACGAAATAGGAATAAAACCAATATCCCTTGGCTACGGGTCGCTGTGGCCTAGTTAAGTCACCCTCGGCGACCTTAAGAAGTGTAAAACATGCCCACGAAGTCGGACTAAGTACAGCGAGAAACTGAAAGTGCGCCTCACGCCTTCAATGTTTCAGGTAACAAGAGTCGCACGTCACTTCTTTATGTGACATCCACAGCGCAGTTTTCCCTGCCTTTTGTTCCTTCAGCTTCTGTCCTGCCCTTTAATGTATTATTTGCTCAGGACAAAACCCGCTCTCGGTGGAGATCGTTACGGTCCTTCCCGCCGTATTCTCTTTGGGCGTTTAAAATTATTCTTATATGTACCGTTCCGAGCTAACAAAGCCGCAGCTAAATTTGCGAGCAGTTTCGCTCTGGTTCAGAATATTTTATTTCCTCGTGTATGGGAAGTAACATCAAAGGGCGAAGTAATGATTTCAAGACTGAAAAACTCTTTGTGACTCGTCTCTAGATTCTACGCTCAGTCTTTTTACCGACTAAAATTTTTTTTCTCTCTATTTTTGCGCTGTTTAATGAAAGATTTCGGTAGATAATTGAAGCTAAACTCTTGTTAGGTTAACAAGGACTTTGAGAACCAGTTTTACTTCGTGGTAATTTCAACGATGTTGGAAGTATAGCATCCAAATGAGGATGAAGGACGTATTAATTATTTATTAGCTTGGTTTGAGGTGGGATCAAAGCTACGTGAACTTACTTATTGACCTGCGCTCTTAACAGTCCAGTAGGCCTTAAAAGACGTTTGAACTTATAAGAAAGTCAGATACGTTGTTCCATTTAAGATCCCTTTTTTGACCAACTTCAAAGAAGAAATTAGGCCTCTCAATTCATCATGTTCAATTTTTGTTGTTCAGTTGTTCATTCTTATTTGTGCAGGGTAGATTTCTTCAACGGAATCTCAGTCAGCGAATTAACGGGTTTTCCATCTTTTCGCTGGCAATTATTGGTCGATTTTGATGATCCCAGCGGCAGTCTTTTAGTTTTTCAATTCCCCAGGTTGGTGCACTAATGAATTTCGAAAATCCTTGAGAAAACTTTTGGAATTAAACAAGTTCATGGCTGTAGAGATTATAAAAATTGGTAGAAAGCCACAAGAAGCATGAAAACTGAATGATTATTTAATGAGAAAACTGGGAAAAAGTGTTGGTCAAAACTGACCAGCTTTTAGAAGGATGGGGGTGGGAGGGGCGACCGAGCGCCGGTTCGTAAAAGATTAGACTAACCCTCAACGAGGAAGAAACTGCGACCGACTGAGACCCCCTTAACAATATTAACTTTCATTGTCTTGGCTAGTTACTAGTGACGGACCCGTTTCAATCCTATTCAATTATACCTTCTATATTATATGCATGGAAGAAGTTTATTTTCATATTTTAAAGTGCTCAATATATAATCTTATTTTAAATTCAAATAGTCGGACCAATTTTTAGGGTGAAATTCCCTCTCGTTTCGTCAATCACCTGAAATTAAATACAAATTACGGCACAACGGTTTATTATTCCGTAAAGATCATCCGACTGCGAAGAACACAGCATTTTCACTAATAGTACCTACCAACCATACTATCGCGCAAGGTTATCCATTAGGTAAGTTTATTGGTTTATTATTTTCAACTAGCTGAAAAGCCTACTAAAAGCAGGCAAAGACTATTCCTCCGACTCTCCTCCCGCCACCAACTCCCTCCGACTCCTCCCGCCCCCAACCCCTCCGACTCCTCTCGCCTCCGACCACTCCCGCCCCCAACCCCTCCGACTCCTCTCGCCTCCGACTCCTCCCGCCCCCAGCCCCTCCGACTCCTCTCGCCTCCGACTCCTCCCGCCCCCAACCCCTCCGACTCCTCTCGCCTCCGACTCCTCCCGCCCCCAACCCCTCCAGCCTTCAACTCTCCCTCTGCCACGACCCCTCCGTGCATACGTACGTACGTACGGTTGGCGTTTTATATAATTAGATAATAAGCCTTTGGAATCGAGCAAGAAAAAAAATTTAACCCCCCCTCAAAATTTGATGTTTTACGTTTCAAGGTACGTAGAATACGAAAATCGAATAAAAAAATTTCCGTCCGTCCGCCGTACGCGGCACTTTTCTTAGCAACACTGGACCGATTTGGTTCAAATTTGGTATATGGGCTCCATTTGGGGTCTAGTTGTGCCGCGAAGCTTTTGGTTGATGTAGGTCACTTCTAAGGGGTGAAAATTAAGGGTTGAAATTTTCAAGAGTGCCCTAGCTCGAAAACTCTCGAAATAAAGGTATCGTTTTTTCACCAATTTTAAATAGTATTGAATTTTTAAAAATTTTTGAGACCACCCGGAGCTCTGTAGGACAAACCGTTCGGTCCCTACGAGTACTTGAAGGTTTTCCTTCGATAGAACAGAATCATGATTGTGAATCGCAAAAGAGGTCTAATCTCCATTCAAATTTTATCGGACTAAAATGCGATCGCTGTTCATTTCTTCGATTTGTATACAGTTTTGCCTTCTGCGTAACCAGTAATCAAATTTCCATATGAAGCTTTCTATTTTTCCAATCGAGTGTGAAGCGTTTAGTTCTTTCTAATTAACTTGATTGTGAAGGTGTGAAGCCAGTATGGTGTGGTAGGTAGTACCTAGCTGGTAGGTAAAAAAAAGTTGGTAGGTAAAAAAAATGTTGGTGGGTAAAAACCGCTGCAAATTATTGCTCAAAGGCTCTTCAGATCACTGATCAGCTGAGTGAGCTCCGAAGCCATTTTCAATCCTTTTGAATGGAAGTGCTCTTCCAGGCGTCTCCAGCATTCGAGGAGATCTTCTTCACTCTTCAGATCACTGATCAGCTGAGTGAGCTCCAAAGCCAATTTTTACTCCTTTTGAATGGAAGTGCTCTTCCAGGCTTCTCCAGCATTCGAGAAGATCTTCTTCACTCTTCAGATCACTGATCAGCTGAGTGAGCTCAATAACCATTTTTACTCCTATTGAATGGAAGTGCTCTTCCAGGCGTCTCCAGCATTCGAGGAGATCTTCTTCACTCTTCAGATCGCTGATCAGCTGAGTGAGCTCCAAAGCCATTTTTACTCCTATTGAATGGAAGTGCTCTTCCAGGCGTCTCCAGCATTCGAGGAGATCTTTTTCACTCTTCAGATCACTGATCAGCTGAGTGAGCTCCGAAGCCATTTTCAATCCTATTGAACGCAGGAAGCTGAAATTTGAGAGGGAAGGTCAAGGGAGAATACAGATGGTGGTAGGTGATATTGATGGAGAACCAGTGATCTATACAGAAGGGTGATCTATACAGAAAATAATAAACCTTTGAGCAATGATTTGCAGCGTTTTTTGTACTGGAGGCGTCGCTATCCCAAAGTTGTGGGCGCTTTCTATTAAAAAGGCCGCTAATTTTCCGCGATATAATTCACAGAAACCTCATAACCTATCAAAAAGGTCGTTGTGAATAAAACCGAATTCCGAACTTGATGGTAAGAAGTATTTTAATTTCGTTTTGAAAGAAGAGGCGAAACTAGCACTCGATAATTACATGACTGACTGCACTAGAACTGGCTATTTGATAGTGGTGGTGGCAACCCTGAAAGAGAGGAGGAACATACATCCTATTTGTTGATAGAGAACAAGGAGATTGGTGCCTTTATTTCAACGTTCATTCTCGATTTTTTCACTCAATCGAAGGTAAAAACAAGCGTTCGAAGTGGTTGTTTCTCTCGAGCAAACCAACAAGTTTCGATGTTTTTAACATTCGATCTCGATTTTGGTTTATTATTTTCAATAATAAGCCTTTGGAATCGAGCAAGAAAAAAACATTTTACCCCCCCTCAAAATTTGATGTTTTACGTTTCAAGGTACGTACCTAGAATACGAAAATCGAATAAAAAAACTTCCGTCCGTCCGCCGTACGCGGCACTTTTCTTAGCAACACTGGACCGATTTGGTTCAAATTTGGTATATGGGCTCCATTTGGGGTCTAGTTGTGCCGCGAAGCTTTTGGTTGATGTAGGTCACTTCTAAGGGGTGCAAATTAAGGGTTGAAATTTTCAAGAGTGCCCTAGCTCGAAAACTCTCGAAATAAAGGTATCGTTTTTTCACCAATTTTAAATAGTATTGAATTTTTAAAAAATTTTTGAGACCACCCGGAGCTCTGTTGGACAATCCGTTCGGTCCCTACGAGTACTTGAAGGTTTTCCTTCGATAAAACAGAATCATGAGTGTGAATCGCAAAAGAGGTCTAATCTCCATTCAAATTTTATCGGACTAAAATGCGATCGCTGTTCATTTCTTCGATTTGTATACAGTTTTGCCTTCTGCGTAACCAGTAATCAAATTTCCATATGAAGCTTTCTATTTTTCCAATCGAGTGTGAAGCGTTTAGTTCTTTCTAATAAACTTGATTGTGAAGGTGTGAAGCCAGTATGGTGTGGTAGGTAGTACCTAGCTGGTAGGTAAAAAAAAGTTGGTAGGTAAAAAAATGTTGGTGGGTAAAAAACGCTGCAAATCATTGCTCAAAGACTTCTTCACTCTTCAGATCACTGATCAGCTGAGTGAGCTCCGAAGCCATTTTCAATCCTATTGAATGGAAGTGCTCTTCCAGGCGTCTCCAGCATTCGAGAAGATCTTCTTCACTCCTCAGATCACTGATCAGCTGAGTGAGCTCCGAAGCCATTTTCAATCCTATTGAACGGAGGAAGCTGAAATTTGAGAGGGAAGGTCAAGGGAGAATACAGATGGTGGTAGGTGCTATTGATGGAGAACCAGTGATCTATACAGAAGGGTGATCTATACAGAAAATACTAAACCTTTGAGCAATGATTTGCAGCGTTTTAAGATTCATTCTCGATTTTTCACTCAATAGAAGGTGAAAACAAGCCTTTGAACTGGTTGTTTTAACGACTTCGAACGCTTTTTTCTGTAGAGTTAACTTACAAGTTTCGATGAATTTAATGTTAATTCTCGACATTATCCAAGTATCGAAGTCTCTGTTGTGTCTGTCATGAAATCTTTGTAACGGGCAAAAATATTCGTAGTTATTCTTTGATTTCGGTTAAATATTCAGTAGTTGAGCGTATTGGGTTGTCCCCTATGAAAAAAAGCCTACATTTCCCACCCAATTTCGATGACATTTTTGAGGGATTATGCGGATTGAAGTGTAGATGAAAATCGAGGACAGCGGTGTGGCTACGGTCGTGTGGGCGTCGTTTGTTTGGCGGTGGACTTTGGACCGACCTCTTCGGGGATCGTGTGTTCGAATCTCATCGCCGGGAGCTTGCGTATTTCGGCGGCCGGGGTCTCATCGCCCCCCTCGTCCCAGCCCAGGGCGGTGAGGCAATGGGAAGCCATGAGCGAAATCATTAGAACAAATTCTGATCTTCCCTTCGGAAGACAGCTGATGACGTCTGCAATGCCAGGAATGGCAGTCGGACGAAAATGCAACCTGAAATGGTTTTTTACTTACTTCAGATGAAAATTATCGCCCCGAACTGGTTGGTTCTCACAGATTGTTGTTTTGAGAGAAGCTACTATATTTCTCATGCTTTATCATTTCAAAATTTCCTTAAAAACCTGAATTTTGAAAAATTATCGTCACATTTATTTTCATTTTTATTTATTTAGAAACCTGGAAAAATTCGAAAAAATGACCCTTGAATACCTGGAAAACTCATTAGAAGTACTACTTCAAATCTCTGGGCTCAACGCGTCCTTAAATTGAGCCAATATACTAAATTACATCAAATTCAATTCAAAGAAACTGGGGAAAATGCTGTGTATGGCAATTTTTCTAATTTGATTTGTTGATTCTACGTACCTTGAAACGTGAACCTTCACATTTTTTTACTTGCCCGATTTCAAGGATTCAGTGTTGAAAATAATAAACCATAATATTAGAAGGTCCTTGGCGCAAAGAAAACAGTGTAGTTAAGAATAAAGGAGCACTAGGAGCGCAGAGGAGCACTAGTGTCGGCTTGAATGCGACTTGATCCCACCATCCCGTGTGAATATTTTACATCCAAAGATCCATGCTGTCTGGATGAAACGCTTTCAGTATCCATGAACAGTAGGACTTTGTTTGGAGATCAGACTTGAAGATATGAGAATTTTCCTCTCTTTGTCTCCAACATTCCATTATTAGGCTTGATTTTGTATTCAACCTCCGAAATTTCCCCGGTTCTTGTACATATCTACCTTATTTCAGTTCATTTTGAGACTTGATGAATTTAAATCTCTCTTTTCCAGGCTTGACAACTTTTGTCAAATAATTTTACTGATCCCTCTCTTTTTTGTTTTCCAGGTAAGTTCGAACCCGACGGAGTAGAAAACCTGAAGGTACTCGTAATTTATTTGTTTACTGTAATATATCGTGATTTCCCGATCACTTGCCACTTATATCGCATCTTTACAATAGAAAACGCTGCAAATCATTGCACAAAGGTTTATTATTTTCTGTATAGATCACCCTTCTGTATAGATCTCTCCCTACCAACCGTAGGTACCTACTACCTAGTATGGCATTTTTGAAAATTTCAACCCCAACCACCAACCAAATGGAAATGAAAGGTTGACATTTTCAAAAATGCCCTACTAGGTAGGGCACTAGGTACTAGGTAGGTACTTATGGTTGGTAGGGAGGGATCTATACAGAAGGGTGATCTATACTGAAAATCATAAACCTAAAGTAAATTCAAATTCAAATTTAAAATAGTAAATTCAAATTTGAGGATATCGTTAGAATAGCGTTGAATTGTCAAGCTTCCTAGTTCAAAACCAAGTTATTTTAGGTATAATACTTGTTATTTTTTTAAGTCAAAAAGCAAAGCTTGAAATGTTTCGAAATTTTACGTTTTTGATCGAAATTTCTACTCCGAATCGCTGTTCATTTCGTTGTGCGGTCTTCGGAAGAAAACCTGCCCTAGTTGTCGGCTTTCCAGCGGCCTATCTTTTTCAAGGTTTTCTGTGAAATTTGAGAATCAAAATGGTGTTTGAATTAAAATGTAAAAACCCGTTAGAATTCAGAGTAAAAATGTCGATAAATCGCTGCAAATTATCGCTCAAAGGTTTATTATTTTTCTGTATAGATCACTCGCCTGCAAAGAACACGGATTTTCCTTTGTCACTACCTACCAACCTTATTTTCGTTTCACAACCAAGTTTATTTTGAAGAAAAATACACTTCCCACTAAATTCCAAAAATTGGGAGTGGTGGGTGCCTTCATTTGTGACTTTGAATACTGGTTGCTGAGGACGCAAAATTAGTACACTCGAAGAACTAACATCGATCGCATTTTGGTCAGCTAAAATTTGAACGGAGGCCTCTTTTACGATTCACTCTCGTGTTTCTGATTTATCCAAGTCCAACTCTTAAGTTCTTATAGTGAGAGAACGGTTGTTCCTACAGAGGGTGGTCTCATTCGATTCCAAAAATTCAATATTATTTTAAATTGATGAAACAACTATGCCTTTAATTCTAAATTTTCTGAGCCAAGTAGGGCGTTTTGAAAATGTCATCCCTTATTTTTCAACCCTTAGAAGTAAGTGATTTGACATCATCCGAAAGCTTTGGGACACAACTAGACCCCAAATGGAGCCCTTACACCAAATTTCATCAAAATCTGTCCATGGGAACTAAGGAAAGTGCCGCATACGGCGAATAGACGGTTACATTTTTATTCGATTTTTGGATACCTTGAAATATAAACCAACAAATTTTGAGGGGGGGGGGGGGTTAAAAAAAAATTTTTCTTGGTCGATTCCAAAGGTTCATTATTGAAGATAATAAACCAAAAAAATCATATTTTGAAAAAATTTAAAACTTTGCTTTTTGACTCGATATTGGTTTATTCACGGTAGGTAGAACACTCGGTAGGGGTCACCAAAAAGGGGCGTGGCAAGCGTGACGTCAGCGGGAGATCACCGGCCGAACTATTCCTTCGGTAAACATACAGCCAGCTCAGTTTATTTGATTTTCGAGGAATCTGGTCTATCAAATGTTATGTGCGAACTTTTCCTTGTCTCAATGGATACCTCCAGAATATCTATGAGGAGGGTAACGGTAAAATATCGAGGAGGTTCCTATTCATAGGATGAAGTTATATGTGGGAAAAAGTAGAACACATTTATTGAAGGGCCGACACCAATAATTTATTAAGTAGTACTTCTAAGTAAGTAAAAATGTAAATCATAATATACGAGTATGAACGAAACTCTTGACTTAGGTGTGACATTATGTACATGTGTAATGAACAAAAATACGTTAATTTATTATTTTGTGATTTTTTTTAAACAATTTTCTTCCGTCTGACGACACACACCTGCGTTTCTTTTCCCGCTGTTTCCTTAGTTTTTCTTCTTTTATTTTAATATTCAAACATTTCATGCGAAAAAAAGTACGAGTTCGGACGAAGTAAGTTGCAAAGTACCCATCAATGTCAGGGTATGATTCATGAATTAAATCTATCAAGGTTTTGAATACCTTCGGACATTTTTTATAAATTGGCCGTGAAATCTCGTAAATTCTGATTCCATTTTTAAAACATTTCTCAAGCAAAAATGAGATGGCTTGATCAGGAACCCTCTAGTGATCATTTGCAACCAGTTTCTATCAGAATGGGAAAATTTTCTTGTGGTCACCATAAATGTGTGCCTTTTCCGGATGTTTCTTCTTCATTCTGAATGCTAGGTACCCTGCTAACATTTCCACGATCTCTAACTTCTCTTCTACACCTTCAACGGTAGTAGATTCCACGATTCGTTTTCTATTTGTAAAAGAATAGAATCCACGTCAAAACCGAAATTTTCCTCGACAAGCTCTCATTTCTTCATTCTTCGGAAAAGATAGGAAGTGAAATCCATTCTCTTTTTGATGCCGACTATGATTTGCACATTCCGCAACAGCACAACAAACCATTTTGATATTTATGAACACTTCAAAACACTCGTTAGGATGCACACGAAGCATCCATCCCCTTTAACGTCTAGTAATACAAAATCATAGACGAACAAATGAACGTGGTGCCCATTGACCCCTACCGTCTGTTTTACCTACCGTGGGTTTATTGCTTCCGAGTCTACCAAGGTAGCGGAAGCTTTGTTTTCACTTTTCAAGGACGAAAAAAAAGTTCTCCAAAATCAAAATTTCCACTCGCGTTTTGCGTTTTAGACCTTTCTGAACAATTTTGGTTCCGTGTCTGTCTGTCTGTCTGTCTGTCTGTCTGTCATGAATTCCTTGTAACGCGCATAACTATACGAAGTTATTGTCCGATTTCTATGAAATTTTCAGGGGTTGTGCGGGTTGGTGTGTAGACGGTCCCCTATGAAAATCATCATCCCCGGACTGATAGAAGCGACTGCGCATGCGCAAACGTGAATTCCTTGTAACAGCCATAACTTCAACATTTTCCATCCAATTTCAATGAAATTTTCAGGGATGTTACAGATTGGTATTTAGATGGTCCCCTATGAAAATCATCAACTTCGGACAGATAGAAGCGACAGCGCATGCGCAAACGTGAATTCCTTGTAACAGCCATGATTTCAACTGTCCCCCAGGGGTCGCGGGTTCGAATCCCAGCCGAGGCTAAGTATTTTTTTGATCCAATCACATACTTCTACTCACTTAGTTTTTCATCTGAATTTGATGAAATTGTCTAGGATAGTCCAGATTAGCGTGTGGATGGTTCCCTATGAGGGTAGTGGAAGGTACTTAGAGATTAACTACTATGCATCGGATCATCTATATAATCGGGTTATGGATACGAGGAAGCTATGTGCCACACCCACTTGGCAGACGTTTTTTTTTTTTTTTTTTTAAATGTTCATTTGGAAAAGATCTTTGTTTTGCACTAGCTTCCAAATTCAAGCTCTTCCCAATCATATCCTCAAATCTGAATTTACTTGGTAAATAGGTTAAAACAAAACTCCTAGGAGACTTTTTTTGGAAATACCTTGTAGAATGGATTCTTGTAGTGAGGTCCATCCACATCAACATTGACACCCTGAATAGTGTTAAGTTGAAGGAGACTCTCAAAAATCTCCGCTCTAGCAACTTCGAAGTTCGAAGGATTACCGAAGTGCCCAAAGCGTCTTACGTTTATCCTGCAGATGAAGGTAAAAGCTGCCCGGGTGCGGAAATGAGGGCTGTTTGGCAAAAACACGCATCTTTAAATATTTGAACTGGTTCACTGCCAAGCGAAAGGGCACGAACCCTCAATCCAGGCCAGAGGGATTTCTGAGGGGGTCGGTTGTAGTCGCATGCATGAAAAAGCAGCATATACTGCGGTCAAAAACGTTTTAGGATCATTCCTCCACACATAGAGGGAAGAAGACAGAGGTGAAGCAACTTTTCTTGTTTTGGGCCGTTGCCATTTCATTATTTGTCACCCCTTCACCGCCCTTCTTTCTTTTATCGACCTCAATGCTTCCTTTTTTTGAAACCTTATCCGCCGGTTTTTTGTTGAGAGGTTTCTAATGCCTTTCAGTGCCGTATATTTGTCATCGTTTTTGAATTTTTTTACGTTGTTTGGTCCAGGAGATCCGATTAGTAGTTCCGTTAATAATAAAAAGGGCTCGAAAGGGGGCGCTGGGCCTGCAAATCTTGATTACATCTCGGCACCCATTAACGGAGGCCTATAAAGCCCATTTGAGTCAGCGGAAACTTTAGTGTGATTAGGAGTAGCAATTATTGCGACACGCGCTTAAGCCGCAGTAAATTTACTTCTGAGTTTACGACGGAGGGAGCCTGAAAGAGAAAGATGAATGAGAAAGAAAGATGGCTCTCGAGTGCGGAAAAGTTTAAAGGGGAAATGCTACTCGTGCTTCTACAAGCAAGAAATACAACAACCATTAATTTCGTGTGACATAAGAGGTTTTCTTGACGATCTGATGATGCTTTTGTGATGATCGAAGGCGTTCACGTCTCAAACTCTCGTAACAAGTGACTTCAGTAAAATACGTGACGGTATTGTTTAGAAATTAGCTACATCCCAGCGTTATTATAATTATTAAAGAAAATCCGAGGAGATCCAGATTGTCTCATAATTCTACAGAATGAATGACGGCGTTTATTTAATAAAACAGGGAAGGGATAGGACCATGGTGGTCCTCTCCCCCCCCCCCTGTACAATTTAACAATTTTTTTACATCTCGCAGTCATAAAAATAAAATGACCACGAAAAGAAAAGAAATACATCTTACTAATGATTGAACTAGTTATAGGAGTAGTACAATTTATTTTATTTCGTAGGACTTAGCAGAATTTTTTTATACGCGATCTTAAAACTATTTACGGATAGGGTAAAAGCACCAATTGTTGACACTACTCCTAATGTTGACACTTCAATTTTAAAATGTAAAAATAAGCTATTGGGTCACTATAGGTACTCGAAATTGGCATCATTCTGTTGGTAAGAATGTAGTTATTGAGGTTGGCCGGCTCCACTAGTTATAATATCCGATATAACTAGGCTGGCTGAAATTGAAGCTGATGACAGCTGTATCAGTTACTCCAGCGACGCCATCCTTCTGCCGCAAGTTAGTGAGGTAGGTCAACAAATTTAGTCTTTTGAAGTAAAATTTTGTGAGTAAAATTACCATTTCACATCGTCTGCTTCATGAATAACATAAGGAAGAATGTGTAAGCATTAAAACCCCAAATTTCAATAGGAAAACATGGTTAAATTCGGTGTCATCATTAGGGTCTCATGAAATAGTTTGTGTCCTAATGTTGACACCTGTGTCAACATTAGGGGAAACTGTTGATTTGGTTGCTAAGGTGATATTTGGATTTGAATAATTGTGTAGTGTATCACGACTATCGACTTTTTCAATTTAACGTGGTGGAACCTTAAGTTGACACCGTCTGATCCCAATGTTGACATTCACTTCCTAATGTTGACATCAACTTTTTTTTCTACTTGCAAAGAAAACTATATTTTATCAAATACATCAAAAGAAGACATGAAGCGCCAGAAAGAAGAAATGAAGAAGAAGAAAGAAGAGCTGAAAGTTAAGAAGTCGCGACCGATCAAGAAAAGTAGAAGGAGCGTAGGTTCCTCGTCACTATCAGAGAGTTCAAGTGAATCAGAGGAGTGGGCCCCATCGATTGCCACCGAGGACGACATAGATGTATTTGAGATTTTTAGGGACATGGATGAAGACAGAGATGTTGCCCAGCAGAATACCGTAATTGGAGGAAGGGAAGAGGAATTGTCAAATGAAGTGGAGCCAGTGGAGGAATCGCTGAAAGAAAATGAGCCGATATCCTTAGCAGCAGGGGCCAGCAAACAAAGTGGACCTTCAAACAGTGAAGTCGACCAGGCAAAACTAAGTCCACAACGCTGTGTTGCTGAGAAAACCATCACCGTGGAAGAAGTAGGACGTTGTGCCATGTCGAGGAAGAAGTTGGACGAATAAATGAAAGAGACATGGTTGAGGCTGTGTTGCCTAACAAAAAACGTGAGACGGAATGCGTTTGCCTGGTTGTCAACGTTGATTCTGAAGATGCTGCGGAAGTAACACCACTTCTTCCCTGCAACAGACTGAGACGGTTTTTAAGCGTTCACGCGACGGGAATCATCTCCTACCGGTCAATAACGTCAAATACAAACTGCCCAAGCCCAAATCTTATGGGGCCAATCCCGTGTTCCCTGTTTCCGTTCTTGTACCTCTTTAATCAAGTATGTTCCTGTTCCTCATTAATTTGGTATGTTCTTGTTCCTAGGTAATTAAGTAGGTATCTTCTTGAAATGTATTGTAACCTATTTCGAATCACTTTTGTTCATTTAGCTTGAGCAATAACTTCAGGAAAGCGATGGATCAGTATTTAAATTGGTGTCAACATTAGGAACTGCAGATGTCAACAAATGGAATTTTCGAGGACAAATGTGTCAACATTGGGGGCAAAAAACCATGTTAGAAAAAAATCGTTTATGATAATATAAAAAAGTATTTTGGTAAGTCCAATACTTGCCAACTGTTCACAAGGAACTCATAATTCATAATAACTACTTAAAACTTTCATTTTCTTGAACCCTTTTGTGGAATTGAATGATTTTTCTTTCTAATAGTGTCAACGATTGGTGCTTTTACCCTAATGATAAGTTAAACAGATGTACATTTTCGTTATACAATTTGATAGAGTGAAGTAGGAATGATTTGATAAATAAATTGGTTTTTTGGTGGGGAATTTGGATAGTGGAAACAGAATTACAGTAGTTAAGTTTTGAGTGCTGTCTTAGAATTTATATTCGTTGAAAAGATAAGAGGGCTTTTGGAATTTGAGGAGTTTGAAAAGTAAGGTTGCCATTGTCATTTTTCCTTTCAGGAATTTTTAGCCATCCAAGTTTAATGTTGCCTTAAGCGAAAAATGAAACGAATGACGGCGTTGAGTCCTTTTTCCAAAGTATCCATTTGTTCACAACTCAGATCACAGTATGCTAGGGAGGCATATTCATAGTACTGGACGAGCAGCGATTGTGCCAGTTGTGACCTCAGTTTCAGTTTCAAAGTTTTTATTGTTGTGGTACAAAGTGTATAAACAATCGTCAAACAAGAAAAAATAACAAGCTCAATATACACGTCATTACATTAATTCATTGGTAATAAATAAAATAAATATGTAGGTATATAACATAAACAATCTAATCTGTATAAACAAGTAAATGATGATCAGAATTTGATGCCGAAGTAGTCGCGCGGATCATACAACTCCTCATCGATCAGAAGGAGTTTCAAACGTGTGGATAGTTGCTCTTTCGGAAGACTTTGCCACATTCCAGGTAAAGAGTTATAAAAGCGTACGCCATTATGGATCGGGTTCGTCTTCTGACTTGTAGTCAAACGGACTGATGGGGGGCGCAGCTCGTGACGATCCACCAGGGATTCCTTACGCAGCATTTTGTGTTCGCCGGTGCTACTTGACGAGGCACACAAGTGCCGTGTCAAGAACTCCACATCCGCTGGACCGGATGGTATTTCTGCCCGTCGCTGGAATAAAGCACCAAATACGATTGAGCTGCTCATCCTCAACCTGCTCATGCTCGCGGGAAGACCCCCGAAAGCGTTAACCCGTACCCGAACCGTATTTATTCCCAAGAAAGGGGGAAGTGGGCCTGGAGGCTATCGACCGATCTCAGTATCCTCGGTAGTCTTCCGCCACTTCCAAAAAGTACTGGCATCTCGCCTCCAGGTGGCTGGTGTCATTGGTGACGTCCAGAGAGCGTTTCGGCCAGCGGATGGCACAGCGGAGAACCTTACAGTTCTCCAAACTGTCATCTCGTTGGCCCGTATTAAACGCCGGCAATTACATCTCGCCGCTCTGGACGTCGCTAAGGCCTTTGACACAGTCAGTCACCTTGCCCTGACCGATTGCCTTCGTGGTGTCGGGGCCCCATCTCGATTAATTGAGTATGTGGCCTGTCTGTACCATGAAGGCGTGACGGTCCTCGAGGCAGGAGGTGAGGTGTCAGGGGATGTACGGATAGGGCGTGGGGTACGCCAGGGGGATCCCCTATCACCACTCCTCTTTAACCTGGTCGTGGATACGGCCTTGGGTAAGCTGCCCACAGAAGTAGGGTTTGATCTCGCCCCTGGGGTGCGAGTAGGAGCATTGGCCTTTGCCGATGATGTTATCCTACTCGCAGAAACCCGCGAGGGCTTGCAGATTGCCCTCAATGCATTTGCTAAGCAGCTATCCAGGTGTGGACTCGTGGTCAACCCCGATAAATGTGGGTCGGTTTCCTTGGTCCCGTCGGGTCGCCAACATAAAGTGAAGGTTGTGGATGGGGGTTTTGTCATAGGACAAGCCCCCATTCCTTCTCGATCTGTGTTGGAGGTCTGGCGGTACCTTGGAGTCGATTTCATGGGGGTTGCCACCATTACTGCCAGCCGTGTGGACCTTGGTAGGGCGCTAGCCCGCATCACCAAGGCTCCATTGAAGCCACAGCAGAGGCTGCGCCTCCTCCGCACGTACTTACTGCCGAAGCTAACCTACGGGTTAGTCTTCGGTAGGCTTACGGCGGGGAGGCTGCAGGAATTAGATCGAGAAGTCCGCTCTGCTGTGCGCTCTTGGCTGAGGTTCCCACCTGGTGTCCCAAGTGCCTATATCCATGCACCGGTCAAATCCGGTGGGCTTGGCATTGTGGCTCTCTCCGCATGTATCCCTTCTCTGCGCCGCCAGCGCCTGTTAGCCCTTCAGGGGTCGAGCTGGGAGGTCGCCCGTGTTGCTGCTGGTCTTGATTTTGTCAGGCAGCAGTTAGCATGGTGCGACCGAGCAACACCATCTGCTCCAAAACCCAGTTCGTCTGCTGAGTTCGCTGCTGCGCTGCATGAATCAGTAGATGGTAAAGAACTCCGGCAGTGCTCCGAAAGCCTTATCTCATCCCAATGGGTGGATTGGGCTTCGGAGGGCATTGGGGCCCGCGACTACCGGAACTTCCACGCCGTCCGCGTGGCAACACTGCCAACAGCGGTACGGTGTTCGAGGGGTAGTCGTGGGATGACAGATACCCTTTGCCGTGCCTGTCGGAGTGGAAATGAACACCTGTATCATGTAGTGCAGCAGTGTCCGCGAACTCATGGGGGCCGCATCCTACGTCATGATGCGGTCGCCAAGCAGATAGCAGGTGCCTTGTCATCCAGCGGCTGGGATGTTGAAAGGGAGAGATTATACCACATGCCAAGTGACCAGGGCAAGAAGCCTGACATTGTTGCCGTCAAGCCCGACAGGTCTTGCATTATCCTGGATGTCCAGGTTGTTAATGGCAGCATGGACATGGAGCAGACCTGGCGGGCTAAGATAAGAAAGTATGATAGAGATGATTTACGGCAAGCAGTGTCAGAGCTAAAAGGAGTGGCACCCAACAACATCAGGGTGATGGCTGCGACCTTGTCGTGGCGCGGAGTGTGGTGCGGGAAAAGTGCCACGGAGTTGCGCGAGTTGGGCATCTCAGTAGGTGTACTCCGTGGTGTCACCCGCCGCGTACTGCTCGGCTCATATTTAAACTGGTGGTCATTTTATAGAGGCACTTCCCTTCATCCCTCTCTCCCACCCCCACCCTCCTCATCATCCCTCATCCCTAGGGCCGGCGTCGGGTGAGTCCTGGGCGTCCTCCCCATTATATTTGATTTATTTATTTATTTCGTTTTATGGCGTGCCCCCTCCGTCACAAAAGACATTTTGTCTTTGAGGGGAGATTTAAAAAAAAAAAAAAAAAAAAAAAAAAAATTGGTAGCCATGAACATCCGACCCACAATAATGTCACTTAAGTTTTCACGTACATACATTAAACATGTATGAACATACAGACCCGGAACCGTCATGCAATGCAACTTCCTGAAATAGCCTCTGCAGCTCTCGTTATATCCCAAATTGAACAGGGTCCTGATGGCTGCTTTTTGCTGCTTAAAGATACATATCCAATTTGGTGAACCACCCCACAATGCAATCATATATGTCACTCGGCTCATGAACAGAGCGAAGAATGCCGAGCGCAGGACAGGGAAAGATACTGCCGTGGAAAGCCGACGGAGGGCAAAATTACTTGTTGCCAGCTGTGATCGCAGTTCGTCAATGTGGGTATTCCAACACAACCGATTGTCCATTCGAAGCCCCAGAAAACTGGCGGAGGACTCCAGTGGACCATTCAGACGGAATCGAAGGTCTTGTGTTTTAGTGGTGTTGAGCACCAAACGATTCGCGTTACACCATTCTACGATAAACGCGTCGCAAAAGTTGAGCCCTTCATCAAGTGCAGCATCACTTGTCCCGGTAGCTAGCACGGTCGTGTCATCGGCATATAGGTATATTTCGCCCTTCAGTTCATCAAACTGGTAAGCCAGATCGTTTGCAAATAAGAGAAACAGTGTTGGGCCAAAAATTGAACCCTGCTTCACTCCGCTTGAGATTGGTGCTGCTGTGGAGACCCCACCATTATAAAATACCGTCTGGCTCCATCCTCTCAAGAAACCTTCGAAGAAAGTAAGGGCTGAATGACCGAACCCATAATGTCCGAGCTTCGCCAACAACTGGTCGAATTTCACGTGTTGTGGAAAATCAATAGCTAATCTCCTTAATTGGTACAGGCTTTCAAACGTTTTTTTGCAACTCTCAGTCACCTGGATGTTCCAGTTGAGAGTATCAGTCATGACTATCCCGAGGTTCTTGAACTGGTTAACCATTTCAAGCGATGAATTCCCGAGCACGACTGTTGGGACTGAGGAGCGATCAATTTTTGTTAATAACTTGGAGTTCCCAATTATCATGGCTTTACTCTTACTGGTGTTCGTGACCATACCATGTTTACAGAATGAGTCCCATCTTGGTAAATCGACAGTCGCACTGCAAAAGCCTGTAAGAGCGAAAACTTAGAATGTTTAAGAAAGCCCTTTTGTTGTATCCTTAACAAAAAGATTTATTCTTTTCATGGAGGAATCAAGAAAACATTTTTCTCCTTTAAATATTTTTATTTGACCGGACGAGGTTTCGCTGCAAAGTGCAATCTTTGGGGCTGCTGGTGTCGTTTTGTTGACTCGAGGGAATTGCCGTATGAAGGATGAGAAACAGAAGAATTTAGTTCGTCGACTTCCTTGTGAAGGACTCCTACTCGATGGTCTTCTGCTGCTCCATCATATTCTCGATGCTTTTCTCTGGCAGCGGTGTCGGCGATTGAGCACCAGTCTTGGGACAGGTACGAGGTGGCGACAGCATTTTACGATGCAGTTGTCAAAATACGCTACGCTCTACCTGTCCCAGACCCCAGAAGTCTGCCACAAGTCCAGGCAACCCTCCTGTTCCTTCTTCCAGGACTGGCTCTAGCATCTCTCCAGCCACTAGCTCTTGACCAGTTCAGAAATGATCTAACTCCAATAGTACAGATTGCTTATGAAATAATAAAAATTTTGGTAATCTGGGTGGTGTTCAGGCGCTGGCGGTTATACTGCACCCTCAAGACTGGACGGTCTTGCGTTTCGTTGCCTACTCAGCCCCTTCCTAACGTGCATCATTGTTAGTTGATGGTCGGTTTACTTTTGATTCTGTTCCGTCCCCATCGAATAGAAACCCTCTAAAATCAAAATAATATCAAATCTGACAATTTTATTAAAAATGATCTAGGGTAAAACCACCAATAGTCGGCACTGTTAAGCCCGATCTTCAACTTCAAAACGCAGTTATAAATCAGTTTTGAGTGCTAATCCATTATTTTTTTTTCTTTACGTAGATAAACATCTGTACTTCATTTAAAAAAATACTAGGAAACTTCATAACAACTTTTGAATCGAGTTGTTAGGCAATGCTACACAAACAACAAATTTCCTAGTAGCCGGCACCCATTTTGCCATCAATCGGCACGGCTTTTAACCAATAGTGGGCACCAGTCCACCATTGATGGGCACTGCTCTCTACTAATAGTTGGCACCTGCCAACTGCCAATTCAACGCTGTCATACTAATAGTTGGAACAGGTTTAGATTCTGGTGAGGGATAGAAAAAAACGTAAAATGGTAACGAAAGGTAAAATAACGTTGTTATTTAAATCACTCTTTAAGGTTAACTTTGAGTTACCGAGGTACCGACCTACTGTGCAGTGAAATACCAGGTTTTCCTCGACAAAATTTGGTGTTGAACACTCTAATAGACGATTTGCGCGCCTGCGCAGTAACCCCATATAGCCTGGTTGCAACCTTCCGCGAAGAGCAGGTTTCGGTACTCGGATTGAGTTGTTTACTAGTTTTGAATGAAGTTAAGTGCGTTTTATCTTCTTTTCTAATGTGTAGTTGTCGAGTTTTGTAGTTTTCAATTTGTGCAATTTCGATAAAAGACGTTGTTTTTCATTAGAAGGGCGGCCCGGGTCCGTTTAAAGTGATTTGTCTAATCGAAAATGATATACCTAGCTGGAACCGTCCTATCGATCAAAACAACATTTCAGGTAAGTGAACCTTTCAATTGTATCTTTTATTATTCGCTAAGTAACTTTTCATAAACCTCAGCTCTCCTACTATGAACTACAATACAGAACGATGCGTTCACAAATACAATACGATGCGCAAATACAATACGATGCGTCTCATTCAACGCGGAATAGCCTGCTGTAAACGCTGGGGTGCCGGCTTTTTTTACTGGCTTTAGCTCGAACCTAGGGGGAAAAAACTATTTTTCAAAAACAGAAGAATGACAAATTCTCGCGTTTTTGTTTGCAAAAAGTACCTACGGGTTCGGCAAGATTTCAGACCCCAACTCAGACCTCAGCATCACATTTCTCGAAAGGAATGCATGTTTTTTTAGAAGTGTGGACTCCGTGGGGGATTGTTAAAAATGTTCAATCTCAAAATGAAACAAAAACCCTTGAAATTGACCATTTCCCTTAAAAAGGGCTCCCGGAAAGAAAGGAGATCATTTCGGATTCAGGACCTCAAAATACGAAAAACTCTGTGTAAGTTTCACCCTAACTTGTCATAAATTTCAATGACCATCTTGATGGGAAAATGGAACAGTGAAAATCTGAAGAAAAGAGGAGGGATTAAACTTTTTCTGACTCGATTCCAAAAATCCATTATTGAAGATAATAAACCAAAATAATGGCAAAAAGTATACTAATAATAAATAAAATGAATTTATGTATTTATTTATGTGTGAATCTTGTTTCAGCTACGTGTACACTGAATGGGGAAAAAATGAAAAAAAAAGAAGAGAAAAATGAAGAGAACTCCCGCAAGGCACGACACGGCCCATAGGATTTGACTTGAAATTCCTCGATCTAAAATTGAGTCGAATTCCCCGTTGTGCTAGTTTTACATATTGCTATGAGTTGAATGTTTGTGGATGATCCATTCCAGTTTCGTTTTATATTGTTACCAATTTCTTTGCTCTCATTGGTGTACCTGTGTAAACTTTTGGAGCCTAGTCATATGTATGAACAGAACTGAGTTTTTAAAAGTAAACTGAAAGTAAAAACAAAAAGGAAACTGTCGTAGCTAAGTAGGTACTTAATACTAACAAAATGTGTTTCTTGAGTTCCTACTTTTTTCATAATAAAAGTATTTCGTAAAAATTACTCATGATTTTTTTTTTTTGTGAACCTGAAATTGAAAGACAAACTAAGGACAGTAAGTTGTGGTACACTTTTTTTGTTTATAGTAGGTACCTACAGGCCAGAAGCACTGAATTTCGATCCTAGTAATTCCGTAAAACGTATTGTCACTGCACTAGTAACTCAAACACTTGACATACCTACATAAAAAATACAATGCAGTGGCTTAGTCTCTACAGTACCTAGGCAAAATAGTAAGCGACTGTTTTCTCACTGAAGAGTTCCTATCTGCTTCCTCACTTTAGTCGGTACTAATTTAAAATAAACAAATAATCTGATATAGGGTTGTTTAAACTCCACCGAATAAGAGTTATTTCATTTTTATACCAATAAAATTCGCCTTTCCAAACCTCACATTATACTGTTGTAGTCCGCTACCGAAATAGAATGTAGTACCTACGCCTGTCAGACATATCTTTTTTCATTTTCTAATGCAATGAGGAAGAAAAATGTATCTTGGATTTATCTGTAAATGAACTTCACTGGAAATTGACGGATCCGCGTTTATTTTGGTTTTAGATTTTTTATTCGATACCTATACAACAAAAACATAATTACCAAACGTAATTCACCAAAAGGTACTTATTTAATCCCAATAAAAGTCACACGCATGTTAAAAGATAGATGGGTTTATCCTAATAATAAAATAGGGAGGTGCAACCTAAAATTATTAATTCATCGTAAAATTTACGATCATTTAATGATTAAAATATGATGCGTCAGAAATGTCCGTGATTTCAAAAACATTACACATCGGATACCTATATGGTACGGCCAGACAATGAAAACTAGTATTGAAATTTAAATTATTTAAATAAGAACAAAGCCCAAGGAGTATACTTACCCAGTGGAGTTGGATTGAAAGGGATCATTGCAAAGAAAGTAAACAAACAAGAAAGTAAACGGAAAGGTTCAAACAATTTATTCATAAAAATAAGGGATGATTTTAATTGTAGGTACAATAATACATGCAGTTGCAACGTAACTGTACAATTTCAACTATTTAACTAAAGGTTCCCGAAAATTGAGGCGTTGTTGGCGAAAACTAGAGGCGTTTCACTGAGCGAATCATAGTAGGTATCCTAGTAGATTTGACGAACTTTTTGAAACTTGGAGTCATTTTGCTGCAACGAATTATCATTGTCCAAAAAATGTTACATTTGAAACAGCCTTTGACGTGAGATTTCCCTTGTTGGTCATTCCAGTTTAGAACATCACGTAGAAATAAACACGACTGGGGAAATCTGTTTGGAACTTCGCGGAAGGATCGTAACCCGGCCTTCCTGACTTGGAATCACTATTGCATAATATGCCGTAGCACTAATGGTAAACCATTTTTACTGTCTGGAGTACTTTAGGATCGCAAAATTGATATAAAAATAATTGTAACTTTCGAAAACGGAACAAGCCAGCCATAAACAAACACAGAAACAACGAGAACCGGGGAAACTGTGTACCGAAACCTGCGAGATTGTAACCTCCCGGACGCGCATGCGCACTGCCACTTTCATTAATAGAAATCGTCTATTATTTTGACATATCACATAAATTAAGTCCCAAACGATAGAGGTGAACGGATGAGACAAGAAATATCACAAAAGTTTGAATAGGTATAAAAGGAAATCAAACGTTGGTTTCAAACTATAAAGTTAAAATTTAATATTTTATATTAAATGCCAAGTGGGTGTGGCACATAGCTTCCTCGTATCCATAACCCGATTATACAGATGATCCGATGCATTGAAGTTAATCTCAAAACACCAATCTCTAAGTACCTTTCACTACCCTCATAGGTCTACATACACGCTTATCTGGACAATCCTAGAAAATTTCATCAAATTCGGATGAAAAATGTAAGTTTATGGCTGTTACAAGGATTTTACGTTTGCGCATGCGCAGAGGCTACTGTAAATTATAAGGCCTTGATTTTCATTGGAGACCATCACTACCTAATTCGCGTAATCCCTGAAAATTTCATCAAAATCGGGTAGAAAATTTGGACATTATGGCTGTTACAAGGAATTCACGTTTGCTCATGCGCAGAGGCTACTATAAGTCCGAAAGTGGTGATTTTCATAGGGGACCATCTAAATACTAATCTGTAACATTCCTGAAAATTGCATTGAAATCGGATGGAAAATGTAGAAGTTATGGCCGTTACAAGGAATTCACGTTTGTGCATGCGCAGTCGCTTCTATCAGTCCGGGGATGATGTTTTCATAGGGGACCGTCTACACACCAACCGCACAATCCCTGAACATTTCATAGAAATCGGACAATAACTTCGTATAGTTATGCCCGTTACAAGGAATTCATGACAGACAGACACGGAACCCATATTGTTCAGCAAGGTCTAAAACGCAAAACGCGAGTGAAAATTTTGATTTTGGAGATCTTTTTTTCATCCTTGAAAAGTGAAAACAAAACTTCCGCTACCTTGGTAGACTCGGAAGCAATTTAAGTCGCAGCACCCTTCACCCCATCAGGTAGTAGGTAGGTAACCCCCCCCCCCCTTACACACCTCAGCAAAAAATACCTAGCGAAAAAATACCTGCCGACTATTGAGTACTGGGCATGCTGATTACTGGGTTCTACCCTAGTCGGCATGCCAGTTATTGAATGATCGGCACTGCCCATTATTAGTTTTATGGTGTGCCGAAATCTGGATAGAGCTACGGGATAACAATTTAATCTTTAGAAATTATGTTTGGTTACGAAAATTGATCAATTCAGATCAAAAGACTTCATGATGACAAATGCAAGCCGAAATCCAATAGTGGGCACCCCACGCCAATTATTGAAATTGAGGTTAATTTTTATCCAGAACTGGGCACATCTACAATCCCCAATATAATTCGATAAAACGTATCAAAAAATAATGCAAATGAAAGCTTTAAGGCTGGAGAATGCAACAGAATCGGAAAAAAGTACGAAAGAATCACTTACCAGCGAGCAGTACCCAAAACAGCACTGTCAGTCCTTAAGAAAAAAATAGCGGGAGGTCTGTTACGAGGACGCGCAATGGGTACTGTCAAAAAATGTTTTTCCATCTGATTTTACTCCTGCTCACGGCCCACAAACAAGCTGACGAGCTTCGTATTCAGTTGTAGCCCCTGAAAATATTTTTTTAAGCCTCCTAGGTCACTCCCTAGTCTTATTCTTGACCAGAATGTGTTGAGAGTGCCGACTATTAGGGGGGGTGCTGGTTATTGGTGGTTTTACCCTATTTGAAGTTTCTTCACCAAATTAATTTTTTTCTCGCCTGATTTTTTTAAAATTTTTAATCGAAAGTAGACATCCTGAGAATTTGGACACCAGCCGTTCTCTTTTTGGATGAGTAGATTCTTTTTCTATGAATATTCGAAACTTTGAAAAATCATAGAAGGTCTTTTCACGCTAGAAGGTCGCGGTTGGTGTCAAAATTCTCAGAATGAGGTCTAGTTTAGTATAAAAATAACAATAAACAGTTTTTCTGACCCATGCGCACACCCAAGGTTTGTTATTTTTCTGTGTAGATCACTCGTCTGTAGAGAACACAGATTTGCCATTGCCACGACCTACCAACCTTATTTTTGTGTCACAATGAAGTTTATTTTGAAGAAATAAACGCTTCACACTCAATTCGAAGTACCGTCAACTGGGGTGATACTGATATGCTGGGGTGATACTGATCAACACGCCTTTTTTCATTTGCATGCGATTGCAGAACTCCACACAGTCCTAAATTGGAAAGTTAGGTCGTGTTATGTGTTCGTAACAATGTCTTCCCTGGGGAGATATCGTTCCCGCCCAATAGTCTAGGTTACCATGGTAGCTGATAAAGAAATAAACAAATCTCAAAATCGGGCCCAGCTGACATTGTGATTGTAACTTCTGTTGTGCCGGTGTCGGGTGTTGTGTGGTGAAGTTCTAGCGAAAAGATTTTGTTTCTACTAGAGGTAAGCATGAAATATCTGCAATTAGTTTGTTCTTTCCGTGTTACTACAGTTGGTTATCTGTTAAAAACAAAAACAACTCATTTCCAGGGGGTGATAGTGATCACGGCCGAAATGCCCCGAAACTATCAAAACGTGATTGGTCCATCATTATTTTTGGCAACAAGTGCTTTAAAATAAGTTGTTTCTTGTCAGTTACCAAACATGTGCCACAAATTGTCTTATTATAATAAAAAATACTGAAGAGGATATTACGAGTATTGAATTTCGGCTTGATTCTAATTTTTATAAGTAAAGAGTTGGTTTTCATTAGTTTTTCAACAAAAATTGTTCTGAAATGAGTTGCTAGTGGTTTTTTTTACCTCAGGGTACTAAAAAACAATTTTTAATAGTTTAAGTTCGATTTTTAATTGTTTTTAATACGTTTAAGTTCGATTTTAAATTAGTGATCACTATCACCCCCTATGTGGGGGGTGATACTGATCATTTTTTTTTTTTTTTTTTAACGAGCTTAATTCAACGAAATTTTAAAGTTCGATATAGGATACTGTTCGTAAGATGTGGGAGAGTATAAATTATTTTTTTCAGATTTTTTTGAATTATTACACTGGTAGTTTTCAAGGAAAAACTGTAGAAATTGATCACTATCACCCCAGTTGACGGTATTTAATGTCGATTTTTGGGTGCCTTATTTGGAAATTTGAATACCTTTTGCTAAGGATTCAAACTGAGAACAACTCGAAGAAAGAAACAACGATCGCATTTTAATCATCGAAAATTTGAACGGAGATTTTTGAGATTCACTCTTGTGTTTCTGATTTATCGTAATATCAACCTATAAGTTCTGGCAGGGAGCGGATGGTTGGTCCTACATAGCATTGGGTGGTCTCATTCGATTGTGAAAATTCAATACTATTTTGAAATGAAGACAAAACAATATCATCATATTGAAAGTTTTGAGCTAGGGCGTTTTCAAAATTTCATCCCTTATTATTCACTCCTTGGAAGTGACTGACATCAACCAAGAGCTTCGGGTCACAACTAGACCCCAAATGGAGCCCATATACCAAATGTTATCAAAATCGGTCCATGGGAACTAGGGGAAGTGCCGCGTACGGCGGACGGATATTTGTTCGATTTTTGGATTCTTCGTAACTTGAACCGTAGGAAGTGTACTTGGCCCACTTTTGTACGTCCTGTTCACTAGTGACCTACCAGAACGGAAAGAGAGCATGATAGCAATATTCGCAGACGACACAGCTGTGCTTGCTGTAGGAGAAACAAACCACGTCACCATACCTAAACTCAGAAGATATCTCAAGGAACTCCAAGACTGGACATCCACATGGAGGATCAGGTTGAATGAAACGAAATCTGTTCATGTCGAATTTTCCAACCGCAAGCTTGAATATGTTCCAGTTCGTGTAAACGGCAAGACTGTACCATACGCCAAAGTAGCCAAGTATCTTGGAATCACCCTAGATGATAAATTGAGATGGAAATGTCACGTTAAGAAAAAGAAGGCAGAACTTGTGCTCAACTTCAGGAAAATGTACTGGTTGATGGGTCGATCCAGAATAAATTAACCTTGTACAACCAAGTCCTTAAGCCTGTCTGGACTTATGGAGTGCAGTTGTGGGGCTGGACTGCTCAAAGTAACCGAGATATAATACAGCGGCTTCAAAATAATGTGCTGCGATGTTGCGTCACTGCGTATCGGGACACCAGAAATGTCCGACTGCACACAGAACTTCGCATTCCAACCATAAACGAAGTCATCAAGAAGCAAGCCATAGCCCATCACGACAGGCGCTACAATCGCACTTCAGTGAAGAAGCAGTACAGTTGCTCGACGTTGACGACCTATTCAGACCAGAGATGGGCGAATTCTCATTCATAAATTCGATTATGAATACAAATCATATCTGCGACTTTATGAATATGAATACGAATACAATTGTATTCACACTTTGAATACAATTTCCCCCCGTATTCGTATTTTGAATACGATTTTATGATTTTTTCTATGATTTCCCCAAAAAATCGAATTTTTTTTTTACGATTTTTCCTGAAAATCATACTTTTTTAAATGATTTTCTCCCGAACTCTGGACATATTAAAACCTAACATTGTCTAAATAATCAATCGAAATTCGAAACGCTCACCGATTCTTATAGGATTTTTCACGCAGAATCGAATGAGACCAACCCCAGGTCGCTACGTCCAACTGAATAGAAAGTGCGACGACATTTCCACTGAAAATCATATTTTGTTTACTGCACTGTTTATTTGCACTGAAAATCATAGAAAAAAACGTCTGCCAAGTGGGTGTGGCACATAGCTTCCTCGTATCCATAACCCGATTGTATAGATGATCCGATGCATAGTAGTTAATCTCAAAACATCAAAACAAGTTAATCTGTAACATCCTTGAAAATTTCATTGAAATCGGATGGAAAATGTAGAAGTTATGGCCGTTACAAGGAATTCACGTGTGCGCATGCGCAGTGGCTACTATCAGTCCGAAGGTGATGATTTTTATAGGGGACCGTCTACACACCAACCCGCGCAATCCCTGAAAATTTCATTGAAATTGGATGGAAAATGTAGAAGTTATGGACGTTACAAGGAATTCACGTTTGCGCATGCGCAGTCACTTCTATAAGTCCGGGGATGATGATTTTCATAGGGGACCGTCTACACACCAACCCGCACAATCCCTGAAAATTTCATTGAAATCGGACAACAACTTCGTATAGTTATGCGCGTTACAAGGAATTCATAACACACACACAGACACGGAACCAAAATTGTTCAGAAAGGTCTAAAACGCATAACGCGAGTGAAAATTTTTATTTTGGAGAACTTTTATTTCGACCTTGAAAAGTGAAAACAAAAACCTTCCGCTACCTTGGTAGACTCGGAAGCAATTATGATTTTACCACAATTTTGGTCGTGTTTATTCCCTAAAATTGCCAAAATAATGAATAAAAATTCGAAACGCTCACCAGTTCTTATAGGATTTTTCACGCAGAATCGAATGAGACCAACCCCAGGTCGCTACGACCAACCGTATAGAAACTACGACGACATTTCCGCTGAAAATCATATTTTGTTTACAATTTGCACTAAAAATCATAAAAAAAATTATGATTTTACGACAATTTTGGTCGTTTTTATTCCCTAAAATTGCCAAAATAATGAATAAAAATTCGAAACGCTCACCAATTCTTATAGGATTTTTCACGCAGAATCGAATGAGACCAACCCCAGGTCGCTACGTCCAACTGAATAGAAAGTGCGACGAAATATCTGGTAAAAATCATAATTTTTTAATGTTAGCAGTGCTAATTGTTTAAAAAATACGATTTTCTGCGGAAATGTCGTCGTACTTTCTATTCGGTTGGTCGTAGCGACCTGGGGTTGGTCTCATTCGATTCTGCGTGAAAAATCCTATATGAATTGGTAAGAGTTTCGAATGTTTACCAATTGTTTTGGCAATTCTAGAGAATAAATACGACCAAAATTGCGGTATAAATCATAATTGTTTTATGATTTTTAGTGCAAATTGTAAAAAAATACGATTTTCAGTGGAAATGTCGTCTTAGTTTCTATACGGTTGGTCGTAGCGAGCTGGGGTTGGTCTCATTCGATTCTGCGTGAAAAATCCTATAAGAATTCGAGAGCGTTTCGAATTTCGATTGATTATTTAGACAATTTAGTGGATGAGCTTCATTAGTTTTGTCTCATTAATTAATTTAATTACTTAAATAACAAACAGTTTCTTATTATCATGGAACTTAAGAGTGATATGGGCGTGGAAAAATCTGTGTCGATTCTTCTCATCGATAGGATATCAATATCGACCTGCGATATCGACTGATTACTTCAATGATGGCGTCAGTCTGTCTCCCGCTTTGCCTCGACCTTCATGTGTGGAAACCATCGTCTCATCTCATCACTATTTTCTCGAACATTTTCCAACGGATTTTTCTGACGTCGTGTGCGCTCTTCTTGACAGTTCGATCAAACGTTTCGATCGGTTGTGTGGCGGTAGTACTCCGCGTGTTGTACGAATATTATTCGCATTTACTGGGTACCCAGGTAGGAAGTGCCGGTTTAGTTCTGCAGCTTTTCGTCCGTATATTTTTACCAACATAAAATTACCACCCCACAGTCCACTTATACTAATCCCTGAGTTAACAGTTAGGTTATAAATATGTCCAGGGTTCGGGAGAAAATCATTAAAAAAGTATGATTTTCAAGGAAAATCGTCAAAAAAAAATTCGTTTTTTGGGGAAATTATAGAAAAAACGTCTGCCAAGTGGGTGTGGCACATAGCTTCCTCGTATCCATAACCCGATTATATAGATGATCCGATGCATAGTAGTTAATTTGAAAACACCAATCTCTAAGTACCTTTCACTACCCTCATAGGGGACCATCTACACGCTAATCTGGACAATCCTAGAAAATTTCATCAAATTCGGACGAAAAATGTAAGTGCGGTAGTGATTAGATCAAAAAATTTTTAGTTTGACTAGGATTCGAACTTGGGACTCCTGAGTGGGAATCCAAAGCATTGCTGACTGACCTATCAAGGGGATGGCTCAATGGGGTTTGAGATCCTCACCTCACACGCCACTGTTACGGCTGTTACAAGGATTTTACGTTTGCGCATGCGCAGAGGCTACTGTAAATTTTAAGGCATTGATTTTCATTGGGGACCATCTACAACCTAATCCGCGTAATCCCTGAAAATGACATCGAAATCGGGTAGAAATTGTGGAAGTTATGTCTGTTACAAGCAATTCACGTTCGCGCATGCGCATCGGCTACTATCCATCCGGGGGTGATGATTTTCATAGGGGACCATCTAAACTCTAATTTGTAACATCCCTGAAAATTTCATTGAAATCGGACAATAACTTCGTATAGTTATGCGCGTTACAAGGAATTCATGACAGACACACAGACACGGAACCAAAATTGTTCAGAAAGGTCTAAAACGCAAAACGCGAGTGAAAATTTTGATTTTGGAGAACTTTTTTCTTTCGTCCTTGAAAAGTGAAAACAAAGCTTCCGCTACCTTGGTAGACTTGGAAGCAAAATCATAAAATTGTATTCAAAATACGAATACGGGGGAAAATCGTATTTGAAGTGTGAATACGATTGTATTCGTATTCATATTCATACCTGCATTCGTATTCATAATCATAAAGTCGCAGATATGATTTGTATTCATAATCGTATTTATGAATAAGAATTCGCCCATCTCGGATTCAGACGCCTCAAGTGGACTAAACCCCATGGCCCGTGGAAGTAAACGAGACGGTTCGGGTGCGTCGAAAGTCACTCTAGCTCTCAAATGAAGAGAGACTTGGTGAAGTATTAAACGAATGTTGCTAATAGGTATAACTTGGTGCAATAAATTATTTTATGGAAAAAAAACTTGAAACGTAAACCAACAAATTTTGAGGGGGTTAAAAATAAATCCAAAGTCGATTCCAAAGGTGTATTATTGAACATCATAAACAAAACATTCAACAGGTTGTTCACATATGGCATCCAGTATCGACTATACTGTAGTCAAATATCTTAATAAGTGGGTAATTTTCCATTCATATAGTGTTTGACCTCTCACAGGACTTGGGAGACATTTACTTCAGATCAGCTGAGAGTGTGGGGGGGGGGGGCTGTAAATTAGTTCAGCCTTCAGCTACAAATGAATGTAATTAACTACCTTGTTCTCCCTTACATATGAACAGAAGCTTATAGGAAGCGGACAGTGACGTCTAAGCACTGGAGAGCTGGCCTCAGGGGACACCCGTCGGTAAGCTACACGGTAATGGGCTGACTCCTCGCCGCGAGATTACCCGAATGGTAATTATGCTAATATCCCGGCTCACTACGCACTGACTGGCTCCCGACGTTGATTCTCCTACCTGACACACATCATCTGATCACGTTACACCTCGAGTTTCCTTCCGAATCTAACAGAAAAATTCCTCACAAGAGCGTTTCCCCCGAAATCAAATTTCCCCAAGCGATTCACGTTTAGGATTTTCTCGTTTTGTTCTAAATTTATAGTTTGAGGGGCTAGAAATTACCTTCAACCCCCTCTTTGATATTTTTCGTTGGTCATTGTGGAAGAGGAAGCAGAAAAGATCCAGTTTTGGTTTATTATTTTCAATAATGAACCTTTGGTAACATCAAGAAAAAAATTGTAACGCCCTTCAACATTTGAGCCCCTGAAAAGCCAAGTGGCATAAGTCATGGAAATCTGTTTTTGAGATAAAGCATTTGTTGCGTCCAGCTTACTGAAAAACTCCCAAATTTATGTTGCCCATCGAACTTGTGATGCCTTCTCTTGGGCTATTCTCGAAGCTAGACTTATGCCACTAGGCCAATAAACGAAACTGAATGTTCATATTACGTTTCACCACTTATCTCCGTTTCATCCGAAATTTGACTTATGCCACTTGGCTTTTCAGGGGCTCATTTGTTGGTTTACGTTTCAAGATACGTAGAATCCGAAAATTGAATAAAATTTTTTCCGGCCGTCCGCCGTACGCGGTTCTTTCCATAGTTCCAATGGACCAATTTTGATGAAATTTGGTATGAGGGCTCCATTTGGGGTCTAGTTGTGCTTTCCTCCTGGAGAATGAAGATTAGCTGTGCCCTATCCCTTAGGGTTACCTGCTTCTACATAGCAGAGATTCCCTTCATGGAAATCCGTAGACTTTCAAAGCCAGTGTTTCAAGTATTAAATTTGTGGTCTAATATCTAATTTTTACATCCTAAGTTAGTAAATTTATTCTCTAAAAACTCATTAAATTTTAGTATTTATTTGTGGAGAGTGGAGAAGGAAGCAGTAAAACCCAGTTCTCAAAACATAAAAGCTGGATGGAAGATGGGAGGAAGAAGATGAGGAATAGAATTGAAGGAGAGACCAGAAGTAGGAGCAGCCTTTTGGCACAAAAAAGGGCTCACCCTGAAGTAATACTGTACAAGTGGTTCCGGGGTGAGTCCTAAGCAGAGGGAGTGGGGTTTTAGTTGGTAGGGCCCAATGCATGAGGAGTCCAGCACTGTTAGGGTGAACTTCCCCTTCGCTCTTAAAAAGTTTCCCCACTTCCGTAACAAACAAAAAAAAAACAAAAAAAAAAAAAAAAAAAAACAACGGTAAAACCCAGTTCTCATTCGTCATTCCGTTTACTTAGGCGAGCGCTTTCAGAGCAAACTGTGGCCCCTTTATCAAGCCTATAGTCTAAAAAATGTGCAGTCATACTTTAACTTCCATCACAAACTCTGATCCTCTATCCCTGCGAAGCCTAGACATTCAGCACTTCTTCCATTTTAGCGAATTTTCATGGACAGTGAAGCTATTGCAATAGCCTCAAAATTTTTAGAATCGACTTTTTCGAAAAAAATTTACACTGAAATCCGTTTTGGAACATTCTGAAACGATCCCTGAAGTGTGTGTGTGTGTGTCCGCACGATAACTTGAGTAATTATTCAGAATTTTTTTTTTCGTTTTTGCCAAAATGTTCGTAACAAAAAACAATAGGTCAAGTTCGGTAACCATCAATTTTGGACAATCCAACGTGGTCCTAAATTCAAAAAGTCCAAAAAAAAAAGGGTTTTTTCCCGTTTTTTGTGGTTATTACCTTCAAAATCATGGTAATATATAATATATTACCACCAGATTCAAAACCGGACTTATGCAAAAAAATCGATTTTCGTTTTTTCTATCTTATTCAACAGAAAACCATAGGGCGCATTAGCCTGCACAATCTTAGTTTCAAAAGCGGCTTCCTTCTACCTAAAAGAGAGCCGCTTTTGAAACTAAGATTGTGCAGGCTAATGCGCCCTATGGTTTTCTGTTGAATAAGAATGAATACGTGCGTATATTTGTTGTACTCAGAAATGCAGTAGCCGTGTGGGTACTCTATGAGTTCGTGGAGACGAGTAGAATATGAATATGGACTCATAACATCTTCAAAGCATACCCGGTGCATACAGTATGTTGGTATGCTATACTAAAAATCGGAAAAACCAAGAACCGTATAAAAACCTTTCTAAAAGAAATTGCAACACCATTGTTCCTTTTCTTAACCATACTTTCAACTGAAAGATTTCTTTGAAAATTCCCTCATTAATTCATGCTGCATGATTGGACTTTTATGACAATATTTCTTTCTAATCACAGATAGCCTGCAGAATCTGCAGTATTATTTAAAACTAATCAACAATAAAAATTCAATAAAAAACAACCTTGACTAGAGGGAATCACAGGTTGGCAGTAGGACTTTCTACAATTTCCTAGGAACTACGTTGTTAATTTTACTTAAGAGAAACCTTAACAAGTCTTAATAAAAAACGGAGTTAAGATAAGCGTGGTCTATTTCCACGAAAATTAGAGTTACTATATGTATAAGTTTACCTAGTAACTTGAGTTTATAATAATTTTATTGTATTGTATTTTTATTTTCTTGGTATTTTGGTGGTTTTCATTTATTTATAACGTTATATTTTTATTTTTACTATAATTATATTTAGATTATAGTAAATATAGTTTATAATTTTTGAGGAAATCATTATTAAATACAACAATTATTGTAGAAATTCTTTTTAAATGTAATGAGTTTATTATTTCTGAGGAAATTGATTTTTTTCGTTAAAATCTCGTCGCGAGTGATTTTATTCGTTAACAAGTCTAATATCAGTTCTTAATTACTGGATTTAGTTATTTTGTGGCGCTTTCTTCTCTCTAGCTTTTTATTCCAGTGTGTATGTGTGTATTTTCACATCCCCCACTCCCTCTCCTGGCTAGGCCCCTGCCCCAGAACGCACTACGTCACACTTTAAAGTTGATGAAGAGCGTGCGTTTAATTTGAGCCAGTTTTCTATTAATTGACCCGGCGATTTTAATTTCCATGATAAGAGTCTCATAGATGTTGGAAATGTTATCACCCTTTCATCAACACTCCCCCTGTTATGAGAGCTACCTCTCCTGACTCAATTTCCATTGTGATGAAAGGTTCCCTAATTATAACTTGCGAGCCCCCCAATTTCTGTCACCAGCAAAGGAACCTCGCAGACACCGAAACCTCTTTAAAACTTTCCCATCACACGATTTCTTCTCGTGGCCGCCGAACAGGAAGGTGAGGTAGACCAGCGAGTGGGAAACTTGTACAACTCCCGATTAGTTTACCTACCTTCTCAAATAGATTCTACTCGGCCCGGGGAGTTGAAACTTCACCACATGGCCTTACTCCATCTAAACTTATTTAGCGGGTTGAAATTTCCTCATCTGGTTGGGATATTTTTCATCGAGTGATCTTCCCTACCCACCATTCTTCCTCAATTTCAAGGTAAACCCAATTTCAGAAGACATCAAACTGCTCGTAGTGTTGACCAATTGATACGTTACGGCTGAATGGGACGAATTTTGGAAGAGAAAGAGGGAAAAATACAAATCCTCATCCTCGATTATCTTCACTATCCACCAACCGATTTTAAATTCTAGATATGTTTTGGATTTGTCTCAACGTCTTTTAACCCGCGAGAGGTGATTCCTGAGCGCAGCGCTTAGATCATTCACATTTTCTTAAATATTTTCGAAAACGGGACTCCTATTGCCAAAACCTCTTTAGTATTTTCCTAGAATGAGCCCCTAATGATTCTAACTGTACTCCCGGCTTAATCCGATTTAGTGGGGCGGCTGGGGAGGGGCCCCTGAGCGTGACGCTCAGGTATCACCTCAAGGGGTCTATTTACTCACGTATAAATAGAGCAAGTCAGTAACAACCCAAATCATTATTTTTCAAGTTTCTTTGCAGTTTACATAGTTTCTAGTCGAGACATATTTTCTACAAGGGTTCCAGTCTCCCAGTGCATTTTTGCTACATTTTATAGGCACTTGATGCTATAAAAAAAAATATTTTTTCACCAACGCTATGTGCTATTTATGTCTGCAAAATAACTGAAATTTGTTTATTGCCTGAATGCTAAGTCATCATACCGTATTATAATCTTGTCATTATATGAGTAATGAGAGCTACCAATTTTTCTGAGCTATATGATAAATTTATGTATATACTGCATACGCGCATTGCTTTTTGATATAACCCCCCCCCCCCCCACCAACATTTTGTTAGTAAACTATCTGAGAGTAAACATACGGGATTTCAGGTCGGTAGGACGAATAATAGCAGAGTTATAATGGAAAATGTACGAAAAAAAACAGGGCCTGGGACATAAAACAATTTTTATAAATTTTATTAAACATTTTTTAATAAACCCCCACTCATATATTTTGTCATTCAACAATCTGAGAGTATACATACGACGTCGTAGGTCGATAGGACAAATAATAACGGAGTTATTGCAAAAATTGTACGAGAAAACGTGACTTGAGCACGGCACTCAGGTATCACCTCCAATCCTCGTTTAAGGGTGATCACCTCTCGCGGGTTAAGGGGGTCTCAGTCGGTCGCCGGTCGTTTTTAGTATTTTGCCAAATCGAAGGGGCAAAAAGTTGAAACGTTGTACTTAAATTTGATGTTTTCAAGGCTTTTTGAAATTCATTAGTGCGCGGCCCTTGGGAATTGAAAAACTGAAATGCAGCAATACTTGAAATAAACCGAGTTTGAACCGAAATTAAGGAATACTGGCAAATGGGAGATCGAGGGAGCGTGGCTGCTCAAATTGATGTGCACAATTATCACGAGAATCGCATATTTTCCAGCTCGATGCACTGAAAATTACAGATCTGGCGATCGTGAAAGGCTGTTTTTTCTTCTTCAGAGGACGGCAGAAGTGGTCCACTAATCGATTCATACCGCGTATCAGTCTGCAGTCATGGCCTACCAGCCCGCGTTGCCGAGATTGGGTTTTACCCGCCTCAAGGAATCTTAATTGTTCCTGCTGGATTTTTCAAAAACCAATCTCCGGCAGGGAATAGCTTCCTGCAGGGCGAAATCTGAAAAAAACCATCGACAGGAGGTATAGAAAATTCCGATATTTAAAATCAGGAATTTACATAATGCGAGCGCCTAACAATGAAGAGTCCGAATCCCATCTTCATACACTAATTTAATCGATAAAATGCATGGGTAATCAATATGGAGTACCGTAAAACCGTCAAACTTTACCCCAAGATTTACTCCAAAACATTTCCAAATACAATTTCTCCCATTCGAAATGGGTTGAATTGATTTTTTTCAAATAAGTTAATTGATCTTCAGGGCTTCCTGAACATTTTGAGTGGTCGAGCTCATTGATCAGATAATTGTAACCCCCCTATTTAATTGTTTAAATGTTGGAGTAACGTTACCTACGAGTGCGTCATCCTTACTCCACTCTGAAAAACTCACAGCTACAGAAACGGGCAGTGGTGCAATGTTACCCGCCGGAATTGAATTCATTACCCCAGAAATACTTGATATTATAAAATGCATTCTGAAAAATTGAACTTTTTACCTTAAAAAATACAAGTTACCTATAAGAAAAATATAAATTCCAATGATCATTTATTTCAACGAATTCGCTTGAAATGCAATATTTCTGGTTAAGAGATCACAATTTCCAGTATAGACAGACCTTATGTAGGTAATCGAGCGAAACTTTCTACAAGTAAAGAAATATTAAAGGACAGTAAACGATAAACGAATGACTTAACAAAATCACAGAAAAATTCTTTTTCACATTCGATAACTTTCAAATGAATTGCAATAGTAAATTTCAAAGTTAACCCACGAGTAAATAATATTGTAAATCACAACTGATGAGACCAAAGCACGTTTATGTTCATATCATAATGCAGGTGTTCAGTTGTAAAGTTTCGGTACGAGCGCGTACCAAGCTTTTTCTCATTTCTTCTCCCCATCTCTAACTTCTGCAACATGAGATACACTAGAAACCTTACATTCAACACTGCTAAAATGATAAAACTCAAATATTTTTCCTGATTAAATAAGAAAAATATGAGTGAGGCTACCTTTACCCCAACCTTTATAGTGGAGTAAAGATGTCCAGTTTTTGGAGTAAAGTTACCATCAAATTTTTGGTAAACAAAGGCATAACTACGAAAACACTTATTTGAGAATTTGATTAGTGTATTTTGTTCAAAATAAGATATTGAAAGTGATATGATGGGGGCTTGCCTGGGAAATCCACTCCAAACACCTGATATGGAAGAAATCTTGGAGCACGAGAAACAGGACAAAAACAGCTGAACAGGAAACTATGACTGATAACAGCTGATAACATGGATAAAGGCGCCATCGCAAGCCGCATCGATTCTCTGGGATGTGGAGTATAACGAAAACACAATAGCTAACTTTTATCTAAGTTCTACCACGCTGACGTCACAATTGAAGATTCTCACTTTTTGGGGTAAAGTTACCTCTGGTGGGGTGAAGTTTGACGGTTTTACGGTACCCAAAATTGGTGTAAAACGCTGCAAATTATTACACAATGGTTTATTATTTCTTATTTTTCTATGTAGATCACTCGTCTGCAAAGCCACCAACCATCCAACATGAAGAAAAACATCGATCGCATTTCGGTTAGCTTTAATTTGAACGGAGATTAGGCCTCTTTTGCTATTCACACTCGTTTTTCTGATTTATCGTACGTCCAAACTTTAAATTCTCGTAGTGAACGAACGGTTTGTCCTGCATAGATCCGGGTGGTCTCAAAAAATTCTAAAAATTCTATAAAATCTTAAATTGAAGGAAAAACAATAAAAAAACGAAGAAACTAGACCCCAAATGAAGCCTACCTACATACCAAATTTCATCAAAATCGGTCAATGCTAAGTGGCAAAAGTGCCGCGAACGGCCAAATTTTTATTCGATTTTGGATTCTACGTACCTTGAAACGTAAACCATCAAATTTTGAGGGGTGTTGGAAATTTTTTTTTTCTTGGTCGATTCCAAAGGTTCATTATTGAAAATAATAAACAAAAATGAACTATTGAAATAATTTGTTTTCCAACTGTTGCTTTCAGAGTACAAATTACAACTCCGCAAATGTGGAATTAAAGCCCTAATAAAACGTGTTAGGTGATTTTGACGACATGACTCCAACCCTTCGCGATTAATTTGTTTGGTTTGTCTAACATAAAAATCGAAGTTAATTTCTCCGTGACTAAGGAAAAACATCGAATCCTGTATTAAGCTGTTCCAGCTGATCAGGAGTTGTGTTTGCATTCGATCTCGGTCTCTGAGAAGCTCCTTGTGAAATTTCAGCTCCGAGGGGAGACCAGGACTGGAGCGTACTCAGCAGTTTTAGAAAATCCCTGGGAAATTTTGGCTTCATAGAGCGAGATTCCTAGTTACCAGTTCTAGAGAGGCTCCGTGGGGATCCAGATGTGGTGGTTATAAATACAGATCCTATCTTGCATAGAAGATGGTGAAATTACTCTTTCCAAATAATGAAACGGGTGTTGATGAACAGTTTGTGTATCGGAAGAAAATAGGTAGGTAATGAGTTTTGATCCAATTAGTGACTGTTATTGAACTGCGTCAAACAATCGGTCCCATTCTCCTACCTACTCCGTGACAATATTGGTGATTACTGCCGAGTAGTTGGATATTGCCTTGTTGGTGAGGCAGGAGTCACGAACTGCTCTTGCGCAGTTGGAAACTTGAAGAAAACCTTGCTATTGACCACTTCAAGGATCGATATAAAACGAATTTGCTTTACAGCAAATTTCTCTGAAATTTCGTTTCGTGGAATTGGTGACAGGGAAGCTTTGTATTCGATCAATTTGTGTCCTTCAAAGCGTTTCATAGCTCTCTGGTGACGTCTGGTTCCGTGTCTGTAGGTCTGAAGTAATTCTATCGTCCCTTTTTTGGGCCATTTTCAATGGAATATAGAGTCAATGTGTAGGATAGTACGAGTACATTCAGTGCAGTTAATGCTGTTAGACTGACCTACACGTCAATTCCTTTGAATTTAAAACATCGATGGATTTGTCCGATTTTGCTCTAATTTGGAGGATAGTAAGAAGTTGGATCCAAAGTAGTTTCTAATAAGTTTCCAACCCAGTTAGCAGAGGAATACTGATGATAAAGGAAAATATCGTGTAAAATCGGAAATAATTCTCAATCCTGTTGTGGTCTCCAGTTGTACCTCAATCGTGTGGTGTTGATTGTGAAGTTCATGTTTCATATCAAAGGATTTAGGTAGTCCAATTGGTGAAATTAACCCATTTCCGCCGACTGTGCCAGATCTGGCACGACGCAAGGGGTGACTTTTACGATTTCCTGTTCATCCACACACAACAATCCTACTCTGTGCCTCCCACTTCAGCAGGTTCTTATACAAATCCCCTCCGATTTTCATTCGCTTTCGAGTCTTTGTCTAGGCGTGAGTGAAGTTTGAATTTAATCAAGATTTTACCGACGAGAATAACCCGACTCTGCGCTGCTGTGAGCACTCTTATTGGTGTATACCAACATTTTTCTCTTAGCTTTCCATAAATTCTTGTTATTCATGGTCATTTGAAGGAATTAAAACAATTTCCTCAGTTTCGACTTCTTTTGGTTAGATCTGGTGTCCTTGGAAACTCGGGTGTGCCAGATCTGGCACAGTCGTCACATAGTGTCAAGAATTCGGAACTTTTTGAGAGCTGGGGAATGTAGGAGTTATGGCTATTACAAGGATTTCACGTTGCGGATGCGCCCAAAATGCTCTCAATTTGTGGGTCATGATTTTCATAGGGGACCATCTCCACCCTAATTCGCATAATTCCTGGAAATTTAATCGAAATGAGATGGAAATGTAGAACTTATATCCGTAAAAAGGAAATACACGTTTGCACATGCGCAGCGGCGGCTACTTTCAGTCTTGGGATGATGATGTTTATAGAGGACCATCTACACGCCAACCCACACAATCCCTGAAAATTTCATTGAAATCGGATGCGAATTGTAGAAGTTTTGGTTGTGGCTAGGATTTCATGACAGACAGACAGACACGGAACCAAAATTGTCCTGAAACGTACCTAAAACGCGAGTGGAAATTTTGATTTTGGAGAACATCTTTTTTTTCAGTCTTGGAAAATGAAAACAAAGCTTCCGCTACCTTGGTAGATTCGGAAGGAAAAAGAGAAGCGAGGCTCAAGCCACAAAATATTCGATCACATTTTGTAGTGGAGTTGTGATTTGCAGCTGGTTGGATAATGAATAGTGTGGTGGCACAAGCTTCCACGAAATATGGACATAAGCCTAAAGTATGCCTAAGAGGTTCTCAAAAGCAGAAAATAAAATAATTTTTGTCCCTCAACCACACCTTATCCATCAGTACAGTCGTAACATGGGAGGGACTGATCGCATAGACCTGGACATCAACAGATATAAAACTGGTATTAGAGGGGAAAAGTGGTAGTGGCCATAGACGTTGACCTCAACAATGCGCGTGTAATATGTGTGCGTACTATACTCTGTTATTCTTGTCAAAATATTGTTTGATAAAAATTTTGTTTCTGGAATTTTCTCAAAAAACTACTCTGAGTGACGATTGTGCCAGATCTGGCACGGGGGGTTACGCCCCCCCTATGGGTGCAAAATTTAAATTAATATTTTTCCTAGCTTGTTTGAGGTTCAGTAACATTGTTTTGAGGTAAATTTATATTATATCTCAAAAATTATAGTTCTCGGCGTAAATGGGTTAACAGATTCTAGATGTGTTCTTTGTGAAGGCACTTTACTGCCTACCTATCTTGGTGGACGTTGTTGGGCTTTCAAGAAAAATTTGTGATTTTTTGGTTTATTATTTTCAATAGTGAACCTTAGGGATCGACCAAGAAAAAGAATTTCACAGCATCCCCTCAAAATCTTTTACATTTACGTTTCAAGGTAGGTGGAATCCAAAAATCGAATACAAATTTTCCGCCCAAAAATTTGGTATATGGGCTCTAGTTCTGTCCCAAAGCTTTTAGTTGATGTCAGTCACTTCCAAGGGTTGAAGTTTTTGTCCTAGCTCCAAAACTTTTGATTTAAAGTTATCGTTTTTCATCATTATAAAATAGTATTGCATTTTAGAATCGAATGAGACCACCCAGAGCTCTGTAGGACCAACCGTTCGCTCCCTACGAGAACTTGAGAGTTGGAATTACGATAAATCAGAAACACGAGTGTGAATCGCAAGTGAGGCCTAATCTCCGTTCAAATTTTAGCTGACCAAAATGTGATCGCTGCTCGTTAAGGGGGTCTCAGTCGGTCGCCGTTCGTTCCGGGTCAGTATTTCGCGAAATTGAAGGGACAACAACTTAAAAAGTTGTACCTAAATTTGAAATTTTAAAGGATTTTAAAATTTATTAGTGCACTGCCCTGGGGGATTGAAAAACTGAAAGATTTCCGCTGGAATCATCAAAATCGAAAGATAATTGTCAAGGAAATATGGGTGACACCGTTTAATCAGTAGTTTAGTATCAGTAGTTTTACGCGAAGATAGTACTATATGGCTGATAGGTAGTGGGCAAAACTGTGTTCTGTACAGAGAAATAATAAACCTTTGTATAATAATTTGCAGCGTTTTGATGTGTCGAATTCGAAAGGGGGTATCAACTTATTCATTCCAACACCGGGATCTGTCGTTGGTGAATGAGCATAACGCTAATTGAAATCGATCGGGATGTTGCTAAATTTTAATAGAAAAAGCGGTCTCCGCAGCGCTGTGGAGCATCATAGTTGTGCTCTCACAACCACGAAATCTCGGTACGTGCACTTGAAAAGGGCTTTTGACAGGTTTACAGACTGCGAGAGGAAATCCATCGAGGTGGAATCACCAGTGCAATACGCGTCGCCCATTCAGAAACGTAATTTCTACATACTCGCACCTAGTTCCACCTTCCACACCTGTTCCTGAATTAAATTCAGTCAAAGAACGTCAGAATGGTGGTAGTGAAACCGGTGATGTATGAAGAGAACATATTTATTCGATTCATCAAAAATCCTTGTGCTCGCTGACATCTGTGTCTAATTTCCACGAAGGTGTCACGCCGGAAATGTGTACTAAATGAAGATTTTCCATTTTTTGTGACGTCAAACACTAAGAGAAGAAGACGGTAGAGATTTGACTTTTTTATGAATTTGATTTTTCACCCCGGAACCACTCGTTCAGTATTACTTCAGGGTGCTACCGATTTGACGTTCCAATGTGGTGTGCTCCTGATGTTTTTAAAATTTTTAATCGAAAGTAGACCTCATCCTGAGAATTTTGACACCAGCCGTTCTCTTTTGGATGAGAAGATCTTTTTCTATGATTTTTAACGTTTCGAATCATGCTAGAAGGTCGCGGTTGTTGTCAAAATGTTGTCCCCATCGGGGACTTTTATGGGTACTGCCGCGCACCATGCCTCCCTCTCCTGTACCCCCTTAATGTTACGGCTCTGGCACATGCCTCTGACAGGAGTAGAGCGGTTAGGGAGCAGGTACACATTCGCTGCTTCCGGGCCTGTTACTTGGTCGGGCTTCCGGGGATAGCAGTAATGCAGTAAAAGGCTTATTACTCATCTCAATTACCAGTACCACGGGCGAGGGGAGCCCCAGGCTACAGATGCACGGTCAAAGCATCACCTGCCTGCCCTCAGTTGGTGTTGGATTCGTGGTGGTCGTGGTTGAGCAAACCCTACTTCATGGGCTTGTACCAAGAAGGCTATAAGGGGAGAGATGGCATCCTCAAGGGCTAGCCCCCTGAAGATGTCTCTCAGCATGTGAGTTCTGTTATGAACTCGGGTTCCAACCTGTCTACTTGGTAGAACCTTAGCTAGAAGATTCAGCCTAACCTGTGGTGTTAATACAAACAGGTACCTAGAGGAGCTGATAGTTATGACTAGCTCCCCTGGGGCTCCCAGGTGGTGTGTTCCTTCCACTCCCTCGATCACCCTCCTAGGGTTTTTGGGGTCCATCTATCTGCTTGCAGATGGAGGGGGTAGCGAAATCCTGTTTGGATCGGCTCTCCTTAAAACCAAATAGTAGTTATTTGTCCCCATCGGGCCATTGAATTTTTATCCACGGATTTTTTTTTCAACTTTCACGATTTTTTGCTCTTGTTTCCGACCGTATTTCACGATGACGACCATATCTCCATTAATTTTGGTTTATTATTTTCAATAATAAACCATTGGAATCGAGCAAGAAACAAATTTAACCCCCCCCCCTTAAAATTTGATGTTTTACGTTTGAAGGTACGTTGGATCCGAAAATCGAATTTTAAAAAATCTGTCAGCGCGCCGTACGTCGTATGCGGCACTTTTCTTAGCAACCATTGACCGATTTGGTTGAAATTTTCAAGAGTGCACTAGATCAAAAACTCTCGAAATAAAGGTGTTGTTTGTTCTCAAATTTGAAATAGTATTGAATTTTTTAAAATTTTAGAGACCACCCAGATTTCCATAGGACAGTCCGTTCGCTCCCTATGAGAACTTTAGGGTTTGACTTATGATAAAACAGAATCGCGAGTGTGAATCACCAAAGAGGTCTAATCTCCGTTGAAATTTTATCTGTCCATTATGCGATCGCTAAGAGCATCTAGTGAAAGAAAGTGGTGGAACTGCCCGAGCGCTATCTAGCGACGATTAGAGGAACCTTCTCTTCTTTTTTGGCTCCATGGATGCACCTCCGTTATCGACCGGTGGTAATGACTGTAGATCCCTGCCTAATCTATAGGAAACCAGAAATTTGCCCTCAATGAAAAAGGCGCAGCGCTTACGCCGTCCCACCACTTTCTTCCCCTAGATGCTCCTCGATCGCTGTTCGTTTCTTCAAGTTTAATTCAGTTTCGTTTCCTTAGCAACCAGTAATCAAATTTCCCCTGTATAAAACTCCCTATTTTTCGAATCGAGTGTAAAGCTTTATTTCTTCAAAATAAACTTGATTGTGAAAGTGTGAAGTACAGTAGAACTCCAATTATCCGAATTAATGGGGACCGGGACCCATTCGGATAATCAAATATTCGGATAATCGAAGTTTTTTAAAAAAAATTGCCATTGGAGAGAAAAAAAGCTACGTTTTGATATTGCACTATTTTTTTTATTGAATTGAATGAAAGAAACATGATATTTTCACATGTTTTAAATATAAATAAAATGTAGGTACTTATGTACATGTTTAGAAATAAAAATCATTGTTTCTCAAACATCTCCGTCAATGTAAGCTGTTTTGCGGTCTTCATCCGTTTTCGGGCAGGCTTCGCGGAGGGAAGGACAATAGTGAGCGAACGCGCAAACACTGGCTTCGCGGGGGGAAGAATAATAGCGCACTTAGACTTTTTTGGACAAATTTTTTTCTGAAAGTGATTCGGATAATCGGCGATTCGGATAGTCGGAGTTCGGATAATTGGAGTTCTACTGTATGTAGAAGGTAAGTAGTACCTACCTAGAGTATAGGTTAAAAAAAATTGAGACTATGGCAAAGCAGTGATCTTTGAAGAAGAGTGATCTTTTCAGAAAAATAATAAACTATTGTGAAATAATTTACAGCGTTTTGGACTAAAAGAACCACTGAGGATACTGTTGAAACTCTTTCCACTACCCGTTACATTCCCCATTTTCCTGAGGTGTTTAGAATTTATTTTTGAGTTGGTAAACCTGGGGAAAAATTGATTAGAACTAGACAACCTATCCTTGGTGAATTGGTATCATAATTGGAATAGAGGCAATCTCGTTGGAATAGATTGAATAGCTTCCCAACATTTGGTCTGTGCTTCAATGAGCGAGACAAATTTCCGCAAGATTAGTAAAAATACTAAACTTAATTGGAAATGCCTGCAATGTAGAAGTAAAAATGAATATAAATTAGCCGCTGATGGCCAACGCGGCTCAGATTCTGGTTGTTTTCTGGCAGTACCTATGAATGACTTGCCAAAAGATTGTTTTTTTTTTCGGGAGGCAGTTGAGACTCGACGTCTTTAAGCTTATGTGGGATTCAAACCCACTAAAAGAACACCTCCTTTGCCCCCACGTTGAAACTCACCGCGGAACCGTTCAACACGTTACTTCGTGCTGAGTTCTAGGGTGCTTCGTCAGTTCTGACCGGGTGCTCTCTCTTCCATTCTAGGCACATCTTCCCTTTCAGGATGTTCTTTGTTCATTCTGCTACAAGATTCCAGTTGTTTTCACAATCCAGCTTCTGGCTATCATCAGCTTCTGGTGTTGAACTTTGGGGCGTTAACCCCACTTCTGTTTTCAACTGATGATAGTGTATAGAACATAGTGTTCTCTGTTCGGGCAGTGCAAACAAGTTGGGGCAGTTACCTTTCCCATTTTATGGAGCTATCCATAAAACAGTCCATGTCCTGTGAAGAACTGTGTAAGGAAGCAGTTAACCTCTCCACGTTTTCGGTCCATCCATCTCTTTACGTTTGGCACCAGCTGTGCAGTCCACCTCCCTCTTAGTTCTCCCGTCTACATCCCTTTGCTGGTTTGCCACCGTGCGCTCTCTTTCTTCCAAGGCCCTGTCTTATTTATCCCTTCTGTCGAAGATTCTTTTCCTCTCTGAAACTATCAGGTGAATGGGTATGACACTCGGGAGGACAAAGGCAGCGGGATTTCTAACTGTTCGGTCCCCTTTCTGCTGCATAGCTATTAATCTCTGCCGAAGGTATTCAATATTCAACGCACCCGCTCACACTTCCGCTCCATACAGGAGAATCGACTGCACAACCGTTATAGGTGCTCTCGCATGGTTTAGGGCCATTTATGTTCCTCGTAAGGTAACAAAGAGTAGCTGTTTTCGTGCTCTCCTATCTGCAGTTCTGTTTATTTGTTCACCGAATGTGATTTTGGTGTTCAACATGACTCCTAAATATTTGTCCGTTGGTTCAGTTATTATTTCAGCACTTGCAATCCTCATAGGGATAGTGGCGTACACGCTTACGCGCGAAGATGACTACCTCCGTCATTGTTGCAGCTAATGCCAGGTTATGGTCTTCCATTCATTCCATTTTTCGTGACATGATCTGCTCCAGCACTACCGCTGCTACATCATCAGCATATCCTACTAGGAAACATGTCTCAGTCATTTCCAATCGAAGGACACCATCGTATGGTGCGTTCTACAGATGAGGGCCCAGAACTGATCCCTAAGCAGCTCCTGATGTGATCACTTTCATTCGTAATCCTTGGGCAGTGTCATATGTTGGTGTTCTATTCTTGAGAAAGTTGTCCATCACTGCCAGCAGATAGGATTAGACCCTGAAAGTAATGCCCCGTAGTAATGCCCGTCTATTTATCTGACAGTCTTGCAGAGTTGAAGGCATTTTTCATATCCATGTCACCAGTACTGCAATGTTTCTTGTGTACCTACTTCCTGTATGTGATCTTCTTAATCCAGCCACATCTGTTGAAGTTGTGTAGGAAAAAAAAAGTGAAAGTAAAGTAAACAACCATTTCAGGTTGGATTTTCGTCCGACTGCCATTCCTGGCGTCGCGGACGTCGCAGCTGTTTTCCAAAGGAAGATCAGAATTTGTTCTGATGATTTCGCCCATGGTTTCCCATTGCCTCACCGCCCTGGGATGGGACAAGGAGGGCAATGACAGCCCCGGCCGCCGAAAAACGCAGGCTGCCGGCGATGAGCCTTGAACTCACGATCCCCGCAGTGGTCGGTCCAAAGTCCACCGCCAAACAACGACGCCCCAAAGCCACACCGCTGTCCCGTGCAGGAAAGTTGTTCACACCAACTGATTTCATCAAGAAAATGAACGTCCTCTATCGTAACGTCACATCTGGGAATATCCCCAAAATACGGATGAACTTCTTTTTCACGGGAAGTTTCCCGAAACACTCGAGTTGATTTTCATCCTTGACTGTAACCGGATCGCACCTGTTTCACCTCTCAGGTGTCAAATATCTCGAAGCGAAAATCGAAAGTGGAGAAACCTCTCGAGATCGACAACCGACCGACCGGCTAATTGGCGTGACTGCGTCTGACAGACACTCCTCAGGTGAAAAAGGTGGCACGGAAGGGGAAAATGGAGTCAAAACCTGGTGAAAACGACGAAAGAGGGGACTCTCTCCAGACCCTGGCGAGAAATAGAGGGTGTGAGGTATTTTAATCGGTCTGTGAGGCGGAGGGCGTGATAGATGGCGTGCAAACACCTGGGGGTTCAGTTATTACGCTACACTCTCCATTAGCCCTCGGAAGTGTATCCCCATACTTCCTTATTTTTTTCTCCCTGTGGGTTTTTTATCCGAGTTTTTTTCATTTTGTATGCGTTGCTAAAAAAAGAAACTCACGAGCATGAGCATCTCATCAATCAAATGAGAACACAACCCTTCCGCGTACATCACGGCCTTTTTAGGTCTCGAAAATCGCGAACCATCGAGGAATTTACGTCCATTTACTTCCATTGGTGGAGGGAAACATTCATGCAAGAAGTCAAAACAGGATGAAAAACGTATTTTTAAGTAATGCATGCATTCCCATTGGATAAGCATTAAGCATAAGTCAATTCAAACCAATTGGTAAGCGATGAAACGCATTTTTATTTACTTTCCTACTGCACAAAACTGTTTCACTCAATGCACATAATTTGCACATTCGTTAATTTGACATCGTAGGGATCGGATTCATATGTTTTTACATAATATGTTTTACATAATATGTTTTACGTAATATGTTTTACATAATAATGTAAGAATATTATTCTTTTCTTGGCAATATATATTGGAAATATTGAAGAAGAAGTAGTGTTTAAATAAGCAAATTTTAAACCGGCTAAGCCTACTTTTATTTTACATATTTTCACATATTTCGCTCTAAATTCATATTTACAAATATCTAACTGAAAAACCACTTATTTTTTCATTTTGAGCAGTTTTTCATAATTTTGAGGAAGAATCCTTCGTTTGAAAGATGATAATTTGTAGCGAGTCCACAGATGGTTGTGATAGCTGAGAATGGGGAATTTGCCTCACATTTTTTTTTTTCGAATGAGGGTTTATTTTTATGGAATAAAACCATAGTGAGCTGCTCGAAAACGCATCCAAAAAATTTAGAGAATTTAAGGAAGATGGAAATTTTAAATGTGGTGGCAATGTGTAAGAGGCAGCCATGTTTGAAACGTAACGGATATTCTGCCAATCTGACTTCAAAGGAGGTTCTGTGGCGCTTACCACAGAAGCGGAACATACACGAACTTTTAGCTTCCGAGTAGTGCGCACAAGAGTGCGCTGCGAACTGGCAGGAAGAACCCAGACACAAAAGTGACCAAAAGAAACAATATTACTCACTTTTTTACAATACGATTCTACCTACTAGTTTATCAAGCATTATTAGTCTTCATCTTCTCTTATTTAGTTTCAAGATTTGAATCACATCATTCGAGTAGCCATTTCACTGGATTGTTTTGTGTGGCGGTACTAGAACTCTGTCTGTTGTCGGAGTTGTTTTCGCGTCGTTTTATTTTTTTTTGACGTCAACAATATTCCTCGATTTTTGCGGTGTTTTGTAACAGAGGCTTCACTTGTTTAGGCATTTTCTCCTACGGTAATTTTTTCCCCTTGGTTATTCCTAGTGTTAAACGTTATTCTAGGGCCCTATTATAGGATTTGACTTGAAATTTCAGAATCTAAAATTGAGGCAAATTCCCCATCACGGATCAAGGGCTGTGAACCACAGTCAAGGCCCCTCACCCATTTTCAGCCTGCGTTTTTGTGCTGACATCGATAGGAGTGGGTGTGAATCATATGAATTTCCATTTAATTGTTGTGGATGAGTCGATCTTATTACGATCTTTCTTGGTTTGGTTTCTTGGGTCTTCTGGATTAATTTTTGGTTTGGAGTGCGATTTTTCATGTTTTGAAAAGAACCTAGACAGAAACTTGGCCCTTCGGGCCTCGCCTTACTTCCTGCTTTGAGCCTTTGGCTAAAATTCAAGAAACATGGAACATACTTTAGCAGCACTCTTCGGCGGAGTAGGGATGGGATGGAGAATAACCCCCGCGTGACACTTTTCGGGTAGTTAGTCCAAAGCAAAAACATGTTCCATGCTAAAATAAATAAACAGACAATTGCATGTTGTCTGCATTGTCTGTTTCGATTTTTCTGCATCGAACAATTACTTTATGAAACGGTACTCTTCCAAGTGGTTGTAGCTCATAGCTTACTCGTCATCCGTAACATAGTTGGGTAGATAATGGGGTAGGCCGTCAGAACTGCAATGTAACCTACAAAATGTGAGGTATACCGTAAAGTTAAGTTATGAGAGGGTAGTCTACCAAGTGTGTGTGGCACATAGCTCATTACATGATCACATAGTATATTTGCAATGTCGCCTGGATAGCTTCTTTATTTATAATTTGTCGTTACATGGTATTGAAGAACACGTTGTGTTGAAGAACACTGATGAAAACTTTAATCAGGCTAACTAGGTTTTATATAACAACCGACTGTAGTTCCATTGCCTTTCTATCCCACCAACCAAGTGAAGAGGTTAGCGGAAATTGAATGTTTTCTGGAGAGATGCGATAAGCCGGGAGACTCGGATGGGGCTGGCCAATACCGCGGATTGCGTCTTCGATCGCTTCCCGAGTAGTTCTTTGAAATGGAGACGTTCTGGATACATCACATTATGCGACGCTGAAGCTGCTCTGATGGATCCCTGCGGATTACGATCGCGATCATATTCGTCCTGTACCGAGTGACTTGGAAAAGATGATTCTCGGGAAATCGCCGTCCAAGTTTCTCATCAATTTTTCCTCACTTGTGGCAAAACGAAAGCAATTTCTGTCTTTCTAAAACTCGATAACCGATTCAAGATCTAAATCTTGAAAGATCAAAATTTTACATGACAAAGTTAGTAGGTAGTTTTAATGGAAACCCCGAATTCTATGCAGTTGGGTGATTAAAACAATAAAACACAGTACAATAATTTGCTGCGTTTTTCATGAGAACACCTAAAAGTTATTGACCCGTCCGGGTGGGGGGTTTTGAAAATGTGTTGATAACTACAACGAGATTTTCGTAATGGCTTGTGAATTTGGTTGAAATGACGAAGTCCATCTCCCAACCGAATCTAAAATCGAAATGGTAAGAACGGAGTTGAATTATCTATCGAACAACCATCGACTAGCATTCCCTAAAAGCATTTAGAACACGGCCCGCAGGGATTGCACTCGCTTCCTAGAGACACTGCAACGAATTTTTTTTGACATTTTAATGTCTTTGCTTTGGCACATAAACTGAAAAATCGTCACGAAAACTAAGCAAGTCTTGCTCACGCGACCAATAAATAAATAAAATAGACTCACTGTATTGCGTAGAGAACAATCAATTGTTTTCTTATTTTGATGCTTGGGTACATGAACTAACAACCTTACTTCACTACCTTGTTGTGTAGTGGTTGACATGAAAATGTCCCAATGTGTTGCAGACTCGTATGCAAGCATTTAAAATTTAAATAAATTAAGTTTGGTTTTTCTTTTCTTTTGTTCAGTTGTTTTTGTTGTATTTAGTTTATTCAGTTTTAAGGTATATTTTTTCGTGTTATCGACTTGACTAAACTAAAATGGCCTTCCTTAAATCACACGCCAATTCAAATCTTATTCCACCGTTAAAAAAACGTTAAATTTCCAATTTTCATTATTTTCATTTTCATTATTTGTTTAATATTAAATTAAATTAAAAAAAAATTAAATTAAATCTTATTGCACCGTTAAAAAAACCGTTAAATTTCCAATTTTCATTATTTGTTTTTCATTATTTCATTTCATTATTAGTTTGTCTTTGTTTTTAATTATCTTTGCTCCAATTATCGGTAACATCGGTCATCCCAATTATCCTGCGCTCCTCGTGGGTCCAGAGAGAACTAGCTCCAGTATGACACTTACGTCTAATCATCAGAGAGCATTAATTAGATAATTGAGAGATTCGCCGTAGTGTCGCTAGAAAGCGCGTGCAGCACCTGCGGGCCGCGTTCTAGATGCTCCTCCATTCCTTTTCCGTTTGCCCAAACCCAAGGTTCCCTTTGTTTTGTTTTTTTTTTTTTTTACTTGTTATATTGCACCAAGTTACAGTTCATAAGCAACATTTTTCTAATTCATAGTTGTTGTAAGTTAAGAAAACTAAAATACTTATCTTAGTATACTACTTATAATACTTCTCTTGTCTTAAAATTTGCACTTCATGATGATCACCTTAGATCACCCTATGTGAATCAGATCCTGTGGCTTGGTTCTCTCAAGTCTTCTAAGCAGATCATCTATGTTGATGAGCTGGACGATATCCTCATTTTCATGATCTTGGAGCCTCAAAATGTGATTCATGGCTTGGCTGTGAATGACCTCATTGAAAGATTCGATCTGCAGCTCTTAGTGAAGTTTGTCATTTCTAAAGTATCTGGACACAGCATCGCAGGACATTCTGGAAGCCCTGAATCCTGTCTTGGTTGCTCTGGGCCGTGCACCCTCACAGTTGCTTACCGTAAGTCCAGACAGGCATTATGACTTGCTTGTACAGTTTGAGCTTATTGTGGAATTTAGTCAAGAGCTTTGCTTTTTTCTTCTTGACGTGGACCTTCTACCTTAGTTCTGCATCCAGCGTCATTCCAAAGTATTTCGCTCCATTGGCATACGGTATCACCTTGTTACCGACAAAGGCTGGCACATAGTTGAACCTTTAATTCGTGGATAGAACAATTTAGCTTGGTAACTGAGTCACTGTTTGTTTCCACAGTCGCCATAATTGCAGTTCCTTGATTGATTGAACGGATAATAAATGAGAAAACGTAAATGGGATGTAAATAATTTAAGAGCTGTTGGAACAATTTTCTTCAGTTAAGAAACAAGTGTTGTTTGAGTTCCACAAGAAACAGGGGAAGCCCTCTCCGAAGTGTCGTTTCTAAAACGTTACGTCGTTCGAATCATCTGTGATACGATCTCCGAAACTCGATGATTGAATAAACAGAGGGTGCTGGCTGATATTAAATTAAACTTTCCTCCACATCCTTCCCTCCTGTTGAGAAACTCGGGGCGCAACATGATCCCATTATTGTCTCGTATACTCATAATTGCCATCAAAGGGCCCCTTCGGCCTCTGAGCTGATGACAAGAAATTAGTTTGTTATCATCGCTCGACTAGGTTATCGTCGGGTTGAACGACTTAGCCGTGTAGGAGGCGGTGTAGAACGGCGATGTAGTCCGACGCACCCATCCTTGCCGAATCTGGGTTAACAGCTCTACTTCCCTTTCCCCTTCTAACTACACTCCATCACTGGGTGGGCACCCTTTTCGGGGTCTAAGCCCCCGCAAAAGCCTTTTTTTCTCCTTTGAGTGTTCTCCTTCCCCTCAGCTCCAATTCACAACTTTGAATCATCCCGATCAAAGTTCATCTTCACGATTCAGGAAAGATCCCTTTGATGCTTCCAGCCATCAAAACGCAAATTAACTAGTGTCGATAGATTAAAAAAGAAATTAGTTTCTGCTATAGTGGTATCCGCAACACGGTTTTATTGATCTCTGCCTCCTTAAGCCCGTTACAAAGATTTCATGTCAGACAGACACCAAAATGGTTGAAGGGGGTCTGAAATGTAAAACACGAGAGGAAATTTTGATTTTGGAAAATTTTTTTTTTTTCAACATTGAAAAGTGAAAACAAAGCTTCCGCCTCCTTGGTAGACTCGGAAGCAAAATTATGAACTTTTTCTAAAAACATTTTTTGTGCGACTTTTGTTAGAGCTATTTGATAACTGTGAGCAACAGATCATATTACCAAGCCATCGCTTATAAAATGCATACAAATTGAGAAAAATAAGGGTCCTTCATACAGCGTGATCCTCCGCTCCAACCTCACACGGTTGCCATAATACTTTGGACATTCAAATACAATATGATCCCAGGTCTGGGGTACCCTCAAGTGACATTGAGACTATCGTCATCCTACCTGAAAACGTTTCAGATGTGCCTGTTATTTTCCCATGTCCAGTGAGGAGTTGAGTCAGCTTCCAGGAGACCGCGAGATTCAAGTCCAAACGAGACTCAACAGTGGGAAAGAACCTCCTTGTCGTCCTCAGTCGCCATCCAAATATTCCCCCAGCGGGACTTGAGCTCGAAAACCACTGGAAGTGAGACAGCAGCTGCTCTCTTGGCCCTTACATCTGCCACCTCGTTTCCCCTGATTTCGACATGGTCCTCAACCCAGCCCAAACTCAATTTCCAACCTTCCTCACTTTTGAGGCAGAAGAACACCGTACGAATCTTTTCGTAAACAAGCGGATGATTTTGAGGGTATCGATTGTCACCATACTGTCAGTTCTTATCGATGCACTCCAGAACGGCTGACATGACTAATGGGACAGGATGGTTCCAAGCGGAACAACTGCCTGTGCATGGGGTCCTCTCCTCCTCCTGTATGCACATGATTTTGTAATGAGGAGTGATCTCCCGAGAGTCAATCTTAACGCTTACTCGGAGGAAGAGGATCGATTCCATGCTCAGCCGTCGAGAGACCGTACAACATCGAAACCTCTTTAATTTGGAGCTGAATTGGCATTGTCCAGAAATATGAAGGCACTGTGATAAAAAAAAAATGGTGCGGAATCTTTTCAGAATTCTAAGAAGAAATCTCCTCTGAACACGCCTTTAACACTTGAACCTCCGACCAAACAGGAGTTGCATAGGAAAAACGTCTGCCAAGTAGGTGTGGCACATAGCTTCCTCGTATCCATAACCCGATTATATAGATGATCCGATGCATAGTAGTTAATCTCAAAACACCAATCTCTAAGTACCTTCCACTACCCTCATAGGGGACCATCTACACGCTAATCTGGACAATCCTAGAAAATTTCATCGAATTCGGATGAAAAATTAAGTGAGTAGATGTATGTGAGTGGATCGAAAAAATACATAGCCTCGGCTGGGATTCGAACCCGGGACAGTTCTATGCGCTACCTCTGAGCTATTGAGGCCTAGTAATGAAATGAATAGGATTTGAGATTCTCTGTGAATGGATCCCTCTATGAAAAACCATTCTCTAAGATTTTCATAGGGGACCATCTAAACACTACTCTGTAACATCTCTGAAAATTTCATTGAAATCGGGTAGCAAATGTGGAAGTTACGGCCGTTACAAGGAAATTCACGTTTGCGCATGCGCAGTGGCTACTAACAGTCCGAAGGTGATGATTTTCATTGGGGACCGTCTACACACCAACCCGCACAATCCCTGAAGATTTCATAGAAATCGGACAATAACTTCGTATAGTTATGCGCGTTACAAGGAATTCATGACTGACACACAAACACACAGACACGGAACCAAAATTGTTCAGAAAGGTCTAAAACGCAAAACGCGAGTGAAATTTTTGATTTTGGAGAACTTTTTTTTCGTCCTTGAAAAGTGATAACAAAGCTTCCGCTACCTTGGTAGACTCGGAAGCAAAATGGGAAGGATTGCTCCTTTATAAATACATCTTGTTAATTAAAGGTGGTTGTTAATTTGGCGAATATGGTTTCCGAGTGTATTGATATTACTCTAGACAGACGGACTTTTTATTCATTTTTGGATACTACGTACCTTGGAACGTAAACCATCAATATATGTGGGAAGGTTGAATTGTTTTCTAGCTTGGATCCAAAGGTTCATATTGAAAATAATAAACCACTAGAGATAAGTTCGTCTGATGTAAGAACAAACTCGGGAGGCCCGTTTGAAGTTTCCTCAGCCGAGCCTGTAGAGCTTTTCAAGTAGTGGAGTATTCCAGGTACTCCGGTCGTTCATAAGAAGGCGCTAAACATAAATTGAGTTGCGAAATTATCCACTGAAAGAGGGGTATTTGTTCATTCTACCGTGAGTTTTAAGTCGAGTTGGTGAACGATTTTTTCCCTTTATTGGATTTTTTACGTTTGAGGGAAACCCTATTTGAAAGTTGAGTACATCAGCTACCTCATCTGTGTAATTGAGAAAGTTTCTTCGGACGATACAAATAAAGCGGCGACCGACAAAAAGAAAAATATATAAAGTTCAGTGCTGAAGAAAAAAACTTGGGATCCACCACATTAAACGTGTTTCAGATGGTATCCCTGGAGTGGGAAGTCGGACTATAATTTTCAAAGTGGGCACGAAAGCGCTGGAGTTGGCCGCTGCGGCGGGTCTTTTACATGGAGAAGAGAGTATGAGGGAGGAAGCGGGTAAAGGGCCTGGGGCAGTAAACAAACAACAGTTTGCAACAAGGGGAATAACGCTGTGGACAGGGCGAGATCTTGGTTCAAATGGAGACCCCGTTATATATCACGCCATCACGGCCCTCTACGTTATTGCGAAAAGGACGTCATCTTTGGGGAACCGCTTTCTAAGGGAGGATTCCGAGCCAAACTTGCAAATTGGGTCCCTCGGAAGAAGAGGGAAGTCGGCCGTCATTGCTTCCGTTATAGTGAAGGCTAAACGAAGCAATAAGTTTGTGTAATTTTCTTCCCCTCTCTGAGAATCTCGTCTCATACATTGCAAATGAGTTTATGAAACATCTCAAAGACATTTTAAACAAATTTCGATCCATGGAATAATTGAAATGGTGGTATTAGTGGAAGGGTTGTAAAAAATGAAGTAAAAACCAAAAAAAAAGAATGCGAATTGGGTGTGGCACATAGCTTCCTCGTATCCAAACCCGATTGTATAGATGGTCCGAAGCATAGTAGCTACCATATACCAGTATTATACCCGAGAATTTCGTCAAGTTCGGTTGAAAAATGTAGAAATTATGGCTGTTTCAAGGTTTTTACTTTTGAGCATGCTAACTATTTATCAGGGGGCAATGATTTTCGTAGGGACCATCTACGCCAAACCGCACACTCCCTGAAAATGTCATGGAAATCGGACTGTCTTCGTATAGTTTTGCCAGTTACAAGGATATCATTACGGACAAACACGGAACCAAAGTTACTCGGGAAGGCCTAAAACGTAAAACGCGATTGGAATTGGAACTTATAAAGTAACTAAAACAACTAGAAGGTAAACTGTTTTTAGTTAGTAAGTTGGTGAGTTTACTTTCTAGTTGTGCTCCGAAGTTTTTGGTTGATGTCAGTCACTTCTAAGGGTTAACATTTTGAAAACGCCCTAGCTCAAAAAATTTTTATATAAAGATATCACGCGGAGCTCTGTAGGACAAACCGTTCGCTCCCTACGAGAACTTGAGGGTTGGACACATGATAAATCAGAAACGCGAATGTGAATCGCAAAAGAGGCCTAATCTCCGTTCAATTTCTATCTGACCAAAATGCGATTGCTGTAGGTACGTGTAGGTAGGTAGTATCTATGGTTGGTTGGTGGTAACAATGGTAAAGCCGAGTTCTTTGCAGACGAGTGATCTATCTATAAAAATAATGAACCTTTGTGTGATAATGCGTCGTTCAGACGTAAAAAGAAACAAAATGAAAAAAAGTCCAAAAATTTCGTGGTTCTTAGCCCACCAAAAGTTTTTCCTCCCCTTTACATTACCTTTTCTTTCCCTTTACCTTCTTTTGACTTCGGAAACTTGGTTTCTCCATACTCACAGTCTATCAAACGATACTAGAAGAAAATATCTCTCGTCTTGCATCATTCTGCATTATGCATCATTCGTTTGCCTCTGTGGTAGACCGCACAGTTCGTAGGGCTACCTCTCCAGAAATGGAGTGGTGGCCCCGGGAGCCGCCATGGTGGGTGGTAGCGCCCCACCACTGGGCTGAAAGCTGAATCTGGGAGCCCGAGAAGCGTTCTGATTGGTGGAGCTCCAGGACGTAGTTATAGCGGAATGCAACAGATCGCGTTCACGATCGTTTGTTCCAAACCTCATCACAACAAGTTGATTATCACATATTTTTCTCCTTGGTGCGTTACCGGCCGCATCTAAGTAATTAATTTGATAACATTTAGTTATATTCGCGATATATACGAAAAAATCGAGCGATTTTCAATAATACACTGGGTTTCAAACATTTCTATGGGTGGCAGTTGTCAATTGAACATTTGAACAACTGGCGATAGGGACAACAACAATTGTATATGGAACTTGGAAAATACCTTTCGCTTCGATTGGATTTTCTAAGTAATTTTCGCAAATCTAAATGATGAAACGAAAAGTTATCAATTTCTGGTCATTCGAAAAGATTTGAAAAGAAGCGGTATGAAGAGTGTAGGGGTGTGTCGGTCCAGGTATTTCCCTGGAACGGTTCCAACTGTTACGGTGACAAAGATGTAACTGTTCTAAATTACCGGTACAGTTCCATTACCGGTACAGGCGCTCAAATCCCACTCACATGGCAGGGATGAAGCAGTCTGTCAAATCCCTATCGTCCTTCTTCCATGCTTATGATCTCAACTTGCAATACAATAGCATAATTTTCCTTGACAAATCGCTAAAAGGAAGGAATTTGAACAAGTCTTACAAAAGAGACAATTTATTATAAATAATAGTTACCAAACAATTCAAGGGAAGAATAATGACGTTGCAGTTTAAGAACTTAACATGACAATAATAAATTAATAATACTGGAGACAACTTCCATGCTAACCAGTCCAGAAGATAACTTCCCGCTCAAGAGCCATTCCATGATTCCATGAACCATTCTCAGTCCATGGAAGTAGTAAGGGCGCTTCCAGGTACAACATGGAACAAAACTGAGAACAAGATTCATGCTTACCGGTCCAAAACCCTTCCCGGTCCAGAGCCATTGAACCATTCTCCATGATATCTTATCGGTCCGGTTCCATCCTTACCGGTCCAGTTCCATTCTCACCAATCAGAATGATCTCTTCCCGGTCCAGAGCCATTTCAAGATATCTTATCAGTCCGTGGAACTGGACCGGTAAAGGTCGAGTTTTTGTCACTGCGTGGAACCGTTCCAACCTGATACTCAGTTCCGCAGTCCCGGTACAGCTGTACCGACACACCTCTAGAAGACTGTGCCCTCTCCTCCCACCACTTCCGTAGTAGTTCCTCAATCCTAGCTGAAAGTAGATGATGCAACTGTTAAATGCTTGTACACCAATTAGTTGGCTTTCTTCTCTGTTAACTTGTCTCCGTTACTCTGTGCGCCCCACACACACCTTATTCCTGGGAGTACCGATCGTGTGATCGGTAATAATTACCGATCACACGATCGGTACTCCCAGGAATTATTCCTATTACACTTAGTTCCTGTTCTTCATAGTGTAATTCCTATTACACTTAGTTCCTGTTCTTCATCGTTTTTTATAGTTCTAGCTCTTCATTGTTAACTTTTTTGCCTGATCATAATTGTTGTTGATGCCTTGCCCTACATGTTAGAATTAGATAGTAAGTTAAGTAACAAGCTTTAATATTTGTATCGACTTATACTATGTACATATATGTACCTACAGTATGAAGAATAAAATATCAATATCAATATCATTCGTTATGCGGTCGGGTTATGGATACGAGGAAGCTATGTACCACACCCGCTTGGCTGACTTTTTTCTCTTTCCCCCTTCCATCTAATGAGAGGGTAAGCCCACCAAACTCGGTTATTGTTTTTATCGAAAATATTGACGAATGTATTGGAAATTTCAGCCTCACACTCGGTTGGTGCACTTCATTGATTGATGGAAATCCGCAAACAAGCCGACAACCGGCAGACTTTTTTTTCTCCGGGAGGATTTTCCCACGATGAAAATTAAAGGGGTGTTAAGTTAATCACCCAAAAGCTAAAAAGGGAAACGCGAAAAGCGGCGGGAAAGCGCGAATAATAAATCAGCACTAGTGAGTAAAGGGGACGAATAGTGGAGTTCATCTGCGGCCCTCGGTGGCAAATTCCGCAACTTTTATGAGGTGGTTTCCCCGGAAAACTCATAATTCTCGAGTCCCCGACCTCATTAACACCAACAAGGGACGCGTGGGTGCCACAACACGTTTTTCAACGCGTCCGACAAAGGTTCTTTTGTGAGTAGGTTGTAATGTGTGGCTGAGCGGTGAACTACGGCGGTACTTAACTATCTCGAACGTGCAAGTTATTATGCTTGTGAAGCACGTGAAGATAAGCCTACTGGACCATCAACTAGTGTTATTATTACTGTTCAATGTGTGGGAGAACCGCGACGAACGGCGATTCTGAATCACTGGAACGAAAATCGAACAAGCTGAACATTTCGTCGTACATACCGCACTCGTCGTGAAATACAACTGTCAATTGCTTCCGAGTCTACCAAGCCAGCGGGGGCTCTATTTTCACTTTTCAAGGTTGAAAAAAAATGTTCTTCAATATCTCAAAAATACTTTAGAAAACCGAAATTCTGAAAAATCAAAATTTCCACTTGCGTTTTACGTTTCAGGCCTTCCTGCACAATTTTGATTCAGTGTCTGTCATGAAATCCTTGCCACAGCCATAACTTCTACATTTCTCATCCGATTTTGATGAAATGTTCGGGGATTGTGCGGGTTGGTGTGTAGATGGTCCCCTATGAAACACATCACCCCCCAACTGATGGTAGCCACTGCGCATGCGCAAACGTGTATTTCCTAATTACAGCCGTGGCTTCTACATTTCCCATTTCATTTCGATGAAATTTTCAGGAATTATGTGTGTTGGGGTGGAGATGGTCCCAAATCATGACCCAAATTGAAAGTATTTTGTGAGCATGGGCAAACGTGATCCTTGTAACAGCCATAAAATCTACATTTTCCAACAATATTTATAGATTGTGCGGGTTGACGTGTAGATAGAGCACGTAGAGATTGGGCGCAGTAAGACTTGGGCGTCCTTATACGATTAATTTTCAGTGAAGGAGGACAACACTCAACAGAAGAAAAAAATTCTGCCAAGTGGGTGTGGCACATAGCTTCCTCGTATCCATAACCCGATTATATAGATGATCCGATGCATAGTAGCTAATGTCAAAACACCAATCTTAAAGTACCTTTCACTACCCTCATAGGGGACCATCCACACGCTAATCTGGTCAATCCTAGAAACTCTTATCAAATTCGGATGAAAAATGTAAATGTTATGGCTGTTACAAGGATTCTACGTATGCGCATGCGCAGAGGCTTATGTAAATTTTAAGGCCTTGATTTTCATTGGGGACCATCTACAACCTAATCCGCGTAATCCCTAAAAATGTCATCGAAATAGGGTAAAATATGTGGAGGTTATGGCTGTTACGAGGAATTCACGTTTGCGCATGCGCAGTGGCTACTGTCAATCCGAAGGTGGTGATTTTCATAGGGGACCATCTACAACCCAATCTGCATGATCCCTGAAAATTTCATCGAAATCAGATAAGAAATGTGGAAGTTAAGGCCGTTACAAGGAAATTCACGTTTGCGCATGCGCAGTGGCTACTATCAGTCGGAAGGTGATGATTTTCATAGGGGATCATCTAAATACTAATCTGTAACATCCCTGAAAATTTCATTGAAATAGGATGGAAAATGGAGAAGTTATGGCCGTTACAAGGGATTCACGTTTGCGCATGCGCAGTCGCTTCTATCAGTCCGAGGATGCTGATTTTCATAGGGCACCGTCACACAACCCGCACAATCCCTGAAAATTTCATAGAAATCGGACAATAATTTCGTATAGTTATGCGCGTTACAAGGAATTCATGACAGACAGACAGACACACAGACAGACAGACACACAGACACGGAACCAAAATTGTTCAGAAAGGTCTAAAACGCAAAACGCGAGTGAAAATTTTGATCTTGGAGAACTTTTTTTTCGTCCTTGAAAAGTGAAAACAAAGCTTCCGCTACCTTGGTAGACTCGGAAGCACACACTGATCCGTTTTGGACATTTCTGAATCCAAATCCGCGAAAAAAGCATAGGTGAATGTATGTGTGTGTGTGTGTGTGTGCATGTATGTAACAAAATATTGCTTACTCTGGCCAGACCTTATTTTTCAACCAATTTTCGTGGCTCTTTTTTTATTCGACGCAGAAATCTATCTAGTTATGCATTACGTCGCCAAAATTTTATGTTTTGCCTGTTAAGGGGTGGAAAGTGGGGGTTAATGCTTAAAAATGTGCGTTTTCGGGCATAATCTTGTGTCGTCTGTCCAGGCCTCGATTTCCATCCGATTTTCGTGTTCCCTTTTTTGTTGGACTCGAAAATCTTCCAAATTGCACACTATTTCACCAGAGTATCAAATTTAGCATTGGAAGGAGGTGAGTGGGGGGATAATATTCACAAAATATCAGATTTCTCAATATTTCAGTTCTTTTATACCTTACTAATAATTAGTACAATTATTACAATTATTGTACTAATAATTACTTAGTACAATAATTAGTACAATTATTACAATAATTAGTACAATTTTATTACAATAATTAGTACAATTATTGTACTCAAGCTTTGAAATGCCGCCATGGTGCCAGGGCTCCAAAAACCGTTTTTTTTTAACCTCGAATACGGATGTCAACTTCTAAAACTAATAGATGAAAGTTCAACGTTACGATGTAGGTATTACCTACTTGGTACTTGTGGGTATCGTAGATGCCGCTGGAAATATTATGGTGGAAAAGGGTGGGGGTGGGGGTTACCACTATTTGTTCCCTAAGATACTAATAAATTACATCGACTGAAACAGTTTTATCGCTTACTTACAGGTTCAGAAATTCAGAAAGTTTTTAGTTTTTATAGGCAACACAAACGTCAATATAAGAATTTACAATACAGGCAGTGCCGAGCACAAGTGGGCGAAGAGAGCGCAGGTGATAGGGCCCTCCTCCTTCGACCAGTGCCACCCGACCGGCCCCAGGCCCCACCCACCGTGACGGTTCCCCGCATAAGAATACCCACGAGAGAAGCGACTGCTACGCTAGTAATCAGCCGCCCCCAACACAGGACACTCAAACGCCTCCCATTCCCAACAGGGAGAAGGGCACTAGAGAGCCGCCTCTGGGATAGGGCGACCACCGACCAACAGGAGTGCCCTTTCACACAAATCCGTTCAATAAATACATTCACACCACTGATAAAATCAATTTTTTAACATGACAAAAAACACGAAGACGAAAAATAACACAGATTTGGCATTCTAGACAGAGTACTTACAAAAAGCGCAGCAAATTATTACACAACGGTCTATTATTATTTTTTATATAGATTTTTTATATAGTCTCGTCTTCAAAAAAAACTCAGACGGACGGACAAATTTTTATTTCATTTTCGGATTCTACTTACCTTGAAACGTAAACCAACAAATTTTGATGGGGGGTTACAGTTTTGGTTTATTATTTTCAATAATGAACCTTTGGAATCGACCAAGAAAAAAAAAATTTTAACACCCCCTCAAAATTTGATGGTTTACGTTTCAAGGTACGTAGAATCCAAAAATCGAATAAAAATTTGGCCGTCCGTCCGCCGTACGCCGTACGCGGCACTTTTGCCACTTAGCATTGACCGATTTTGATGAAATTTGGTATGTAGGCTCCATTTGGGGTCTAGTTGTGCCCCGAAGCTTTTGGTTGATGTAGATCACTTCTAAGGGTTCCAAAATCAATTTTGAAATTTTGAAAACGCCCTAACTCAAAAAATTTCGATATAAAGGTATTGTTTTTCCTTCAATTTAAGATTCTATGAAATTTTTAGAATTTTTTGAGACCACGCGGAGCTCTGTAGGACAAACCGTTCGCTCCCTACGAAAATTTAAGGGTTTATATTGAAATATATATATATAAATCAAAACACGAGTGTGAATCGCAAAAGAGGCCTAATCTCCGTTCAAATTAGAGCTGACCAAAATGCGATCGATGGTTGGTAATTTTTATTTTTTTTTTATTTATTTATTTTTTTTTATTTATTTTTTTTTTTATAAATGTATATATATATATATATTAATCTCTTCATATTGGATGGTTGGTGATTTTGTAGACGAGTGATCTATATAGAAAAATAATAAACCATTGTGTAATAATTTGCAGCGTTTTTTGTTCTTTGTCGATTCCAAAGGTCCATTATTGAAAATAATAAACCAAAATTCCTCTGCTAGACTAATAAAATCAAGTAATCTAAATAAACCTTCATTCAATTCTTTGAATCGTCAATATACATAGAAATAGACATTACTTTTTGTTTAAATTGGCCTAATGCTTATCCCTGGGATGCATGCACTACTTAACAGTATTGGTGGGGGAAAAATTGATGATGGACTGTAAAGGGTGATTCGAATTTTTGAACACCTGGTTTCAAGATACAACTGGTACAGTAATTAAGGGAACTGCTGGAAAAAAGGGGGAGCGGGGACACCTTCGCGTCTTATCTACGAGGAGATGCCATCCGTTGTTTTTAACGTACAGGCAGAAACAAGTCGCCCAAACAAGTATGTTTTGATAAGCTACCATGCTTCGGATCATCTATACCAGCGGTTCCCAACTAAATTTTTCCAAGGACCCCTTCATCAATGACGAGGACCCCCACTATCTAAAGTTACCTAAAAAGAACCAAAATATGTGAAAAAATAAATCAAACTGATGCTATAAAACTTAGGGTGGAATTCATAGTCATTACTTAAGTCTGAGTGCACCCTCAAATGCATCGATAAGGGTTGGCGGGCACTCATTTGTATTCATAGACAAGATTTGAGGGCGCCCTGAGGGCGCACTCAACGGCATTCATAAACCAAACTCAGCGTTGAGTTGAGGCCCACCCTCGACTCAATGGGGCAAAATCCTGAGTGCTGGCGGGAGGTACCTTAAGTGCCCCTCAACCACAGTTATTATCAGATTTTCCTACTGAAAATAGTGTGCAGCAAGTCAACTACCTATCTATTTTGTTTGTCTAATGAAAATAAGGGAATTAGACAAGTTTTTTCGTCAAAAATGTCCAATGAAGATCATCGCGAACTTGAATTTCCTTGTAACAGTCTTTTCAATATTTTCTCCCCGAACTCTGTGAAATCCTCCGAGATTGTGAGTTTCTTTCTTGAAGTTCTCAAACATTTTTGCCTTCGTTCCCAATACTCATTCTTGCTTTACGATCTAGTAATAGTAGAAAAGAAGAAGAAATAAGAAATAATAGTAGAAAGATAGTAGAAATACTTGTGGAAATGATATGGGTTCGTAATGAAGTACAAGTTGAATAAAAAAAAACATCCATATAGGTACGAGTTTATTTCGGGCTTTATATTGTTTCACACAGGTGAATAAATAAGTAGGTAGGTAAAGGTGTTGATGGGTTCCAATCGTCATAAATATTCGTATATTTGCTTGACCTTCTTCATTCGGCCGGGAGAAGTTAATTTGTCTGAAACAATCAATGGGTTGATTTGGTTAAATGATGCCTAAGAACACTCATAAAAAGGATACCAAAATGTCTTTTTGTGTTTATTACTTTGAATAGTGGTTCTTTCTTTCGTATCGTACCTACATATAGATACATACTTTTACTGCTAATTTAAGGAAATCACAATTTCTTGCCTTCTTCAGAGCAGTATAGTCGAATCCGATGGCAGCAAATTCATTCCAACTGATGAAATTGCGGAGATAGGAATCAAGTTACAAACCTCCGAAAAAATGTCAGCACCCTCATACAATTGAACAGACTTCAATTTGATTGATTCAACACTGCTAATAACTCAAAACTAATGGTTACTTGTAGGAAGTCGGACAAAATAGAGAAATTAGTATGCACATCCACAGTAACGAAAATGCAATAAGAAGCTTTTCATTACTGTTATAACCACAGAGAACCGGCGACAGGGTTATAACTCACGATCAGTGCAGAATACGAGAGGTAAATTTCCCCGTGCTTTTTACCCAAAATATCCATGAAACAGGGAAATATCCCCACCAAGGCTGCCAACTTAAGGTGAAAATGAGTTGAGTAGCCCCTGAGCGTCCCCTCAGGCTCAGTGTGCACTCAGGCGACCAAAACACTTAAGTGGGCTGTCTCAATCAACTATGAATACGGACTGTTGAGTCGAGGCCGACCCTCAACTCAGATAATTGAGGGCTCGCTCACATTCAAGCCTTGTCTATGAATTCCGCCCTTAGGATTTATTCGTGAAAATACAGAGATTTTTCAAGGTTCAAGAGACGCCGACGAGTTGGGTTCAAGAGACACTAGCAAGTTCGGTTCGAGAGTCACTGACTTATTAACTTTAACATCGAAAGCATTTTCTCGTTCTTCGTCTGTATGCCTAGGCCGTTTTAACGATCCAAATTTTAACCAACGGTCCATAACGTACGCGTAATTAACTTTCCGTGAAAACAACGCTTTTCAATCACTAAAATGTTGCACAAAATCACACATTTAAACAACTCGGTCAGGGACCGCACTTCTAAACTCCACTAGCACTAACTTGTCTCCAGTACTCTGTGAGCACTAGCAATAAATAACTAACAATATAGCAATAACTGACATCTCTGAAATACATAAAGCCAAACTAGAGTGTGCATGCGTTAGTTGTCATATGAAGCCAGACGCAGAAGTCAACGTTCAGAAGCTGCAAATATATATTTAATTTGTATATCCTAAGGACCCCTCAGCCATACCTCGCGGACCCCAGGGGGTCCGCGGACCACCAGTTGGGAACCGCTGATCTATACAATCGGGTTATGGATACGAGAAAGCTATGTGCCCCACCCACCTAGCAGACTTTTTTTCTATTTCAGAAAAACTAAAATTCAACATAACTATTATTGACCTTGAACATTATAGCTTGAAAATTTCTTGAAGAAATTGAAGAGTTTAGTGTAATAAGCAGAGACCTTCAAAATGTGGCACTTATTTTTATAAAATGTGGCACTATAAAATGTGGCAATGTGGCACTTATTGTGGCCGAATGTGGCACTTATTGTGGCCAAATGTGGCATTTATTTCAGCTGATGTGGTATTTATTTTTTCAACTTTCCACCTCCTCCCCACCATAAAAGGGATGTTAAACCATTAAATCATGAAACTTGAAAGCATATCAACTACTGTATTATATATATCAACTAATAACATGTATTTTCAACAAATTTACATGTATTTACAACATGTTAAATTCAATTATAAAACAATTTTAAGTGGGCGGCCCCATTGGATCACACAGCTGAGGTACGATTCGTCGTAGAGTGCTCACGCTTGGCAATTTGACGCCACAGTATTTTTCAAAAATGTCGCGCAGGGGACCGTTCTCCAGTTTGTGTAAGGGAACGCCCTCTTCAAGAAAAGCCCCAGGGGAAAGGGAAAAAGGGCTTTCACCCTTGCCTGGTTCAGATCACTTTTCTTGTGAACGTCGAATTGGCACTTCTTCTTAAAATCATACTGTAAATTAAATGCAAGAAAGATGTTCAATCAGTACCAGTATTTCGGAATAGGGACTTCGAAATAGGGAGGAAACGGAATAATGATGTTGGGTTACAGTGGTGGATTTACGATTTGGGCCAGGGGACCTGCCCCCCTCCCCCAGACAGGACCGATTTGCACAAACAGGATGGTCTTGGATGAGGAGGGCAATCAAAAATTACGTGAAACTCGATGTGAAGAAATAACTTTAAAACGAAAATCTTGCTTTTGCTTCAATGAATGAATTTGAGAAAAGTTAACCGTAGGTAGTAACAACTACATAGAAAAAGAGTTGATAAACTTGGATAAGTTGGAAAACTTGATAAAACGATTCGAAAGAAAGTAGTCTTTTGAAGAAACTCAATTTTAAATGCTTGCATACGAGTCAGCAGCACATTGGGACATTTTCATGTCAACCACTACACAACAAGGTAGTGAAGTAAGGTTGTTAGTTCATGTACCCAAGCATCAAAATAAGAAAACAGTTGATTGATCTCTACGCAACACAGTGAGTCTATTTTATTTATTTATTGGACGTGTGAGCAAGACTTATTAAGTTTTCGTGACGATTTTTCAGTTTATGTGCCAAAGCAAAGACACGAAAATGTCAAAAACTTACCGATTTCGTGCACAGCTTGCAGAATATCTTCCCATCGTCCACGGCAAAATTGCTGTCACCAGTAATCCACTTCTTATAAAGGGTCACGTTTAAACTAGAATCTCTAGGCATATTGAAGATTGAGGAAAAACGAAAATGAGCCCGATATTTACAGTAAGAAAGTTCAGCTTGGTATGAAGGACTTGGGGAACGGAAATGATATATATACCGAATATATACATAATGGATGTACCTACTCGGGTACACATGCACTTTCCATTATGATCCTGCATCGGACTTTCTGATCCGCATCCAGGAAAGTTATTTTTGAACGGACATGAGACCCTAACAACAGCCGAAGACCCACGTTGACCTGTGATGATAAGTTAATCTTACCTGGTTTTAGCAAACATCCATTCGTCATATTTTTCTCGGCTTTAGTAAAAATAAGTATTAGCAAAATAAGGCGAAATGTGGCATTTTCAAAGAAATCAACGAAATATGGCATTTTACCGAAAAATGGGCCGAATGTGGCATTTTAGTGTGGCGCCGTGGCTATGTGGCATTTGAAGGTCTCTGGTAATAAGCGTCTCTGGTAAATAAGTGTACTGGTGAAAACTTCGTTTGCGTTGTTCTCAAAACTCCTTCTCTGGACAATGCGCCTTTGTGCTTTAAGGTTTCGATATTTTGGTCCCAACCACAACCGACTTGAGTTATCACCTCCTGAAGTCTCCAAAACGTGAGGTATCATCACAATTCATGGATGCGATGATTCTAGCAGACGTATCGAGGGCTAACAATATTCCACAGAAAGTCCGAAGATTTGTTGGGAGAGATTTATCGGTCCCCAGGAGTCGGCCACTCGTCTTGATCCTCCTTTATTCCCAGTGTCGGCGCCGACATATTTCCCCATTCCCACGGCGATATTCCCTTCCATCTCTCGACATTCCCGGCATCTTCCAGATTCGCCCGGTGTCTCGTAATGGTAACATTGTTTATTGACCCCCCCTCGGTGGTCCATGAGCCATGCGAGCCACGTCTTGGCCCTGGGAATGCGCGGTATGAGTGGCATCGCGTGTATCGGGAGCCAGCCGTGCTCTGTATCCCAGATGCTCCTGGATAGTAGTTCGAAATGAAAAATCTATCGAATATGTCAAGTTAAACCAGACTCGAATTGTATCCTCAGTAGACGTCCTCTTATTGTGATTCTTAAAAACTAAATTCTCACTCGCGTTTCAGGCCTTCCTGAAAAATGTTGGTTTAGTGTCTGTGGGTTGTCTGTGTGTGTCTGTCATGAAATCCTTGTAAGGGGCAAAATTACTTCTACTGTCTGTCAGAGATGGGCGAATTCTTATTCATAAATACGATTATGAATACAAATCATATCTGCGATTTTATGATTATGAATACGAGTACAGATATGAATATGAATACGAATACAATCGTATGCACACTTTGAATACGATTTTCCCCCGTATTCGTATTTTGAATACGATTTTATGATTTTTTCTATGATTTTCCTAAAAATCGATTTTTTTAAACGATTTTTCCTGAAAATCATACTTTTTTTATACGAATAAAGTCACTCGCGATGAGATTGTGGAAAACCATTTTAATAAAAACGGAGTTGAGTAGAACGTTGTCTATTTCCACGAAAAAATGAGTTACAAGTTAAATCGATTTCGACGGTTAGGTCATCATCAGTAACAAACAATAACTGAAGGTACATCACAGATAGCATAGCTTATATAGACACAAGTGAAAGGGAGCTTGAATCCCATTGGTCGAGGAAGTGAAAGTCATACCCAATCAGATAAGTGAAAGGAAAATCCTATTGGCTCAGAGAAGTGAAGGGACCTGGGAGGATCATCAAATGCCAATCAAGGCAGACAAAGTGAAAGGGAGCTCAAACATTGGTGAGGGTAACATTGTGAAGGGGAGACCAAGCTATTGTAGGAAGGAACCTATCAATGGTGAAACATGTTGAGGGACCACCTCATTCAGACATTTACCAGACCTATCACTCCTAAGAATCTCGAACTTTTCAAGCACATCCAACATACCTCCCTTCGGGCAAAAATGAGGAAATTCTATAAACTGTCCGTTTGTTAGATCAAAATCTTTTTTTATGATTTTCTCCCGAACTCTGGACATATTTATGGCCTAACAATGTAAAAATAATCAATCAAAATTCGAAACGCTCACCAATTCTTATAGGATTTATCACGCAGAATCGAATGAGACCACCCCCAGGTCGCTACAACCAACCCGTATAGAAACTACGACGCAATTTACAATAAAAATCGTATTTTTGTACGATTTTCATTGTAAATTGCGTCGTAGTTTCTATACGGTTGGTTGTAGCGACCTGCGGGTGGTCTCATTCGATTCTGCGTGAAAAATCCTATAAGAATTTGTGAACGTTTCGAATTTTGATTGATTATTTTTACATTGTTAGGCCATAAATATGTCCGTAGTTCGGGAGAAAATCATAAAGAAAGTATGATTTTCAGGGAAAATCTTTTAAAAAATCGATTTTTAGGAAAATTATAGAAAACATTATAAAATCGTATTCAAAATACGAATAAGGGGGAAAATGGTATTCAAAGTGTGAATACGATTGTATTCGTATTCATATTCATACCTGTATTCGTATTCATAATCATAAAATCGCAGATATGATTTGTATTCATAATCGTATTTATGAATAAGAATTCGCCCATTTCTGCTGTCTGTGTGAGTTGGCGTGTCGATGGTCCTCTATGAAAACCTTCAGACTTCAGACTGATCATAGCCACTGCGCATGCGCAAACGTGAAAACCTTGTAACAGCCATAACTTCTACATTTTCAGAGACAGTGGAGGTTGGCGTGTAGATAGCCCCCCGTGAAGGTAGAGCAAGGTACTAGAGATTATCTACTTTGCATCGGATCATCTACTGGGTGGTCCTTTGATTCAAAGTGTCCATCGACCTGGAAAACCGGGAAAACCTGGAATACTCAATGAATTTATTTTTTCTCTCAAAAATCCTGGAAAACGCATGAACGCCGAACATTTTCGTTCGAAGTTCCGGCAGTCAGAGGGAGAAAAGTTGAATTACGGTTTTAGTAGTAGTTTTCAATATAGATGTTACAAATGTTGAACATTTACTCAACTTTAATAATTCAAATATAGGTAAATTTCCATACAAACTGAACTTTTTTTTTACATTTTTGTTATTGAAATTTATAATAATTTTTTATCTCGAAAATGTTCTAAAAGTGTCCATAAGGGTACTTTTTTCAGTAATGTATGCTAACCCGCACCACGTACCTGTTTCTCCTCAAATTACTAGCCTCATTCATGTTACCTTATTCATTTTCATGAGGTTTTTGTTTCGTTAGCGGGATGTTCTCCAAAATCAAAATTCCACTTGCCTTTTACGTTTCAGACCTTCCTGAACAATTTTGTTTCCATGTATGTCTGTCTGTGTGTCTGTCATAAAATCCTTGTAACGGGCAAAACTGTATAATGGATTGTGGAAATGGGGTGGATTGTGCGGGTTGAAATCATGGCACCTGGAGTGATAGTAGCCACTGCGCATGCGCAAAAGTGAATTCCATGAAGAGCCACAATTTCTAAATGTTTTATTCGAATTCGATGACATTCGATGAAATTCGACGTTGAATTGATGTGCGGGTCGACGTGCTGATGGTCCCCTATGATGGTAGTGCAAGGTATTTTAGCTACAATTCATTCGGGTTATGGATACGTGAAAGTTATGTGCTACAGGAATGGATGGATGCCGTTTGATGAAATTGTCCAAAATATGGATTCTGGTAAACCCCCAAGTGTGGTACAAGAATTTCAATTATTTGTTAACGCTGATTCACCTGACGCTATCCATTTTTTTAAATTTTGCTCGTCAAGTGCAGCAATGCCCCCCCTGAGCTTGAAAAAATGTCCATCACAAGCTCTCCATCCAGACACGTTGTAGCTTTGAAACTAGCGTCAAGCTCCTTATACTGAGCTCCTTTCCAATTCCATCGCCAGAACTACTGCTTTTTCAGTTCCTTGAAATATTCAAGAAATTCACCAGAGTATATAAACTCACTCGCGAAACTGTTCCTCATTACCTCACGGGCAATTGTCCTTGGTGGCCGTGTCTCTGAGAAATTAAAAAAAAAAAAAAAAAAAAACGTCGAGTCGGTGTGGCAATTTCAGCTATCCGACATCTGGCAGTCCAAGATAAATTCGCAGTTCATAACTACACTAATCAATAGAGCTCGGCAATATATGCGAAATGGGGCGTCGGTGGTCTAGTGGACAGTGTACCGGACTGCGGTGATAAGATGAGGACCGTCTAGCGGGGACGCGCGTTCGAGTCTGGTCGTCGCAGAAAGTTTTCTGTCTATTAGACGATCGGCAATCTCTCGTTCCAACCCAGGGCGGTGATGTTTGGGAAGCCATGAGCGAAATCATCAGAACAAATTCTGATCTCCCCTTAGGGAGACAGCTGATGACGTCCGCGACGCCAAGAATGGCAGTCGGACGAAAATTCAACCTGAAATGGTTGCTTACTTTACTTTTACTTTACTTTATATGCGAAATAAAACCTCAAACTATGCACGTAGATGCCCAATATATGCATTTGTACACATGCGCGAAAAAATCCGAAAATATGCCTTCAAAATATGCGCAAGATAGTTGAACAATTGAATAATAAGTGGGAAACAAAGTCTTTTCAGTACATAGTTACTTGTATTTATTCAATTTTTTTGTATGTACATTTTTATACAAAATCATTTTATACAATTTTTACAATAGTTTTACTCAGTTTTTAGACAAAACATTTAATTGTTAAAATATGTGAGCTTGTACTACCAAGTGCTTTTCCAAATTTTCAGTTGTAAGAGATTTTCTCAAATCGTGCAATAATAGTTTCAAACGGGAGAATGACCGCTCCACATCTGCCGAGACAATTGGTAGATATTTTAAAGACGCCACTTCTTGAGGAGTGTATGATCAATGAGGAATTTCACCGATTTCTGTTTGTATTTTTCCTGAATAGTTAATGGTGTGGGATAGATGCAAATCGGGCTGATTTCGGAAAATAAGTCTCCTGTTATTTTTGGGAGACAGTCAAAATTTTTAATTTCAAAACTAACCGGGAAAACAGACGTGCAGCGGGAACGCTCGCTGATTGGGCTGTTCGGATCGCCGTCTTCTCCCAGTGTTGCCCATTGGGACGACGAAATCGTGTTTTCTAAGAGAAAAGTTATCAAACAAAAACAGAGGAAACCTAATTTTCCCCATCTCGCTTTTTCTATTTTTTCTTCAGTTTTTCTATTTCGAACTTTACTGTTTCATGAAATTTTGCATCTGGGGACTATGGATTTCTCGATGTCAGCGCTTCAAGCGGCCATAAATGAACTATTCCAGCATGACGTCATTTTCCCGGTTTTTTTAAACATTCGTATTTTCTACACTGTTTTGTTTATTCGTAAATTAGGAAGTTCGGGCTGAAAGTTTGCCTAAGGGGGTTTTCAGAGGTGCTGAATCCGATTTTGGGGTCAAAAATAGGAAATTCCGACATTGTGAAATTCCTCATTGCTGGTGTTGGGTGAGTCGCCTTCCAACACTTTCGCCAACACAACGACAGTTTTCCAGCCAGGATTTCGTTTGAGTACACACTATAATTTTTCTCGAGCGGTTTCACCTGTTTTTCCGGGGAAATTGATTAGAGGAAATAGCTGAAAAAATCGGAAAATATGGCTTTTGTCAAGAAATGCCCATTATATGCACTTATACCAAAAACTGCGAATATGTGCATTTATATGCACGATAAATTTAAATTTGGAGCGACAAAATGGCTTGAATATGGCTTACAGCTTGGGCATATCGCAAAAAAAAATATGCAAATATGCAAAATGCCCTACTAATCAACAATGGACTCTATAACATTTTGAAGACTCCCGCAAAGCTCAAAGTGGTCCCCATACATTTCTCCTCCCCACAGAGCTCACTTATTGGAGACTCCTCCACGCCTATACGGTGGAGATGCTTCCATAGGAAGTCGTGACCTGTGAGGGTGAAGAAGCAAGCCTCGCCAACCCTGCGAGGAAGATCCGAAGTGATTCGTCCAGGTTTCAGGTGTTCCCATTTCTTCCCGTGGTCGTTCTCTTCGTGTCTCATAGCAACTATTTCCAGTATCTGTCGTTGGACCTCTCGTCTTGCAGCATAATGGGTTTCAGGTGCTCTTGTCTGGGTCATCAGTGATCCTTTTGAGACCTGATAGGTCATTTTGTTCCCATGTAGTCCACAGTGGGAGGGCACCCGCTGGAATACAAGCGGCTATTACTCTGCATTGTCGAAGAGAGTCACCTGCCTGGCCAATACCCGCTAATGCAGTAATCGCTGCCTGTGAGTCAATCAGGATAACAATATTGGGAGGCCTGTCAAGCTTCACACTCTCCAATGCCAGTTGAATAGCTTTGGCCTCATCATCAAAATGTGTGGCAATGACTCCAACAGTCGCTCTTATTTGAAACGCCGTTGAATAAACCAATGCCCCAGCATTCCGGTAGCATCCATAGCTGATCCATCTGTATATATCGGAGCCACAGGCATTCATGCGGTGTCTCAAGAGCAGTCATTCTTAGTTCCGAGGGAGTGGACTTTGGGGTACAAACTTCATGGTACTTACCATGCTCAGGTGCCCCCCGAGTCGTGCTAACAATCAAATTGCCGTAAAACGGGTCTCTGAGAGATGCGACACGCTCTTCAAGTATTTCAAATGACCTTGCAGAGTAAAAGCTGAGATTGACTTCAGCCTCCAGGTACAGAGATTATTTGGAGCAAACCTTGTTAACCAGAACAGCTTCTTTATATAGACCAGCTGAACTTCCTCCACTTGTGCATATTCCCGAAATTCCCTTCAAGGTAAAGCGTAGCACAGGATTGCTCGCATCGTAGGATTATGCAATCGTAGGAGTATGCAACTTCATAGATAGGATAGCGTTTTTCATCGAGTTCTGTTCACGACGTTCAAAATTAATTTTATCCTGTTAGTGTTCGTGTAAAGTCGTTTTCATAAAACCACCTCATACACAGGCACGCTCCTAGTAGGCACCGATAATAGTAACGAGCGCTCGAGGGAACGAAATTTGTATGATTTTATTATTATAGATCCCTGTAACATTCAACAAAGGGTCGTAAGGTTAGTCTAGAAGGTTTCAACATGTCGAAAAGGCTCAGGGAGTCTAATTGAGTCGCTGTAGGCGGGCAGCCGTTGAAATAATCTTGTGGTGTTTCCCTAATGAACACGACCCTGCTGTACCTCTCCCTCCATCTCATGGCTTTCAGCCGGTGTAAGCCCGCGGTTGCCTCGTCGGAAAATAAACTGCTTCCCTTTACAGAGTGAAATTGAAAACATACCATTGTGAGAGCTCAATAGACTGTTTTCACCGTTATGGCGTAACCAGGTTTACGTTCTCTCGCCGATTGAACAGTATAAATCGACCTATTATTATTGAAAACGAATGTTTCATTTGCCATTTACACGAAGTCCATTGACAATAATCAATTATTACTTACGTTTAATGAAAACTAATGGGGTACGTGATTACACGTGGGTTAAAAAAAAATAAGAAGAAGAAATAAGAGGACACCTCAGATCCACCCACCATGGTGGCTCCCGGACCGTATTACTTTATATTTGGGAACAGCCAAGTTTCCCATATGCCATCGACAACCGGAGCTATGCAGCAACTTTTCAAGTTGGCTAGTTAAAGAAGGGGGCTTTAGATGCGAGAGGCTACTAAACCGCACTTATACAGGGTGACAAGTAACTACGCTCCCCCCACTTATTTTCTCTAATAGTGTAAAAAAATATCGGATGTTGTGTAGTAGCCTAATTTGAGAACTAAAACACTGTGGAATATTCGATACCTTTAATATGAAAGGGAGTAAAATAAAACGCGTGCTGCTAGCAAAATGGCGAGAGAGAAAACTGTTTATTGATATCATTTATTTGATATTGACAATCGATCGATCGATTATTAGACCGATCGATCAGAACCATCGAATACCTAACACCTCCCCCCTTTGGAAAAAATAAAGTCTCCTTACATAAAATGAAAATACCTGATACTTACGATTTTTTTCTTCTTTAAACCTAGGTATGTCAATGAGAAATAACAAACATCATCAGTTTGGTTACAATGTTCTTAATTGAATAATTGGGCCTTGCGTGGCTGTCTTCTTGGTTTCGGAGGTGAAGGATGTGGTGGTGTGAAACCTCGAAAAGGTGAAGTTTCCGTATCGTCAAATCCTCGGAAAGGAGAGGTGATAGTGTCGTCAGGATTTGGTTGAGAGTCCCTTGTTAGAGGGCTTGCCATAGGACTCTGTTGAGGAGGACTATCCTGATTGGGAGGCAGACATGTGTCCACTTGATTTTGTGTTTGAGGCATCGATGGACGGCTCCACATCTGGTTTACATGTCTCTTCCAGAGTTTGTCATCCTGGGTCTTGACGAGATATGTTTGCGCTCCCAGTTTCTCCGAAATGCGACCCTGAATCCAGGAGGGTCGTCCAGGATGGTTCCGGAAGTCTCGTGCCCAAACAGGATCACCTTTTTCAAACTGCTCAGATCTGTTACCACTGTTCAATACCATGGCTTGTTGCTGATCTTGAACGATTTGATCGCTTTCTGGGCGTTATCTATCATAAACAGTGGCTGGTTTTTGACGCAGCAGAATATCAGCAGGTGTCTCCCCCGTCGTGGAATGAACTGTGTTTCGGTATTGGAACAGGAACTTGTTCACTGCCAACTGTAGAGACGATCTATTGGAGCCGGCCAGTGTCTTCATTATACAATTTTTTATCAATTTCACAGCACTCTCGGCTTGACCGTTAGTCTGTGGATGAAATGGGGCTCCCACATGGTGTTTTACACTCAGATTATTTAGGAATGATTGGAATTCCTCACCGGTAAAACACTTTGCTCCGTCTGTTGTTACGGTTCTTGGAAGTCCAAAACGAGCAAATATTTCACCCAAACATTGAATTGCTGTGTTGGCAGTAAGTACATCGATTGACGAAAAAAATTTCCACCCATTTCGGTGTTGCATCGACCAAAACGAATATATCCTGTTTTGGATTGGTCCTAGAAAATCTAGAGGTAATCTGGTCCAGGGTTTTTTTTGGCCATGACCATGGTCGTTGGGTAGCTGTCGGTGGAGAACATCGAACCTTGGAACATATTTCACAACTCTTTGGAATGTTTTCCAAATCTGCATCAAGATGTGGCCACCAAAAGTAAGATCTGCAGCAAGATTTCATCTTATTAGAACCCATATGAGTAGAATGAACTGCTTTCAAGATGTCACAATGGTAACGAGGTGGGATTATCACTCGATACCCCCACATAATACAACCATGATCAACTGTCAGTTGATGACGTCGGTTTTGGAATTGGTTGAAAACTGGTTCAGTTGGTAATGGGTTGCCTTGTTCAATATTCCTTAACACTTTGGATAGAGTAGGATCTCTTCTGGTTTCTACTGCTATGGCTTTCCAGTCCAACTTCAGAGGACATTCTTCCTGGACAAAATTCAAATAACCGATTCGGTTTTCTTCGACTTCACGTCCAGGCTGCCAAGCGATGCGACTCAGATAGTCCGCTGTGTTTTCGTGTGATTTAACACATTTTATTGTGTACTGGAAATTTGACAAGATGTAGGCCCATCTTTGGAGGCGGTTTGCTGCATAAATCGGAACTCCTTTCTTGTCACCAATTATATAGACAAGCGGACGGTGATCTGTCACTAGCTTGAATGGTCGATCAGAACCATCGAATACCTAACATCGGATTAACGCTATTCTTCATAATTTTTTGCGTAGAATTGAAAAATTACAAAATTGCGCAGTGCGAAATAGCGCAACTATGCGCAATCATGATCAACTGAGCGCTCAGCGAGCGCTCAAAGATGCGCAACCCAGAGATTGCGCCATAGTTGAGATGAAGGTAGACCTCAAGTGTGGCACATTACTTAGCACTGTTTTTCTCCGCCGAATCGCGTGGTGATATCCCTTTCCTGATTTGATTTCATTCTACCGTATCTACAGCCGAAAAAGTCACTTTTTGAGGAGGAAATCATCGATTTTCTTACGAAGGGTAATGAATCATCCTAATAAAATGTAAAAAAAATTAAATTTTCTAAAATGTAGAATAACGGGAAAGTCATCGATGATTTCCTCCTCAAAAAGTGACTTTTTGAAAAAATGTTGCTCAGAGCAGGGGCGTGCATTTCTGAAGGAGGAGCACAGTTCGAACAGTTTATCGCTTAATTGTTTCAATTATTGTTCATCCAATCATGTTTTTAGAAAACTGAAAATTATTTCGCAAAATTTTGTGATAATTATGTAGAAGTTTCCCGTTATTTTACAATTTTAAAAATTTAATTTATTTGCATTTTATTCGGATGATTCATTATTTTTTGTAAGAAAATCGATGATTTCCTCCTCAAAAAGTGACTTTTTGGCTGTAGATACGGTAAAATAAAATCAAATCAAGAAAGGGATATCACCACGCGATTCAGCGGAGATAAACAGTGCTAAGTATTGTGCCGCTCTTGAGGTTTACCTTCATCTCAACTTTGGCACAATCCCTGGGTCGCGCATCTTTGAGCACTCGCTGAGTGGGCTGCGCGCGTCCAAAAAAAGTTGTCGAAGTAAAATGTTTATAAAATTTGATGTAGAATCCGAATCTGCAATAAAAAATGGGGGTTCTCATTTGAAAAAACAAAGTTGATCATGATTGCGCATGGTTGCGCGATTGCGCAATTTTGTCATTTTTGAATTCTACGCAAAAAATTATGAAGAATAGCGTTAATCCGATTTTTTTTCTTACACTATTAGAGAAAATAAGTGGGGTGAGCGTAGTTACTTGTCACCCTGTATATTGGGGAACAGCCAAGTTTCCCATGTGCCATCGACAACCGGAACTATTTCAAGCAACTTTTCAAGTTGGCTAGTTAAAGAAGGGGGCTTTAGATGCAAGAGGCTGCTAAACAGCGCATATAAATGTGCGCAAAGCATCTACACAAACCTTTTTCATTAAATTCTAGGTTTACTCTGGTTTTAAACAACACCACCAGTTGTTGTATTTGTGTAAGAAGCCACTAATGAAGGGAGAAAAATTATTTGCCGAGTCAACTAAATACTAGAAGTTTTAGTTGTAGTTCAGGGTGAGTTCGAATAATTTAGTTATTAATTGCAAATATTGATTTCTGTCCTTTTCTGGTTGTGTAATACTGTTCGTCTGGCTGTTTTGAAGCCACTCTTTGATACCAATACGAACGAGGAGGACCACAAAGGAGGGCTGCTGTGTTCAAACAATGCAAAAAGCTCAGAATGAAATCGGATTCCTCGATCGCCTCGTTTTCCGAACAAAAGAGGTGATAAATGAATGAAACATTAGGGGGACAGAATTATTCCCGGAGAAAGCTATTCGGTTAAGGAATACAATACCTTTCAGGTGGCTAATGCCCTTGATAAACTTAATACACGAGAAATGTAATGTACCGTGAATAGGGAAGGAAACAGGAGGGAGAACAAGGCAGTATCTTCCAGTTTCCTATCGTATTTCCACGGGATCACCTATTTCTGGGGCTCCATATCAGTTGGGTTCTCCCTTATACTGTGGGGTACATTTGGAAGGGATGAGTCGAGGGCGTTCCAGGCCGTTCTCTGCATCCACTTTGTGGGTTGGTTGGGATCAATTAGCAGAATGAGTGGAGGAAGTGGGTCCGATTGTTGACTTATACTTTACCTACCTTTCCCCTTTGTATTTACATTAATCTCGAACTTACATTCGGCTCGGAGGTTGGAAGGAGAGTCAATACGAGTTTACTCGACCGCGTTGTTGATCCTGAACTTATTGTCCCTCGAAATTCGACCTCGTTTGTGAAAATATGTGGAGATGGTTTGTGGTCCTTGCAATCCACCTGGAAATTTTAAATCAAACTCTGTTGAAAGGAGTCTTTCTTTCCGCTTAGCCGCACGACAAGGAGATTCACAAAGTAGTACACTTTTATGAAAACCAACACTACGAATAAACAAAAGTACTTGGCTACAAGGTCTTCGAAGTCCCCCTCCGTTCCCCAGTTCCTGTTGAGCCCAATCGAAAAAACCGCTGCAAATTATTACACTAAGGTTTATTATTTTTCACTCGCCCTCAAAGAACACGGCTTTGCCATTGCCACTACCTACCAAACATATTTTCGCTGCACAATATAGTTTATTTGGAAGAATTAAACACTTCACATCGATTCGAAGAAATAGGGAGTCGTGGATGCCTTCATAAGGAAATTTTATTAATGGTTGCTAAGGAAGCATTTAAACTGAATACAACTCGAAGAAACGAACAGCGATCGCATTTTGGTCAGATGAAATTTGAACGGAGATTAGGCCTCTTGCGATTCATAGTCGTGTTTCTGATTTATCGTAATTTCAACCCTTAAGTACACGTAGGGAGCGAACAGTTCGTCCTACAGAACTCCGCGTGGTCTCTAAAAATTCTAAGAATTCAATACTATTTAAAATTGGTGAAAAAACTATATCTTTATTTCGAGAGTTTTCGAGCTAGGGCACATTTGATAATTTCAACCCTTAAGTGTCACCCCTTAGAAGTGACCAAAACCAAAAGCTTCGCGGCACAACAACACCCCAAATGGAGCCCATAAATATACCAAATTTCAACTAAATCGGTCCTTGGTAACTAAGGAAAGTGCCGCGGACGGACGGAAAATGTTTTATTCGATTTTCGGATTCTACTATCCCTTGAAACGTAAACCAACAACTTTGTGGGGGTAAACAAAATTTCTTGGTTGATTCCAGAACTATTGTCGATTGTTGAAAATGATAAACCAAAAAAAAAGCTCTTCTTCCAATTGTTTTTCATTGAACACCTTTAGTTTTTTTTATTCAAGTACTTTATTGTGGTATACACTACCAAGTTTGCTCATATTATACTTATACACTAATGACACGGCACCTGTGGTATATTTTCTACCCAGTGGTAGCATATACTATGAATATTCAACAATAATCAAAAAGAAGACGTAGATATAGAAGGGAATATACACATTTTGAGTTAACAAAAACATAGATAACGATATAAAGAATTTGGACAAGTCGATTGCACTGGATTTAAATAGGGACTCAGTTTCACACGTCTTCAAACCAGTTTGCCAGATTTTGTAAACGGTGAGCTCTCAGGATTTAGGAACCAGTACCTAGATCTGAGTGCCATTTCCGTTTAAGGCGTCTTAGCGGTCGGGGTGCGCGAGGTTCTTGATGAATGGCCGCAATGATAGGGTTGGTGTGATTGGTCATGCGGGAAGCCATGCTGTTCTACGCAGTAGAGATCGTTTCTGTAATTGGGTAGTTGCATGATATTTTTTTGTATTTTTCTGTGTAGAGAATCTCTATTGAAGTACGTATCTGCAAATAAAACTACCGGAAACGCTTCCTAAAAATTTAGAGATTTTTTCGAAAAACGGGATTTCGGATTCAGGCGGGAAAACCTACACACGGCTTGGACGCTGCGGGGTGGGGGCTACGTCACGGGTGTGAAGGGGGCCAAGAGACCCCTACACCACTGTTACCCTGACGCAAGGTTAGGGGTACTGTGCCGGGGGGGTCCTTTGATGGCAACCCTCTGTTTGTTTACGTTCGTTTGTGGCAATAAAATTGGAGAATCACTCACACTTTGTGGTGCTTTCATACTGAATTTTGCTAGCTGCGCAATCGTAACATGTTGCATCAAAGATTTTGTTTCCTACTGGCCCCCTCCACTGTAACTGAAATCGTACATGGTTGTGAGGAAACGCGGCATTCTGGTGATACTCGAGCCACAACCTCGCAAATTTGCTAGATTCTTCTAAGTTGGACATAACCAACATCGTTTTATTTAACAATTTACTAACACTCATTGGTACTACGTTGTACAGGATAATGACACTACAATGAAACTTCCAATAAATGAGCAACCATTTGGATGAAGAAGTACTACACACAAGAAATCACAGTTACAACTGACCTTTTACTATAAAAGTGTCAACTTACTTCACATTATTGGCTCCTTTTATTTCGGTGCTGACGAACTTGTTGTTATTGACGTAAAAATCGTACAACATGCCAATATTTATGTACGGAATATTTTCCAGGGAAGCTACCTCAAAACTCTAGTCGATGGCTCTCCTTTTTGGCATATTGACATTTCATTTCAATACTTTGGCACATCAACGAAAAAAAAGTTACGGTTGTTTTTCTGATGATTTCTACTTACAGCCAAGTCGTTCCTACCGAACTTTATCTTCGTCATTCGCGTTCGTAGAAAAATCGTTCACCATTCGTTGCAAAGCCCTACATTTACGCATAAATGATATACTGCCAAAACCGTTGTACTTACGGAAGAAACAGATATACCCCTGAGTTAAAAGAACTATCAACAACATTCGAAAGCAGATTGGGTAGGTAGCGGGAAAAAGTGAAGACATGTGTTGCAGACTCGTATGCAAGCGTTTATTAAAAGCTTCTTGAAACTTTACAGAGAACATTATCTTTTCCAAACCAATCAACTAATAAATTATGGTAAATACTGGTGTAAACTATTATGGTAACAACTCGGACCGCACTACGAGAAAAGGCCACCCGAAAAACTGATAACGTGATAACTATGACCGTAAAAGTAACGTGAGGTTTTAGCGCCAACACAACAAAAAGAAAAACAGCCAAAATTATGCTTCAAAATTTTCAATTTAAACGATTAATTCAAACATAAAAAACCTGAAAAATATATTTCAAAGTTTTTTTAATCATCACTATCATTTTGCAAGTATATTTCAATGTTTCTGACTCGAATTGTCCTCGATTGCAGTGATCTCAACGCACTCTATCGTGAGATTCTCGTTTAGGGATGACGTAAGAGGAGTGGCCCGCCAACACTAAAAAGGATGGTACTTCTTTATTGAAATACGGCTAAACTAAATGGAATTTCGAACTGAAAACTGGTCCATATATGTTTTTAAGTGCGCTAAATTCGAATCTGAAGTCAAAAACACGAAATTCCGACCCATGCAACTACCCTATTGTCGGTATATCGAGATCCGAATGTAGTGTCTCATTACGTACGTACCAGGGAGCTCCTGAGAGGACACGAAGGATTTTATTTTGTTGTGGTGATGCGACGAATTTGAGAATCACTCCAAGCGTATTGCCACATTGGCTTTAGGAGAGACAGGTACATAAGGCGCTTTGTGTTGAGTGGGACTCGACTGCTTGCAAGTAGGTAATAGAGTTTATGCGTACGATAACGAAGACTGGCCACAGTAGATGTGATATGAGCATTCCAGCTTAGTCTGCTATCTAGAGTAATGCCCAGGTATTTAACAGAATCAGTTTTTGTCACGGTTTCATTGTTAATCAGTAGGTCAAAGGCTGGCACCAGTCTTCTGTCGGTGAAGCAAACTAAGTTTGTCTTGCCCGGGTTGAGTTTTATTTTCCAATTTGAACTCCATTCGTAGAGACGGTCAACGTACTCTTGCAGCGCTTTGTGTGCTAGTTCAGCATCTGTGTCTCGGGAAATGGCAGCTTGATCATCCGCAAACTGGGCCACTGTAATGCCTGGTTGACTGGGAATATCATGGGTATAAAATATATAAAGCAGAGGACCTAGAATGCTTCCCTGGGGGACACCTGCTTGGACCCTAAGAGACTTGGAGACAGCTTGTTGGTGGCGTACAGCGAATGTTCTATTTGTAAGGTATGGCTTTAAAATACGATAGTAAGTGTCGGTTAGATGATCCTTCAGCTTGGACGGTAACTCCTGGTGCCACACACGGTCGAACGCCTTCTCCACGTACAGGAACAGGCCATAGCAAACCTGTTTTTTCTCAAAAGCTTGGAGAATACCTTTAGATACCCCTGGAGATGAGTTGAATTCACACCGAAAACGGCGGACGGACGGAACATTTTTTTATTCGATTTCCGGATTCTACGTTCCTTCATACGTAAAATTTTTTTTTGAGGGGGGTTGAACATTTTTTTCTTGCACGATCCCAATGGTTTATTATTGAAAAATAATAATAAAAAATCGAAGATACCCCCCCCCATTTGGAATGTTAGATATATTTACTGGGCTATTTCTCCTTTCTTTTCCACTGATTAACGAGTACACGTTGAAAATCCCAATATGAGGCTCGATTTAGTATTCCCCCTCCCGAATTTCTCAGGTACTTACTTTACTTACTTTTCACCTTATATAAGCTCATTTCGACTCTATGGACTTATATCTCTTTTACATGCTTGACTATACACTAGTGTCAAATAATTTTATTGATTCCTCTCTTTTGTTTTTCAGGTAAGTTCGAGATTACGGGGTAGAAAACCTGAATGAAGGTACTCGTAGTACAAGTTTACTTTCATATTACGTTGTATTAGAAATTGATTTCTTGGTTACCTGCAACTTATTGATAAGTACGAGATGAAATCAAAAAGATAAAGCTGATTTCTATGTATGATTCAGCGATAAACTTGATCTCATTGTTGGGACAGCTGGACGTGGCATTCTTCATGAAAATCTTTTGTTCGACCCCTGACGTATCACAAGTATATTAGAAAAACTGCTGATTATTACAAAATGGCATATTTCTGTATAAAGATAGGGACCGTGCACTGAGAAAACACTTTGTGAATGAGTACTCAAGATTAGGATGCCACATCCGGAGAGAATCCATAGGAAAGGATTTGTCCTTATATTTGGATGTGACTTCCAAGTCCGCGGAGTAGCACAATAAGCCACCAGGCTTCAGCACTTTGGGCTCTCGTCACCCTGATCCGCGGATTCAGCTACAATCTACAATTGACATCCAAGTCATATTGTTCAGTTCCTATTAGATGTGTCTCTCATTGGATTTGGTGTGAGATCCAAAGAAGTTAGGTGGTGCCTTTGGCTGTGAGATTCAAAGTTAATGGTGCTTCATCAGACCAACTTTAGATGCGAGATTCAATCAATGGTGCCTGATCCTTCAAACTATGGATGCCGTATTAAAACTGCATATACAGGGTGTCTACACTCGAGATGGGCATAACTTCAGGGTTCGATTCTACAATATATTTCCTACAAAAAATGTCTCTTGGAAATTTTCTTTCAACCCACTCAAAATTCCATTTTTTCCACTTTAAAGATTTTTTTCGCGTTTTCGACCTTACGGCACTGATATGGTCATAACTCCCTTATTTCACATGAAAATTCAAATCTGACTACACCGAAGGAAAGAGCGTTAAAATCCCGGGATACCTAGTGCAAAATCAAAATCTTTCAGCAATAAAATATTTTCAAAAAATCAAGTCAAAAAGCAAACTTTAAAATTTTTCGAAACTTGACTTTCTTCGACCAAAGTTTTTACTCTAAATCCCTGCTCATTTCGATGGGCGTTCTTCAGAGAAAACATGCTCAAATAGTCACCTTTCCAACGGTATGTCAATTTATCTTTTTAATTTTCAAATTGGAAAAGTAAATGAAGTTTGACTGTCAAAAAACGTGTTTTACAGGAAAATCCAGTGTTTTAAGCGGTTTATGGTCCCCCTCGATCTCAAAACGGCTTGGCGAGTTTGGTATCATTTTCTATGTAATTTTCTACGCTGAGTCCAATGGTGATACTTCCGAATGATTCCGACTGCTAGAAAGTGGATTTTTCGAAGAAAATCTTCGTTTTTCATACATAAAATTCGCATCGTACATAAAGTAACACCTTTCTACTCAATAAAAACAACGAATTTCTAGCTGATTGAAGTTTTGTTGAGTAGAGAGGTATTACTTTATGATATCTTTCATATCTACGAATAATGCGTATTTTATGTACGAAAACCGAAGGTTTTCTTCGAAAAATCCACTTTCTAGTAGTCGGAATCATTCGGAAGTATCAACATTGGATTCAGCGTAAATAATTACATAGAAAATTATACCAAACTCGTCAAGCCGTCTTGAGATCGAGGGGGACCATAAACCGCTTAAAACACTGGTTTTTCTTGTAAAACACACGTTTTTTGACATTCAAACTTAATTTACTCTTCCAATTTGAATGTTAAAAAGAAAAATTGATAGACCGTTGGAAAGCTGACTATTTGAGGATGTTTTCTCCGAAGAGCGCCCATCAAAATGGGCAGGGATTTTGAGTAAAAACGTTGGTCAAAAAAAGTCGTTTGAAAAAAAAAATTAAAGTTTGCTTTTTGACTTGATTTTTTGAAACTATTTTATTGCTGAATGATTTTGATTTTGCACTAGGTAGCCTGGGATTTTAACGCTCTTTCCTTCGGTGTAGTCAGATTTGAATTTCCATGAGAAATACCTAAGGGAATTATGATCATATCAGTGCCGTAAGGTCGAAAATGCGAAAAAAAACTCTAAAGTAAAAAAAAGGAATTTTGAGTGGGTTAAAAGAAAATTGCTATGAGACATTTTTTGTTGGATATATCTTGTAGAATCGAACCCTGAAGTTATGCCCACGTTAAGTGTAGACACCCTGTATTTCGCAGATCCGTAAAATTTATAATTATAGGAAAAGGGAAGAAGAAAGAGGATTTTCATATAACTAATGAGTAGGTAAAATTATTTCACATTAGGATTAATGTTAATATTACATGAAATATCATGCATACTTAAAATAGGTGAGTACATACATTTAATGAAATCAATCTAGCATGTTTGTAGACAACAACACTTGGAAATAAAAGAGGAAGTTGTTTTTCAATGAAGGATTCCTTGTGTGTGTGTCTGTTAACAGAATTTTCACTAAACGCTGTTGTTCGTTTAATTTGAAATACCATAATAAAACAGTTAAAACTGTGGAGCTCGTACAAAAACGTGTGGGTAACGAGAGGAAAGAAACAGTTGCAGTTAATTATCTACTCGCTTACCTTTGAACTTCGACGTAGGCCTCGAGGTTGAAAACAGGCTTTGGTTCAAAACATTGCACGTTCCCTTATCCATTGCAAAAAGTTTTTCATAACAAACTTATACAAACGAAGAGATAGACGACGCAGCTAGTTTTAACAAACTATGAAATTAAAATTTTAGTGGCGAGTTTATTTATTTATTGTACGGTAATTAATACCAATTACATTACATTAATTATGATTATAAAACAACAATATATATAAGAGAATATAGGAAATACGAGTACAACAGTACGGCCACAAAATAACAAAATTAACAAAACATTGAACTACAGAATGAAGTTTAGTAAATCGAAAATCTAACATAAAAATAACTTAACATGTCGCTTCAAGGAGGAGAGCGAATAATAGAAAAAACGTCTGCCAAGTGGGTGTGGCACATAGCTTCCTCGTATCCATAACTCGATTATACATATAGATGATCCGGTGCATAGTAGTTAATCTCAAAACACCAATCTCTATACCTACCTTCCACTACTCTCATAGGGGACCATCTACACGCTAATCTGGACAATCCTAGAAAATTTCATCAAATTCGGATGAAAAATTAGGTGAGTAGATGTGTGATTGGATCAAAAAAATACTTAGCCTCGGCTGGGATTCGAACCCGCGACCCCTGGGGGACAGTTGAAGTTACGGCTGTTACAAGGAATTAACCTTTGCGCATGCGCAGTCGCTTCTATCAGTCCGGGGATGATCATTTTCATAGGGGACTATTTACAACCTAATCCACATAATCCCTGAAAATTTCATCGAAATCGGGTGGAAAATGTGGAAGTTATGGCCGTTACAAGGAATTCACGTTTGCGCATGCGCAGTGGCTACTATCAGTCCTAAGGTGATGATTTTCATAGGGGAACATCTAAATACTAGTCTGTAACATCCCTCAAAATTTCATTGAAATCGGATGGAAAATGTAGAAGTTATGGCCGTTACAAGGAATTCACGTTTGCGCATGCGCAGTCGCTTCTATCAGTCCGGGGATGATGATTTTCATAGGGGACCGTCTACACACCAACCCGCACAATCCCTGAAAATTTCATAGAAATCGGACAATAACTTCGTATAGTTATGCGCGGTACAAGGAATTCATGACAGACAGACAGACACGGAACCAAAATTGTTCCGAAAGGTCTAAAACGCAAAACGCGAGTGGAAATTTTGATTTTGGAGAACTTTTTTCGTCCTTGAAAAGTGAAAACAAAGCTTCCGCTACCTTGGTAGACTCGGAAGCAAAATCAACATCCTGGCAACCTTCAAGGAGCACATTGGCCTCACGTGGCAAACGACAGATGGGGCGGTTACATATATAATTTGCAGGGGAAAAGGGTACAAAAAATAGGTGGTTTAAGCGAGTCGAGTACTGAGGGACATTGAACTTAATTTTAGAAAGCAATGAGGGACAATCTAGACTCCCATTTATAAGTCTGTGAAGGAAGGTAATATCTGCCATGAACCGCCTATCCTCCAGTGATGTGGTTATCTGTAGAGAGTTCGTTGAAGTTAATTAAATTAGAAGGTATATGTAATTTGAATGCCAGGTAACGAATGAATCTCCGCTGGATTCTTTCTCATTGATTTTTGTGAGTGGAGTAGAATGGAGACCACACGACTGATCCATGCTCCCGGATGGGGAGGACGAGTGACTTGTAGAGGTGCGTCAAGGCTTCGACACTGGTAAAATCACGGGTATTGCGCTTCAGGAAACCCAGAGTACGAAGTGCCCTGCTGGTAAAAACTTCAATTTGATCAGAGGTCAGCTGGGAGTCAAGGATTACTCCAAGATCCCGAATCGATGACTGTCGCTCCAGTGAATGTCCATCGATCTTGTAAGGGTACTCGGTAAGGCTACGAGTTCTGTGAAAAGAAATTACAGAGCACTTAGATGCGTTGAGGGCAAGATTGTTCAAAGCACACCACTCCATCAAGTCGTCAGGCGGCTCTGAAGCGTGCAACAATCAGAAGGCAACTTAATTTGGGAATGTTGATGAAGAAAGAACCTAAGAAAGTCAAAACCCAAAGAGCGCTGGAGTAGTAAAGAATGAAAATCTCTGGAAAACGCATGGTCGCTACAATGAGGTTCAAGCGGACGCCATTAGAGCGCGCCAGCTTCGAGGGTGTATCAGCTCTATGGCAGTGTGTAGCACCCGTAGCTTTAGATATCGCACCCAAAGCTGGCCTTGGGTGTGTGTTCTAAAAGTCCTTGGATCTCACACCCAAATTACAAGTCTGTTATCAAAACTTGCTGGAAAAGACCGAGAGTTCAACGTTGCCACCTACCACCTCTTTGTGGACTTCAGGGCTGCGTATGATAGCATCCATCGAGACAAGCTGTACGATGCCATGAGCAAGATTGACATCCCTGAAAAGTTGATAAGGATGGTCGGGCTCACAATGAGGGATGTCAACTGCCGAGTAAAAGTGCAAGCTGGCCTGTCTGACACCTTCCAATCGACCAAAGGACTCAGGCAGGGGGATGCACTGGCATGCATCTTGTTCAACATAGTTCTTGATCGGACAATCAAGGACGCTGGTTTGGATCGCCGAGGCACCATCTTCAACCGTAGCGTCCAAATACTGGCATATGCTGACGACATCGATGTGATTGGCAGGAGTGAGCGGGATGTGAGGGAGGCTTTCTTGGCATTAGACCGGGAAGCACGAAAAATGGGACTCGTGGTGAATGAGCAAAAAACGAAATACATGATTGCAATGCGTAATCCACCACCAATCCAACACATTGGCATGGGCGAGTTCAGATTCCAGGGTGTTGAATCCTTTCAATACCTTGGGTATGTTGTCACAGCTACTAATGATATGTCCCGAGAAATCGCAGCTAGACTTGTGGCTGCCAACAGAAGCTACTTTGGATTGGTGGGGCACTTCAAGTCCCGGAACGTGTCAAGGAATACCAAGCTCCTCCTGTACAAGACCCTCGTCCACCCAATCCTCACCTACGGCTCAGAAACATGGACCCTGACAGCAGCAAATCTAAATGCACTTGAGGTCTTTTAGAGAAAGATCCTGAGAAGGATATTTGGACCAGTCAGGGAAGGCACACAGTGGCGAACCCGGTATAATAATGAAGTTTACTCTCTGTATAATGACCAGCGCATTACCGGGTTCATTAAATGTGGGAGGCTGCGCTGGGCCTGTTATGTTGGCTAAAGTGTCATCTCTAATCTCGCCTAACCTGTTGATTATTCTAATAAAAGTGTGCTTCTCATTAACGTGTGCTGCTACTTTAATAATCGCCTTTTCATTCGTAAAATACCTAAAAATACATGGTGTCAGGTTTTCTACGGACCTACGTGATATCGTTTAAAGAAGAGGACTTAAGTTCTACGATAAACAATGGAAACCGCCTTGCCAACTCCGTTCAAGATAAGTTTTTCGCAGCCCGACATCGCCGAGCAATGGCCCAAGTGGAAAAAATCGTTCATTTTATACCTCACGGCTCTCGGTAAGATGAAAAGTAAGGACGAAGAAGTTAAAATTGCGATTCTGTTAACGCTGCTCGGATATGAAGGTGTCGAAATTTATAATACGTTCGAAGAACCGAAGGACAGTTTAGAACAAGTTCTCACCGGATTTGATAAACATTGCGTTCCGACCGTCAATTTGTCCGTCGAGAGTTTCAAATTCGGTAAAATGGTACAATCGGAAGGCCAATCGTTCGATTCTTTTCTCACTTGTCTTAAAAATCAGGCAGCGGCTTGCTATTTTGATTGTGTAAATAGTGATTGTAAGAGATCGTACAGCGACAGGATGATTCTAGACCGTGTTGTGCTTGGGGTTCGTGATCTTGGAACGCAGCGTTTACTTCTCCGCGAGGACGAGTTAACCCTTAAAAAGGCCGAAAGAATATGCAGGACGGCCGAATTAGGCGTTTCATATCAAGTTCAAATAAAAGCTGAACCCAAATCCGAGTCTTCAGAAGAAGTCGACGCTGTACGTGTAAATAAGTCGGGTGGTGAGCAATTCAATTCCGTATATTTATGTAAAAAATGCGGATATAAGCACTCAAAAGCTGCCTGCCCTGCATTTGGTAAGTCATGTAAAAAATGTGGAGGCTTAAATCATTTCGCGGTTGGGTGCAAAACAGGCAAAAAGTATACAAATAAAACATATAAAAAGAACCATAATAAAACCGTTAATGTCTTATCGGATTCGGACGAAGAAGAAACCGTTTTTGATTGTGAAACCCTTGACGTGATAGATGTAGCAGCAGTAGGGGAGGATAAGAATATGCCTACTAAATATTGGTACGAGTGTATTATGGTTTGTAAAAAGCCAATTCAGTTCAAATTAGACACTCAAGCGTCAGCCAATATTTTGCCTAAGAACATCTACAAAACGTTAGGGTCAAATGCCAAAATAAAGAAATCAAAGCTAATTTTGAGAGCCTACGGAGGGTTTATAATCAAACCTATTGGTTCTGTCATTTTGCCGTGCATTTACCTGAATAAAATCATGAATCTGGAATTTGTTGTAGTCGATCTCGACGCAGCTCCGATCTTAAGCGCTCAAGCCTGCTTCAAATTCGGATTAGTTCGACGGACCATGGACGTGAACCAAGTAATAACAAGTGGACAAGAATCAATGAAGGCCAATAAAGGAGCGACTGACCCAAACGAGACTACTAAATCCAGTAAGGCCGAATTTATTAAGAAGAACGAAGATTTATTTAAGGGACTAGGTAAGCTACCTTTTGAGTGTTCTCTGACTCTAAAAGAAAATGCAATACCAGTAGTTCGTCCGGCTCGAAGATTTCCAGAAAAAATCAAGATATTGCTTAAAAAAGAGCTCGACCGTTTGGAATCACTGGGAATCATATCGAAAATAACGCAGCCAACTGATTGGGTTCACGATTTGGTTGTTGTAGAGAAAAAAGATTCATCAATCCGTCTCTGCATTAACCCAATCCCATTGAACAAGTACCTCAAAAGAGAGTACTACTCGTTACCTACCCATGAGGAATTAACCTTAAGTTTGAGCGGACAAAGCTACTATACGGTTTGCGATTTACGTGAGGGGTTTCATCAAATTTGCCTTGATGAGCAGTCTAGTCTCCTCTGTGTGTTCAATAGTCCTTATGGAAGATACAGGTACAAAAGGCTTCCCTTCGGATTAAGCCCAAGTCCGGAAATATTCCACAGGGAAAACGTGAGAATTTTTGGAGACTTAAAGGTGTTAACGTCTTTTTTGATGATTTGATCGTATCAGGAAGCACAGAGGAGGAACACGATACCAATTTGGAAGCCCTAGTAAGAGAGCGCGAGAAAACAACGTCAAGTTTAATCAAAATAAACTGCAGTATAAACAAAAGGAAGTGCAGTACCTTGGCCTGATTTTCTCGAAGGAAGGGGTTCGCCCAAGTGAAACTAGGACCAATAGCATAAGTGAGATGAAAGAACCTCACGATAGAAAGTCCTTGCAAAGGTTCCTTGGGGCAATTAATTATTTGAGTAAATTCATACCCGCATACTCACAAGTTACCTATCATCTCAGAGAACTCCTAAAAAAAGACATAGAATGGTGCTGGGATCCAGTGCACCAAAAATCATTTGATAATATCAAAAAATTGATTACGTCATCTCCAACTTTGAAAATATTCAACCCTAAGGACCCAGTTACGATTCAGTGCGATGCTTCTAATCAAGGATTAGGTTGTTGCCTCCTACAGAATGGACAAGCAGTGGCTTTTGGCTCAAGAAGTCTAAAGGATTGTGAAACCAGATATAGCGTAATAGAAAAAGAGATGTTATGCTTATGTTTCGCAGTTAATCGATTTCATCAGCTGATTTATGGCCACGACAATATAACAATCCAGACAGATCATCGCCCTCTTGTAACTGTGGTGAAAAAGGAGATCCATAAAAACACTGCCAGGCTCCAGAGAATGCAATTAAAGTTGCTAAAATATCAATTTACCCTTGAATATTTACCGGGTCCAAAAATGTTAATAGCAGATATGCTCTCTCGTGCTTCAATTCCGGCAGAAAAGGGACAAGACGATGTGGATATGACCGATATAATTCACGCAATCACACTGGAAGAGTACCTACCAATCCCGAGGGAGGACATTGAAAAACTCAGAAATGCTACTTCCCTAGACCCGCTCCTTCAAGAAGTTGCTAGTTGGGTTCACCGGGGATGGAAAAATGTCAATAAAAAGAAACTTCACCCGGAACTAAGAGTATTCTACGGTCTTCGTGATGAAATAGTGGAAAAAGAAGGCATAGTATTTTTTAACGATCGCATTGTCGTCCCGAAGAATCTCCAGCGTGCTGTGATTACAAAAATCCACAATGAAGCGCACATGGGTGTACAGAAGACTCTCGCCCGAGCCCGTGAAATTTTATACTGGCCCGGGATGATTAAACAAATCACGACCTTTGTCAATGAATGTCTAACATGCCAAACATTCCAATTCGCCAACCCGAAGGAACCACTCATCCCATCGAAAATTCCTCTATTCCCGTTCCAGAAAATAGGAATTGACATCGCGGAGCTTGGAGGAAAATACCTTTTGATCGCAGTAGATTATTATTCTCGATGGTTAGAGGTTATTCCCATCGCGTCAAAAACAGCCGCTGAATGTATTAAGAAGCTCAAAATACTATTCAGTACCATGGGTATCCCAGAAATTCTGCGCTGCGATAATAATCCGTTCAACTGTAGAGAGTTTCACGCTTTCGCCAATGAATGGAAATTCAAGATCGTGACTTCGAGCCCGAATTATCCCAGATCGAACGGACTGGCTGAAAAAGGAGTTGGGATCGCTAAACGACTGATGAAAAAGAACAAGGATCTTCAGAAGGCACTTTTGGAGTACAGAACCACCCCCATATCTGGACTTGAATATTCGCCAAGCCAATTGCTCATGTGTCGACATCTCCGCACTTCGCTGCCAGCTACAGTCAAAATACTGGAACCAAAAATGCCTAAAGATGCTCGGAAAAAGATGCAGCTGCTAAAGGAAAAAGCAAAAGCCAACTACGATCGACATGGAGCTCGTGAAAAATCTGCCTTCATCGAAGGACAACCCATCCTGATACAGTGGAAAGGAACCTGGAAACCAGGATGTATCACAAAGGTACTAGACGAACCTCGATCCTATCTCTGTCAAGATTCAGACGGACAGATGTATCGCCGAAATTCAATCCACATTCGTAAGCGCTCTGTCTCTGCTCCAAATCCAATTGACCTGCCACTAAGCCCAGGTTCTTCAAAGACGACTCCGTCCCCGACCAAGAGGACTCCTGCCTCAGGACACTCGAAGAGCCCTGTAAGCACGAAATCTCCCCAGCTGAAAACTCCTTCCAACAGTCAGCCCCCCAACCCAGAGACGTCGCCCATCCGCTACAAAACCCGTGCTGGACGGATCATTCAGAAGCCCAGCAAGTTTAAACTTTATTATATGGAAGACTGAATAACAAGACTGTGAAGAAGAGCCAATCTTAAATTCATTCTGAAAAGACTTTTATTTTCTTTCAATTAAAAAAAAAAAAAACTTGAGGAAAAGGTGTTATGTTGGCTAAAGTGTCATCTCTAATCTCGCCTAACCTGTTGATTCTTCTAATAAAAGTGTGCTTCTCATTAACGTGTGCTGCTACTTTAATAATCGCCTTTTCATTCGTAAAATACCTAAAAAAACAGATAAACGTTATCAAAAGTCAAATTCTTTTGTACTTAGTCCGCCTCAACATCAAAGAGACCGCCGATAGAACAAAGGAATGGACCTATGATAATACATAACCACTGTTCACCTCACATATGACGAACGACATTGGGAGTGATATTCCTTTGTTCATGAACCGCCTCAACTACAAAGAAGCCGCGGATAATCAAAGGAATATACTAATGATAACCCATAACCAATCACTACCTCACATATGACTTGATAAACGTTATTGAAAGTCAAATTCTTTTGTACTTAGTCCGCCTCGACTTCAAAGAGACCGCCGATAGAACAAAGAAATGGACCTATGATAATACATAACCACTGTTCACCTCACATATGACGAACGACATTGGAAGTGATATTCCTTTGTTCATGAACCGCCTCAACTACAAAGAAGCCGCCGATAATCAAAGGAATATACTAATGATAACCCATAACCAATCACTACCTCACATATGACTTGATAAACGTTATTGAAAGTCAAATTCTTTTGTACTTAGTCCGCCTCGACTTCAAAGAGACCGCCGATAGAACAAAGAAATGGACCTATGATAATACATAACCACTGTCCACCTCACATATGACGAACGATATTGGAAGTGATATTCTTTTGTAAATGAACCGCCTCAACTACAAAGAAGCCGCCGATAATCAAAGGAATATACTAATGATAACCCATAACCAATCACCACCTCACAAATGACTTGATAAACGTTATTGCAAGTCAAATTCTTTTGTACTCAGTCCGACTCAATATCAAACAGACCGCCGATAGAACAAAGGAATGGACGTATGATAATACATAACCACTGTCCAACTCACATATGAAGAACGAAATTGGAAGTGATATTCCTTTGTACATGAACCGCCTCAACATCAAAGAAGCCGCCAATAATCAAAGGAATAGACTAATGATAACCCAGAACCAATCACCACCTCACAAATGACTTGATAAACGTTATTGAAAGTCAAATTCTTTTGTACTCAGTCCGACTCAATATCAAAGAGACCGCCGATAGAACAAAGGAATGGACGTATGAAAATGCATTACCACTGTCCACCTCACATATGACGAACGACATTGGAAGTGATATTTCTTTGTTCATGAACCGCCTCAACTACAAAGAAGCCGCCGATAATCAAAGGAATATACTAATGATAACCCATAACCAATCACTACCTCACATATGACTTGATAAACGTTATTGAAAGTCAAATTCTTTTGTACTTAGTCCGCCTCGACTTCAAAGAGACCGCCGATAGAACAAAGGAATGGACCTATGATAATACATAACCACCGTCCACCTCACATATGACGAACGATATTGGAAGTGATATTATTTTGTACATGAACCGCCTCAACATCAAAGAAGCCGCCGATAATCAAAGGAATAGACTAATGACAACCAAGAACCAATCACTACCTCACATATGACTTGATAAACGTTATTAAAAGTCAAATTCTTTTGTACTTAGTCCGCCTCAACTTCAAAGAGACCGCCGATAGAACAAAGGAATGGACCTATGATAATACATAACCACTGTTCACCTCACATATGACGAACGATATTGGAAGTGATATTCCTTTGTACATGAACCGCCTCAACATCAAAGAAGCCGCCAATAATCAAAGGAATAGACTAATGATAACCCAGAACCAATCACCACCTCACAAATGACTTGATAAACGTTATTGAAAGTCAAATTCTTTTGTACTCAGTCCGACTCAATATCAAAGAGACCGCCGATAGAACAAAGGAATGGACGTATGAAAATGCATTACCACTGTCCACCTCACATATGACGAACGACATTGGAAGTGATATTTCTTTGTTCATGAACCGCCTCAACTACAAAGAAGCCGCCGATAATCAAAGGAATATACTAATGATAACCCATAACCAATCACTACCTCACATATGACTTGATAAACGTTATTGAAAGTCAAATTCTTTTGTACTTAGTCCGCCTCGACTTCAAAGAGACCGCCGATAGAACAAAGGAATGGACCTATGATAATACATAACCACTGTCCACCTCACATATGACGAACGATATTGGAAGTGATATTCCTTTGTACATGAACCGCCTCAACATCAAAGAAGCCGCCGATAATCAAAGGAATAGACTAATGATAACCCAGAACCAATCACCACCTCACAAATGACTTGATAAACGTTTTTGAAAGTCAAATTCTTTTGTACTTAGTCCGCCTCAACATCAAAGAGACCGCCGATGGAACAAAGGAATGGACCTATGATAATACGTAACTACTGTCCAACTCACATATGAAGAACGAAATTGGAAGTGATATTCCTTTGTACATGAACCGCCTCAACATCAAAGAAGCCGCCGATAATCAAAGGAATAGACTAATGATAACCCAGAACCAATCACCACCTCACAAATGACTTGATAAACGTTATTGAAAGTCAAATTCTTTTGTACTCAGTCCGACTCAATATCAAAGAGACCGCCGATAAAACAAAGGAATGGACGTAAGAAAATACATAACCACTGTCCACCTCACATATGACGAACGACATTGGAAGTGATATTCCTTTGTTCATGAACCGCCTCAACTACAAAGAAGCCGCCGATAATCAAAGGAATATACTAATGATTACCCAGAACCAATCACTACCTCACATATGACTTGATAAACGTTTTCGAAAGTCAAATTCTTTTGTACTTAGTCCGCCTCAACTTCAAAGAGACCGCCGATAGAACAAAGGAATGGACCTATGATAATACATAACCACTGTCCAACTCACATATGAAGAACGAATTTGGAAGTGATATTCCTTTGTTCATGAAACGCCTCAACTACAAAGAAGCCGCCGATAATCAAAGGAATATACTAATGATAACCCATAACCAATCACTACCTCACATATGACTTGATAAACGTTATTGAAAGTCAAATTCTTTTGTACTTAGTCCGCCTCAACTTGAAAGAGACCGCCGATAGAACAAAGGAATGGACCTATGATAATACATAACCACTGTCCAACTCACATATGAAGAACGAAATTGGAAGTGATATTCCTTTGTACATGAACCGCCTCAACATCAAAGAAGCCGCCGATAATCAAAGGAATAGACTAATGATAACCCAGAACCAATCACCACCTCACATATGACGAACGATATTGGAAGTGACATTCCTTCGTACATGAACCGCCTCAACATCAAAGAAGCCGCCGATAATCAAAGGAATAGACTAATGATAACCCAGAACCAATCACCACCTCACAAATGACTTGATAAACGTTATTGCAAGTCAAATTCTTTTGTACTCAGTCCGACTCAATATCAAAGAGACCGCCGATAGAACAAAGGAATGGACGTATGAAAATACATAACCACTGTCCACCTCACATATGACGAACGAAATTGGAAGTGACATTCCTTCGTACATGAACCGCCTCAACATCAAAGAAGCCGCCGATATACAAAAGAATAGACTAATGATAACCCATGACCAATCATTTCCTCACATATGACTTGATAAACGTTATTAAAAGTCAAATTCTTTTGTACTTAGTCCGCCTCAACTTCAAAGAGACCGCCGATAGAACAAAGGAATGGACCTATGATAATACATAACCACTGTTCACCTCACATATGACGAACGACATTGGAAGTGATATTCCTTTGTTCATGAACCGCCTCAACTACAAAGAAGCCGCCGATAATCAAAGGAATATACTAATGATAACCCATAACCAATCACTACCTCACATATGACTTGATAAACGTTATTGAAAGTCAAATTCGTTCGTACTTAGTCCGCCTCAACTTCAAAGAGACCGCCGATAGAACAAAGGAATGGACCTATGATAATGCATAACCACTGTTCACCTCACATAAGACGAACTACATTGGAAGTGATATTCCTTTGTTCATGAACCGCCTCAACTACAAAGAAGCCGCCGATAACACTAGATTACAAAATTTAGGGGTGGTCTGGCTGCCTCGTTCTTTCACCACTTTTCTTAAGGTATTTGGTGCGCTGAATCCGAATCTGACGTCAGTTTTTTTTGTTTACGTCGGATTTTCAAGATATAGCTAGTTTTAAGATTTTTCTAGTTCTCATTTTTCTTCATTTTTTAGTGAAAATTCATCTTGCTCAAATCTCCTCAAAAAGTACTCAGACTTATAGCAAATTTCATGTAGAATCCGAACATGTACTTAGTTTTTAAGTAAAACTATGTTAAACCCCCTATTTTTCACAAAACGTATCAAAAAACACCGGTTCTCAAAGTTTTTTCTTCGGGTTTTCCCTTACATTTTGCCCGTTGAAAAAAAAATTAAGGCTAAAAAAAATTTTCTCGGGCCTTTACTTTGTAGGGGGGACACCTCAGAGGAGAATGAGACCAATCGCAGTCTCTTAAACCCATTAATATCGAAGGAATGAGCTTTTTCATGGCACTGAGTTGAAAATTCACAAAAACCGTTAATTAGTTTTTCGAGATAAGTATGTGCGTTCCTAAACCTGTTTTCCTCAAATGGATTTTCCTTTCTTCTACAATTTTTATGCTTGTCGCCTATTAAGAGTAAGATCGAAAATAGGTACTCAAAGGGGGAGTAAATCATAATTGGGAAACTCTTGTATTGTTAAGTGATTTTAATTCAGTTTTACAAACGAAACACAATAAACTGCAGAAAAGTTGACGGTGTAAATCTGTTTCATGAAGGCTCAGATGAATCAAAAGTTGGTGAAATGTTTGGTTATTCCTCCACCTCAGAGGTTCCACCAAGATATAAAACCATGGAAGAATGGTACAAAGGGTATTGGGAAGTTCACATGATGGTGGACTATTGTTGGACCTTAAAAAGAGATTTACCTCAGGCGGCGAAGTTTTCTCTACATAGATGCCTTCGATGAAACTTCTGAGGTGGAGGAATAACCAAACATTTCACCAACTTTTGATTCATCTGAGCCTTCATGAAACAAATTTACACCGTCAACTTTTCTGCAGTTTATTGTGTTTCGTTTGTAAAACTGAATTAAAATCACTTAACAAAACAAGAGTTTCCCAATTATGATTTACTCCCCCTTTGAGTACCTATTTTCGATCTTACTCTTAATAGGTGACAAGCATAAAAAATGTAGAAGAAAGTAAGAATAATCAAAGGAATAGACTAATGACAACTCAGAACCAATCACTACCTCAAATATGACTTGATAAACGTTTTTGAAAGTCAAATTCTTTTGTACTTAGTCCACCTCAACTTCAAAGAGACCGCCGATAGAACAAAGGAATGGACCTATGATAATACATAACCACTGTCCAACTCACATATGAAGAACGAAATTGGAAGTGATATTCCTTTGTACATGAACCGCCTCAACATCAAAGAAGCCGCCAATAATCAAAGGAATAGACTAATGATAACCCAGAACCAATCACCACCTCACAAATGACTTGATAAACGTTATTGAAAGTCAAATTCTTTTGTACTCAGTCCGACTCAATATCAAAGAGACCGCCGATAGAACAAAGGAATGGACGTATGAAAATGCATAACCACTGTTCACCTCACATATGACGAACGACATTGGAAGTGATATTCCTTTGTTCATGAACCGCCTCAACTACAAAGAAGCCGCCGATAATCAAAGGAATATACTAATGATAACCCATAACCAATCACTACCTCACATATGACTTGATAAACGTTATTGAAAGTCAAATTCTTTTGTACTTAGTCCGCCTCAACTTCAAAGAGACCGCCGATAGAACAAAGGAATAGACCGATGATAATACATAACCACTTTTCACCTCACATATGACGAACGACATTGGAAGTGATATTCCATTGTTCATGAACCGCCTCAACATCAAAGGAGCCGCCGATAATCAAAGGAATAGACTAATGACAACCCAGAACCAATCACTACCTCACATATGACTTGATAAACGTTTTTGAAAGTCAAATTCTTTTGTACTTGGTCCGCCTCAACTTCAAAGAGACCGCCGATAGAACAAAGGAATGGACCTATGATAATACATAACCACTGTCCAACTCACATATGAAGAACGAAATTGGAAGTGATATTCCTTTGTACATGAACCGCCTCAACATCAAAGAAGCCGCCGATAATCAAAGGAATAGACTAATGATAACCCAGAACCAATCACCACCTCACAAATGACTTGATAAACGTTATTGCAAGTCAAATTCTTTTGTACTCAGTCCGACTCAATATCAAAGAGACCGCCGATAGAACAAAGGAATGGACCTATGATAATACATAACCACTGTTCACCTCACATATGACGAACGACATTGGAAGTGATATTCCTTTGTTCATGAACCGCCTCAACTACAAAGAAGCCGCCGATAATCAAAGGAATATACTAATGATAACCCATAACCAATCACTACCTCAAATATGACTTGATAAACGTTATTGAAAGTCAAATTCTTTTGTACTTAGTCCGCCTCAACTTCAAAGAGACCGCCGATAGAACAAAGGAATGGACCTATGATAATACATAACCACTGTCCACCTCACATATGACGAACGATATTGGAAGTGATATTCTTTTGTACATGAACCGCCTCAACATCAAAGAAGCCGCCGATAATCAAAGGAATAGACTAATGACAACCCAGAACCAATCACTACCTCACATATGACTTGATAAACGTTTTTGAAAGTCAAATTCTTTTGTACTTAGTCCGCCTCAACTTCAAAGAGACCGCCGATAGAACAAAGGAATGGACCTATGATAATACATAACTACTGTCCAACTCACATATGAAGAACGAAATTGGAAGTGATATTCCTTTGTACATGAACCGCCTCAACATCAAAGAAGCCGCCGATAATCAAAGGAATAGACTAATGATAACCCAGAACCAATCACCACCTCACAAATGACTTGATAAACGTTATTGAAAGTCAAATTCTTTTGTACTCAGTCCGACTCAATATCAAAGAGACCGCCGATAAAACAAAGGAATGGACGTAAGAAAATACATAACCACTGTCCACCTCACATATGACGAACGACATTGGAAGTGATATTCCTTTGTTCATGAACCGCCTCAACTACAAAGAAGCCGCCGATAATCAAAGGAATATACTAATGATTACCCAGAACCAATCACTACCTCACATATGACTTGATAAACGTTTTCGAAAGTCAAATTCTTTTGTACTTAGTCCGCCTCAACTTCAAAGAGACCGCCGATAGAACAAAGGAATGGACCTATGATAATACATAACCACTGTCCAACTCACATATGAAGAACGAATTTGGAAGTGATATTCCTTTGTTCATGAAACGCCTCAACTACAAAGAAGCCGCCGATAATCAAAGGAATATACTAATGATAACCCATAACCAATCACTACCTCACATATGACTTGATAAACGTTATTGAAAGTCAAATTCTTTTGTACTTAGTCCGCCTCAACTTGAAAGAGACCGCCGATAGAACAAAGGAATGGACCTATGATAATACATAACCACTGTCCAACTCACATATGAAGAACGAAATTGGAAGTGATATTCCTTTGTACATGAACCGCCTCAACATCAAAGAAGCCGCCGATAATCAAAGGAATAGACTAATGATAACCCAGAACCAATCACCACCTCACATATGACGAACGATATTGGAAGTGACATTCCTTTGTACATGAACCGCCTCAACATCAAAGAAGCCGCCGATAATCAAAGGAATAGACTAATGATAACCCAGAACCAATCACCACCTCACAAATGACTTGATAAACGTTATTGCAAGTCAAATTCTTTTGTACTCAGTCCGACTCAATATCAAAGAGACCGCCGATAGAACAAAGGAATGGACGTATGAAAATACATAACCACTGTCCACCTCACATATGACGAACGAAATTGGAAGTGACATTCCTTCGTACATGAACCGCCTCAACATCAAAGAAGCCGCCGATATACAAAAGAATAGACTAATGATAACCAATCATAACCAATCATTACCTCACATATGACTTGATAAACGTTATTAAAAGTCAAATTCTTTTGTACTTAGTCCGCCTCAACTTCAAAGAGACCGCCGATAGAACAAAGGAATGGACCTATGATAATACATAACCACTGTTCACCTCACATATGACGAACGACATTGGAAGTGATATTCCTTTGTTCATGAACCGCCTCAACTACAAAGAAGCCGCCGATAATCAAAGGAATATACTAATGATAACCCATAACCAATCACTACCTCACATATGACTTGATAAACGTTATTGAAAGTCAAATTCGTTCGTACTTAGTCCGCCTCAACTTCAAAGAGACCGCCGATAGAACAAAGGAATGGACCTATGATAATGCATAACCACTGTTCACCTCACATAAGACGAACTACATTGGAAGTGATATTCCTTTGTTCATGAACCGCCTCAACTACAAAGAAGCCGCCGATAACACTAGATTACAAAATTTAGGGGTGGTCTGGCTGCCTCGTTCTTTCACCACTTTTCTTAAGGTATTTGGTGCGCTGAATCCGAATCTGACGTCAGTTTTTTTTGTTTACGTCGGATTTTCAAGATATAGCTAGTTTTAAGATTTTTCTAGTTCTCATTTTTCTTCATTTTTTAGTGAAAACTCATCTTGCTCAAATCTCCTCAAAAAGTACTCAGACTTATAGCAAATTTCATGTAGAATCCGAATATGTACTTAGTTTTTAAGTAAAACTATGTTAAACCCCCTATTTTTCACAAAACGTATCAAAAAACACCGGTTCTCAACGTTTTTTCTTCGGGTTTTCCCTTACATTTTGCCACTTGAAAAAAAAATTAAGGCTAAAAAAAATTTTCTCGGGCCTTTACTTTGTAGGGGGGACACCCCAGAGGAGAATGAGACCAATCGCAGCCTCTTAAACCCATTAATATCGAAGGAATGAGCTTTTTCATGGCACTGAGTTGAAAATTCACAAATACCGTTAATTAGTTTTTCGAGATAAGTATGTGCGTTCCTAAACCTGTTTTCCTCAAATGGATTTTCCTTTCTTCTACATTTTTATGCTTGTCACCTATTAAGAGTAAGATCGAAAATAGGTACTCAAAGGGGGAGTAAATCATAATTGGGAAACTCTTGTATTGTTAAGTGATTTTAATTCAGTTTTACAAACGAAACACAATAAACTGCAGAAAAGTTGACGGTGTAAATCTGTTTCATGAAGGCTCAGATGAATCAAAAGTTGGTGAAATGTTTGGTTATTCCTCCACCTCAGAGGTTCCACCAAGATATAAAACCATGGAAGAATGGTACAAAGGGTATTGGGAAGTTCACATGATGGTGGACTATTGTTGGACCTTAAAAAGAGATTTACCTCAGGCGGCGAAGTTTTCTCTACATAGATGCCTTCGATGAAACTTCTGAGGTGGAGGAATAACCAAACATTTCACCAACTTTTGATTCATCTGAGCCTTCATGAAACAAATTTACACCGTCAACTTTTCTGCAGTTTATTGTGTTTCGTTTGTAAAACTGAATTAAAATCACTTAACAAAACAAGAGTTTCCCAATTATGATTTACTCCCCCTTTGAGTACCTATTTTCGATCTTACTCTTAATAGGTGACAAGCATAAAAATGCAGAAAAAGGAAAATCCATTTGAGGAAAACATGATTTAGGAACGCACATACTTATCTCGAAAAACTAATTAACGGTTTTTGTGAATTTTCAACTCAGTGCCATGAAAAAGCTCATTCCTTCGATATTAATGGGTTTAGGAGGCTGCATTGGTCTCATTCTCCTCTGGGGTGTCCCCCTACAAAGTAAAGGCCCAAGAAAATTTTTTTTAGCCTTAATTTTTTTTCAAGTGGCAAAATGTAAGGGAAAACCCGAAGAAAAAACGTTGAGAACCGGTGTTTTTTGATACGTTTTGTGAAAAATGGGGAGTTTAACATAGTTTTACTTAAAAACTAAGTACATTTCGGATCTACATGAAAATTTGCTATAAGTCTGAGTACTTTTGAGGAGATTTTGAGCAAGATGAGTTTTTCACTAAAAAATGAAGAAAATGAGAACTAGAAAAATCTTAAAACTAGCTATACTCTTGAAAATCCGACGTAAACAAAAAAAACTGACGTAGATTGGAAGTGATATTCTTTGTCATGAACCGCCTCAACTACAAAGAAGCCGCCGATAATCAAAGGAATATACTAATGATAACCCATAACCAATCACTACCTCACATATGACTTGATAAACGTTATTGAAAGTCAAATTCTTTTGTACTTAGTCCGCCTCGACTTCAAAGAGACCGCCGATAGAACAAAGGAATGGACCTATGATAATACATAACCACTGTCCACCTCACATATGACGAACGATATTGGAAGTGATATTCTTTTGTACATGAACCGCCTCAACATCAAAGAAGCCGCCGATAATCAAAGGAATAGACTAATGACAACCCAGAACCAATCACTACCTCACATATGACTTGATAAACGTTATTAAAAGTCAAATTCTTTTGTACTTAGTCCGCCTCAACTTCAAAGAGACCGCCGATAGAACAAAGGAATGGACCTATGATAATACATAACCACTGTTCACCTCACATATGACGAACGACATTGGAAGTGATATTCCTTTGTTCATGAACCGCCTCAACAACAAAGAAGCCGCCGATAATCAAAGGAATATACTAATGATAACCCATAACCAATCACTACCTCACATATGACTTGATAAACGTTATTGAAAGTCAAATTCTTTTGTACTTAGTCCGCCTCAACTTCAAAGAGACCGCCGATAGAACAAAGGAATGGACCTATGATAATACATAACCACTGTTCACCTCACATATGACGAACGACATTGGAAGTGATATTCCTTTGTTCATGAACCGCCTCAACATCAAAGAAGCCGCCGATAATCAAAGGAATAGACTAATGATAACCCAGAACCAATCACTACCTCACATATGACTTGATAAACGTTATTGAAAGTCAAATTCTTTTGTACTTAGTCCGCCTCAACTTCAAAGAGACCGCCGATAGAACAAAGGAATGGACCTATGATAATACATAACCACTGTCCAACTCACATATGAAGAACGAAATTGGAAGTGATATTCCTTTGTACATGAACCGCCTCAACATCAAAGAAGCCGCCGATAATCAAAGGAATAGACTAATGATAACCCAGAACCAATCACTACCTCACATATGACTTGATAAACGTTATTGAAAGTCAAATTCTTTTGTACTTAGTCCGCCTCAACTTCAAAGAGACCGCCGATAGAACAAAGGAATGGACCTATGATAATACATAACCACTGTCCAACTCACATATGAAGAACGAAATTGGAAGTGATATTCCTTTGTACATGAACCGCCTCAACATCAAAGAAGCCGCCGATAATCAAAGGAATAGACTAATGATAACCCAGAACCAATCACCTACCTCACATATGACTTGATAAACGTTATTGCAAGTCAAATTCTTTTGTACTCAGTCCGACTCAACTATCAAAGAGACCGCCGATAGAACAAAGGAATGGACCTATGATAATACATAACCACTGTTCCACCTCACATATGACGAACGACATTGGAAGTGATATTCCTTTGTTCATGAACCGCCTCAACTACAAAGAAGCCGCCGATAATCAAAGGAATATACTAATGATAACCCATAACCAATCACTACCTCACATATGACTTGATAAACGTTATTGAAAGTCAAATTCTTTTGTACTTAGTCCGCCTCAACTTCAAAGAGACCGCCGATAGAACAAAGGAATGGACCTATGATAATACATAACCACTGTCCACCTCACATATGACGAACGAAATTGGAAGTGATATTCCTTTGTACATGAACCGCCTCAACATCAAAGAAGCCGCCGATAATCAAAGGAATAGACTAATGATAACCCAGAACCAATCACTACCTCACATATGACTTGATAAACGTTATTGAAAGTCAAATTCTTTTGTACTTAGTCCGCCTCAACTTCAAAGAGACCGCCGATAGAACAAAGGAATGGACCTATGATAATACATAACCACTGTTCACCTCACATATGACGAACGACATTGGAAGTGATATTCCTTTGTTCATGAACCGCCTCAACTACAAAGAAGCCGCCGATAATCAAAGGAATATACTAATGATAACCCATAACCAATCACTACCTCACATATGACTTGATAAACGTTATTGAAAGTCAAATTCTTTTGTACTTAGTCCGCCTCAACTTCAAAGAGACCGCCGATAGAACAAAGGAATGGACCTATGATAATACATAACCACTGTCCACCTCACATATGACGAACGACATTGGAAGTGATATTCCTTTGTTCATGAACCGCCTCAACATCAAAGAAGCCGCCGATAATCAAAGGAATAGACTAATGATAACCCAGAACCAATCACTACCTCACATATGACTTGATAAACGTTATTGAAAGTCAAATTCTTTTGTACTTAGTCCGCCTCAACTTCAAAGAGACCGCCGATAGAACAAAGGAATGGACCTATGATAATACATAACCACTGTCCACCTCACATATGAAGAACGAAATTGGAAGTGATATTCCTTTGTACATGAACCGCCTCAACATCAAAGAAGCCGCCGATAATCAAAGGAATAGACTAATGATAACCCAGAACCAATCACCACCTCACAAATGACTTGATAAACGTTATTGCAAGTCAAATTCTTTTGTACTCAGTCCGACTCAATATCAAAGAGACCGCCGATAGAACAAAGGAATGGACCTATGATAATACATAACCACTGTCCACCTCACATATGACGAACGACATTGGAAGTGATATTCCTTTGTTCATGAACCGCCTCAACTACAAAGAAGCCGCCGATAATCAAAGGAATATACTAATGATAACCCATAACCAATCACTACCTCACATATGACTTGATAAACGTTATTGAAAGTCAAATTCTTTTGTACTTAGTCCGCCTCAACTTCAAAGAGACCGCCGATAGAACAAAGGAATGGACCTATGATAATACATAACCACTGTCCACCTCACATATGACGAACGATATTGGAAGTGATATTCCTTTGTACATGAACCGCCTCAACATCAAAGAAGCCGCCGATAATCAAAGGAATAGACTAATGATAACCCAGAACCAATCACTACCTCACATATGACTTGATAAACGTTTTTGAAAGTCAAATTCTTTTGTACTTAGTCCGCCTCAACTTCAAAGAGACCGCCGATAGAACAAAGGAATGGACCTATGATAATACATAACCACTGTCCAACTCACATATGAAGAACGAAATTGGAAGTGATATTCCTTTGTACATGAACCGCCTCAACATCAAAGAAGCCGCCGATAATCAAAGGAATAGACTAATGATAACCCAGAACCAATCACCACCTCACAAATGACTTGATAAACGTTATTGAAAGTCAAATTCTTTTGTACTCAGTCCGACTCAATATCAAAGAGACCGCCGATAGAACAAAGGAATGGACGTATGAAAATACATAACCACTGTCCACCTCACATATGACGAACGACATTGGAAGTGATATTCCTTTGTTCATGAACCGCCTCAACTACAAAGAAGCCGCCGATAATCAAAGGAATATACTAATGATAACCCAGAACCAATCACTACCTCACATATGACTTGATAAACGTTTTCGAAAGTCAAATTCTTTTGTACTTAGTCCGCCTCAACTTCAAAGAGACCGCCGATAGAACAAAGGAATGGACCTATGATAATACATAACCACTGTCCAACTCACATATGAAGAACGAAATTGGAAGTGATATTCCTTTGTTCATGAACCGCCTCAACTACAAAGAAGCCGCCGATAATCAAAGGAATATACTAATGATAACCCATAACCAATCACTACCTCACATATGACTTGATAAACGTTATTGAAAGTCAAATTCTTTTGTACTTAGTCCGCCTCAACTTGAAAGAGACCGCCGATAGAACAAAGGAATGGACCTATGATAATACATAACCACTGTCCAACTCACATATGAAGAACGAAATTGGAAGTGATATTCCTTTGTACATGAACCGCCTCAACATCAAAGAAGCCGCCGATAATCAAAGGAATAGACTAATGATAACCCAGAACCAATCACCACCTCACATATGACGAACGATATTGGAAGTGACATTCCTTTGTACATGAACCGCCTCAACATCAAAGAAGCCGCCGATAATCAAAGGAATAGACTAATGATAACCCAGAACCAATCACCACCTCACAAATGACTTGATAAACGTTATTGCAAGTCAAATTCTTTTGTACTCAGTCCGACTCAATATCAAAGAGACCGCCGATAGAACAAAGGAATGGACGTATGAAAATACATAACCACTGTCCACCTCACATATGACGAACGAAATTGGAAGTGACATTCCTTTGTACATGAACCGCCTCAACATCAAAGAAGCCGCCGATATACAAAAGAATAGACTAATGATAACCCATGACCAATCACTACCTCACATATGACTTGATAAACGTTATTAAAAGTCAAATTCTTTTGTACTTAGTCCGCCTCAACTTCAAAGAGACCGCCGATAGAACAAAGGAATGGACCTATGATAATACATAACCACTGTTCACCTCACATATGACGAACGACATTGGAAGTGATATTCCTTTGTTCATGAACCGCCTCAACTACAAAGAAGCCGCCGATAATCAAAGGAATATACTAATGATAACCCATAACCAATCACTACCTCACATATGACTTGATAAACGTTATTGAAAGTCAAATTCGTTCGTACTTAGTCCGCCTCAACTTCAAAGAGACCGCCGATAGAACAAAGGAATGGACCTATGATAATGCATAACCACTGTTCACCTCACATAAGACGAACTACATTGGAAGTGATATTCCTTTGTTCATGAACCGCCTCAACTACAAAGAAGCCGCCGATAACACTAGATTACAAAATTTAGGGGTGGTCTGGCTGCCTCGTTCTTTCACCACTTTTCTTAAGGTATTTGGTGCGCTGAATCCGAATCTGACGTCAGTTTTTTTCGTTTACGTCGGATTTTCAAGATATAGCTAGTTTTAAGATTTTTCTAGTTCTCATTTTTCTTCATTTTTTAGTGAAAACTCATCTTGCTCAAATCTCCTCAAAAAGTACTCAGACTTATAGCAAATTTCATGTAGAATCCGAATATGTACTTAGTTTTTAAGTAAAACTATGTTAAACCCCCTATTTTCCACAAAACGTATCAAAAAACACCGGTTCTCAACGTTTTTTCTTCGGGTTTTCCCTTACATTTTGCCACTTGAAAAAAAATTAAGGCTAAAAAAAATTTTCTCGGGCCTTTACTTTGTAGGGGGGACACCCCGGAGGAGAATGAGACCAATCGCACCCTTTTAAACCCATTAATATCGAAGGAATGAGCTTTTTCATGGCACTGAGTTGAAAATTCACAAATACCGTTAATTAGTTTTTCGAGATAAGTATGTGCGTTCCTAAACCTGTTTTCCTCAAATGGATTTTCCTTTCTTCTACATTTTTTATGCTTGTCACCTATTAAGAGTAAGATCGAAAATAGGTACTCAAAGGGGGAGTAAATCATAATTGGGAAACTCTTGTATTGTTAAGTGATTTTAATTCAGTTTTACAAACGAAACACAATAAACTGCAGAAAAGTTGACGGTGTAAATCTGTTTCATGAAGGCTCAGATGAATCAAAAGTTGGTGAAATGTTTGGTTATTCCTCCACCTCAGAGGTTCCACCAAGATATAAAACCATGGAAGAATGGTACAAAGGGTATTGGGAAGTTCACATGATGGTGGACTATTGTTGGACCTTAAATAGAGATTTACCTCAGGCGGCGAAGTTTTCTCTACATAGATGCCTTCGATGAAACTTCTGAGGTGGAGGAATAACCAAACATTTCACCAACTTTTGATTCATCTGAGCCTTCATGAAACAAATTTACACCGTCAACTTTTCTGCAGTTTATTGTGTTTCGTTTGTAAAACTGAATTAAAATCACTTAACAAAACAAGAGTTTCCCAATTATGATTTACTCCCCCTTTGAGTACCTATTTTCGATCTTACTCTTAATAGGTGACAAGCATAAAAAATGCAGAAGAAAGGAAAATTCATTTGAGGAAAACAGATTTAGGAACGCACATACTTATCTCGAAAAACTAATTAACGGTTTTTGTGAATTTTCAACTCAGTGCCATGAAAAAGCTCATTCCTTCGATATTAATGGGTTTAAGAGGCTGCGATTGGTCTCATTCTCCTCTGGGGTGTCCCCCCTACAAAGTAAAGGCCCGAGAAAATTTTTTTTAGCCTTAATTTTTTTTTTCAAGTGGCAAAATGTAAGGGAAAACCCGAAGAAAAAACGTTGAGAACCGGTTGTTTTTTGATACGTTTTGTGAAAAATAGGGGGTTTAACATAGTTTTACTTAAAAACTAAGTACATATTCGGATTCTACATGAAATTTGCTATAAGTCTGAGTACTTTTTGAGGAGATTTGAGCAAGATGAGTTTTCACTAAAAAATGAAGAAAAATGAGAACTAGAAAAATCTTAAAACTAGCTATATCTTGAAAATCCGACGTAAACAAAAAAAAAACTGACGTCAGATTCGGATTCAGCGCACCAAATACCTTAAGAAAAGTGGTGAAAGAACGAGGCAGCCAGACCACCCCTAAATTTTGTAATCTAGTGTAATCAAAGGAATAACTAATGATAACCCATAACCAATCACTACCTCACATATGACTTGATAAACGTTATTGAAAGTCAAATTCTTTTGTACTTAGTCCGCCTCAACTTCAAAGAGACCGCCGATAGAACAAAGGAATGGACCTATGATAATACATAACAACTGTCCACCTCACATATGACGAACGATATTGGAAGTGATATTCTTTTGTACATGAACCGCCTCAACATCGAAGAAGCCGCCGAAAATCAAAGGAATAGACTAATGACAACCCAGAACAATCACTACCTCACATATGATTGATAAACGTTTTTGAAAGTCAAATTATTTTGTA